>CM033477.1:143726447-144163947 GCA_019447015.1 Hymenochirus boettgeri | reverse complement strand
CAGACTGACAGACATACTGGTAGAAATAGATAAATAGACAGGCAGGCAGGTAGACAGATAGTTTAATAGATGCATTTGATAAAATGTATATAGGTAGAGAGAGATGTGACAGCCAGTCAGAGTTAATGACATATACACAGTAGAAATATAAAGCCATTAGCTAGGATGAAATCTCTGTGTGCGCTTTAGATCCATTCGTGTTGTGCTGAGTATCAAACTATATAAACATTAATAATTCAGCTGTTCGTGTTTCGGTGTCATGTCAGATAAGGCACACATGAAAGGGAATTCCAGATTTCTCACTTAGGTGAATAAATACATTGGGTTAAACTATAATAGGAACAGCACTGTGTGTGTCATGGCGAATAGAACACGCACGGTTATCTGTCATGCTGTTCATTTTGGTAAATGTGTTTAATGATCTCCCTCTTACTGTTTAAAGGTAAACATGCAGAAATAAATAGTCTGTGTTTTCCTTTTGTACAATATGTATTACCTAACGTTCCCCAATACCTTAATGGGAACAATAGCCTGCAAAATAACTTACACTAGCGGATCGCTTATAGCAGGTTTAATAGCCCACAGGATGCTATTTCCATGCAAATTTCTCGCCTGTTTTTCTGTAATGACACATGATTGAAGCAATTTAACCTTTTTGTATAAAATTCTATTTGGGAGCCGTTACTGGGTTATTGAGATCCCGATTCAAACAAATTGATTTTGTGTGATCCAATCTAATACATTAAAGGAGAACTAAACCATTTTTTTTCATTTCATGTGTATGTGCACATGGCCACACCTCCTAACTTCAGTCACATGCTCCTCTGCCTAATAAAGGCTGTAACAGGATTGGCTGGAGACTAATAGTAGGTGTGACCTGCAGTCAATTAGAATTAGGCGTGTGCAAAGAACACAGTGACCACCCAGTGGTCCCCATTGGGAACTGCACAATCAGCCGTGATTTACCAATGGATCCCATTCGGATAAACGACTGAACTCAGTCATGGCCGCCCGCCCCACACCATTAGATATTTCCGACCGACCGATCCACGGCACTATTGGTCGTCAGCCGGAAATATCTGCTGGTGTGTACCCAACCCCTTATGAATATGATAAACCAATCGTTAGTCTATCTGAGTATATTTTTTGCTGCTGATCGTGTAGCCTATTATAGACCATCTGGGGGATACTCAATAAAAGTTCTTATTGTTTAAAATGGTGCTAAATTTGCCCCAACCAATCAGATCTTATTTAACATTTGAAAGCTAACATCTGATTGGTTGGGGCAAATTTATCACAGTTTTAAACTTTTATTAAATAACCCTGTATATTGGGCATCTATACACCACCTTCCATTTACAATGCAGGACAATACAATGTAATCTGAAAGGTTTTCACTGTGCTGGTACACACAGACAAATGTCCTCCAACATATCTACCTAGACCTAGACCTAGAATTGGTCCCACCTGCTTGTTGTCCAGTGAAGACAGTGGATCAGCTGAGATTTACCAATATGTGAGATATCTGTGACTGACTGCTTTAAAAAATGATCGGAAACTACCAGCCAGGTTGAAAATTAGATAATATTTTGGCTAAATTGACCAAAATAGAGCACCAGTTGGCTGGGGGGATTTATATCTTTGCACTTGTGACATTCAACCCCTAATGATCCTTATCATATATTTAATTAACAATGATGCATATGTTGCAATGAAATAAAAAAACGATATAGGCTTCTATACATGGGCATCATGTTAAAAGAGCAGAACATTGCCCAATACATGGTTTTAAAAAATGAATGTTTCATTTCCAGGGAGGTAGCCCTTTTCAAAGATGGCCGGCTTCTGTACACTCCAGTACAGCATCTATGGTTTCCTAAAGGTTGATGGATGGTAACTTTGATCTAGTGATTGGTTCTCAAATGCATTTGGACTGACCTGTTTACATAACGGAATACCTAGCATTAACTGTCAGTGAAAACTTATCTACACACATATGAAAAAATACAATTTCATAAAAAAAGTTTGGAGACTGGGGATTCCCAGTTGATTTTTGGGATTCTTATATTTTTAAGTAGAGAAGTTATATTCTTTAATTGTCATATGTCAAATGGCATGAAATTTCAGAATTACTCACATTAAATTTATTTACAAATATATATCCACCCTTTAAACAGTCATTATTCAACAGTGCCAAGAAACAACCAATATTTCACTCTGTTTTCATTAGAATTCAGAATCCCTTGGTCCTGATGCTTGTCGTGAACTTGGCATCACTCAAGTATGTCTTGTTATATTGTAAAAGGGCCCTTTGGCTTAAAGAAAAGATAGGGATTAGCATAATTAAAGGTATGACTATTCTTCCATAACTTCAAAGTAGCCCGTATAAAGTATTCTTTCCATTGGATAATTCTTATATTCGGTTTAACCCAAGCATCATGTCCAGTTAGTGAGCTCCCGTTTGAAAACAAATTAATTTATCTTTATTTAATATTGATTTTCTTAAAGGACTATTTCAATCTCAAAATGAAAGCTTTGTTGTGAATGTCATTTTTAAATAGCAGACATTTAACATAATTATTGTCCAGAGAATTTGTTTATTAATAATTTTGTTTTTAATTCATTTTTTCCCTACTTAGTAAAATTGACAGTTAATTGAGCAGAAATTGAAAAATGCAGGAAAAAAACTGTTCTTGGATTGATAGCGTCTGTCTAACTCTGTCATATATCTATATATCTGTCTATCCATAGAAAAGGAAATCTAGACAATTGGTTTATTTTTACCAAAGCTTCAAAATAACAAATTCAAAAATCACTTGGAAAGTCAAAAAACACTGGTGAAAATTCAAAATACCTGGTCAAAAAATTAAAAACTGGGGTTAAAAAATCCCACTGCATTTAGGTTCAAATCGAATTTTTGGATTTACAGAATTTCAATAAGTTCAGTGGAACCACAAGCAGAACAAAACTCACCAGTTTTGTTAATCTCTAATAGATAGTGGAGTTTGAGCATGGACAGAACAGAAATTGATTAGATTGATAGATAGATAGATAGAGAGATAGAGAGAGAGAGAGATAGAGTGATAGATAGATAGATAGATAGATAGATAGATAGATAGATAGATAGATAGATAGATAGATAGAGAGAGAGAGATAGAGAGATAGATGATAGATAGATAAGATAGATAGATAGATAGATAGATAGATAGATAGATAGATGATAGATAGATAGATAGATAGATAGATAGATAGATAGATAGATAGATAGATAGAGCAGCACGGTGGCTTAGTGGTTAGCACTGATGCTTTGCAGTGTTGAAGTCCTGAGTTGGAATTCACTCTTGGACACACCTGCAAGGCATTTGTATGTTCTTGCATGGGTTTTTCTCTGGGCACTCAGGTTTCACCCTCAATCATAAATACATACTTATAGGTTGTATGTGTCAAATAAATGATGTGTCAAATAAATCTGCTTAGATTGTAAGCTCTGATGTGTCCGTGTAATTGACATGGCAGCTATACAGCTAAGGGTTAGGTGGAGCAAAAAGCCCTCCACAGAGCTTAAAAATGGAGCAGAACCTTCTTATAACAGAAGGTATCTTGCAATCTCATGCTATATGAATAGCCTTGCCCAAAAAATCTAAAAAACAAGAAATAATTTCTTACTCCCAGGTTCCCCAGAGTAAGGGGTGGAGATATGCAAAATTCTCCTTTACGTCCTATGGCTAATGCATGTGTCCAGAACCGCTGGCTTAATTATTATTATCATAACACGCAATACAGCCTATTGAATAGAGGCAATCATCTGACCTGCAGACATGACATGTTTCAATCTTGTTAAATCTCATCCATGCAAGATACAGATTCATGGCTCTATGGAGTAGGACTTGGGTGTACAATAGACAAGGCAGCTATATATCTTAGGGTGAGGTGGGCCAAAAGGAGCAAAAAGCCATCCACAGAGCATAAAAACGGAGCAGAACCTTCTTATAACAGAAGGTATCTTGCAGTCTCATGCTATATGAATAACATTGGCCACAACATTTAAGAAACAAGAAGTCATTTCTCACTCCTCGGTTCCCCAGAGTAAGGGGTGGAGAACTGGGGATATGCACAATTCTCCTTTATGTCCTATGGCTAATGCACGTGTACAGAATCACTGGCTTAATAAAATGCAATACAGCCTATTGTATAGAGCCAATCATCTAACCTGCAGACATGACATTTTGATCTTGTTAGATCTCATCAGTGCAAGATGCAGATACATGGCTCCATGGGGTAGGACCTGGGTGTACAATAGACAAGGCAGCTATATAGCTTGGGGTGAGGTGGGCCAAAATGCTATTTGTATAGCATGAGACTGCAAGTAGGGCTGTACTTGCAGGACCCCAGGGCCCCCCGCAAGATTGGAGGCCGGGCCCCTGATTTCTTCAGTTCCGAAAGTTCGGGTCTGGTCTTTCAAACAGCTGATCGCATGTATGTTTCATTCATACACGCAATCAGCTGTTTAAAATGGCTGATCACGGAAGAGATCTTGGGCTTGTGGCGGACCCCACTACCGTCCGGGCCCCCACCGGGGTGGGGGTGGTTGTTACAACACTGACTGCCAGATACCTTCTATCATCAGAAGGTTCTGCTCCATTTTTATATCCGTGTAATTGTTAAGGCTACGGAAGATGTTGGCGCTGTATAAATGCACATTAATAATAATAAGGGGGAGTCTATGGTAGGGGTTCTTAAAGGGTTAAAAGAAAATAGTAAAAAAAAAAACTGACAGATAAAGCATAAATTGCTATTTGTAGTGATATATCGTATCACTTGGTCCCTGCCCTCTCCCCTGTTACAGCCTGGGCATGCTCAGGAAGCAAGACAGCAGCTCTTCAAACAGCTACTCCTGGAAAGGCTTTCATGGCTGTACATTTATGGAGAAATAATGTGGAAAAACAAGTGATGCATCGTAAATTCACTAATTATCACATTATCATGTATTGTTCGCTAACCCTAAAATGTATTGTTCGCTAACCCTAAAATGTATTGTTCGCTAACCCTAAAATGTATTGTTCGCTAACCCTAAAATGTATTGTTCGCTAACCCTCAATATTGTCGCTACCCAAAATGTAGTTCGCTAACCCTAAAATGTATTGTTCGCTAACCCTAAAATGTATTGTTCGCAACCCTAAATGATTGTTCGCAACCCTAAAATGTATTGTTCGCTAACCCTAAAAATGTATTGTTCGCTAACCCTAAATGTATGTTCGCTAACCCTAAAATGTATTGTTCGCTAACCCTAAATGTATTGTTCGCTAACCCTAAAATGTATGTTCGCTAACCCTAAAATGTATTGTTCGCTAACCCTAAAAGTATGTTCGCTAACCCTAAAATGTATTGTTCGCTAACCCTAAAATGTATTTTCGCTAACCCTAAAATGTATTGTTGCTACCAAAATGTATTGTCGCTAACCTAAAATGTATTTGTTCGCTAACCCTAAAATGTATTGTCGCTAACCCTAAAATGTATTGTTCGCTAACCAAAATGTTATGTTCGCTAACCCTAAAATGTCTTGTTCGCTAACCCTAAAATGTATTGTTCGCTAACCCTAAAATGTATTGTTCGCTAACCCTAAAATGTATTGTTCGCTAACCCTAAAATGTATTGTTCGCTAACGCTAAAATGTATTGTTCGCTAACCCTAAAATGTATTGTTCGCTAACGCTAAAATGTATTGTTCGCTAACCCTAAATGTATGTTCGCTAACCCTAAAATGTATTGTTCGCTAACCCTAAAATGTATTGTTCGCTAACCCTAAAATGATGTTCGCTAACCTAAAATGTATTGTTCGCTAACCCTAAAATGTATTGTTCGCTAACCCTAAAATGTATTGCTCGCAACCCTAAAATGTATTGTTCGCTAACCCTAAATGTATTGCTCGCTAACCCTAAATGTATTGTTCGCTAACCCTAAAATGTATTTCGCTAAACGCTATAAATGTATGTCGCTAACCCAAAATGTATTGTTCGCTAACCCTAAAATGTATTGTTCGTAACCCAAAAGTATTGTTCGCTAACCCTAAAATGTATTGTTCGTCTAACCCTAAAGGTATTGTTCGCTAACGCTTAAAATGTATTGTTCGCTAACCCTAAAATGTATTGTTCGCTAACGCTAAAAGTATGTTCGCTAACCCCTAAAATGTATTGTTCGCTAACCCTAAAATGTATTGTTCGCTAACCCTAAAATGTATTGTTCGCTAAGCAACCTAAAATGTATGTTCGCTAACCCTAAAATGTATTGTTCGCTAACGCTAAAATGTATTGTCGCTAACCCTAAAATGTATTGTTCGCTAACCCTAAAATGTATTGTTCGCTAACCCTAAAATGTATTGTTCGCTAACCCTAAAATGTATTGTTCGCTAACCCTAAAATGTATTGTTCGCTAACCCTAAGTATTGTGCTAACCTAAAATGTATTGTTCGCTAACCCTAAAAATGTATTGTTCGCTAACGCTAAAATGTATTGTCGCTAACCTAAAATGTATTGTTCGCTAACCCTAAAAGTATTGTTCGCTAACCCTAAAATGTATTGTTCGCTAACACCTAAAATGTTTGTTCGTAACCAAAATGATTGTTCGCTAACCTAAAAGTATTGTTCGCTAACCCTAAAAGGTATTGTTGCAACGCTAAAATGTATTGTTCGCTAACCCTAAAATGTATTGTTCGCTAACCCTAAAATGTATTGTTCGCTAACCCTAAAATGTATTGTTTGCTATCATTTATTTTCAGTAACCCTCGCATGTATTGGTCATTTTTGGTAACCCTTGAATGCATCTTTCATTTTCGGTAACCCTCGCAAATATCGTTCAGTAACCCTCAAATTGCCCAGGTGCCACAGCCATTTACAGTAAGTTCCCATGGTTATTTTATCTGTAAATCACCAAACTTTTGGAACTATCACTTGTTTTCGAACTTTCGAACTTTCTCTGAAGTTCGAAAACAGACTGAAGTTCGTCCATTTCTATTTAACAGTTGTACATACAATTCAAATGCATTTCAGTATTGGGATCTCCCTCATTACAATGGATATTACAGTAACAATGGTGGTTGCACGAGATATCGGGCCAAGAACCGGGAGATTTCTATTTCTAACCAGATTGCAAAACAAATACAAGCAACTGTTTTCTGTTGTCAGGTTTAGAATGGGGCAGATAGGGAATTTCTCCTTTTTAAAGATAAATATCTAATATATAAATATCCCTAATAAACGTAAATGAACAACTTTCACAAAATGTACACAATCATTTTTTTAAATTTCCTCTGGGAAATTTCCTACTGGTTTCCTCTGGGATCGTTAAGATGCAAGTCATGTTAAAGCTCCATGAGATTCAATAAAAGTTCTTATCATTTAAAATGGTGCTAATTTTGCCCCAACCAATCACATCTTATTTAACATTTAAAAGCTAACATCTGATTGGTTGGGGCAAAATTAGCACCATTTTAAGCGATAAGAACTTATATTGAATAACCCTGCATATTTGCTATCACTGAAAACTATTCTACGCTTATTATGGAAAGGGTAACTGTCTCCTCATCACTGATGTCTAAAGAAAAATCTTTGGAAAAAACATGCTGTTCCAATCCAACCTTGGCAAACATTCCCCCCCACTAAATTCCATTCTAATGGCACCACACCCATAGCACCATAAAAACATTTAGTGGGGGGGTTTATAAAAAAAAAAAATCTTGTTTTATTTTTCTTCCTTGCTTACTATTTTTTCTCGAGGGTTTTATTTGAGAAGATGCATAAGCAAATTTATCCAGATGTTATTTGTAAATGAGCAGGGATTTTGGTCCAGCGATCTACTGAGGAAAGTGTTTATTTTAATGACATATTGTTGCGCAATGCTTGCTATGGAGACCTTAGCGGTTATGTCCTGTGTGCGCTTGGTGATGCCAGCACATTGTTTGGGAATGATTTTTAGTTAAACTGGATGCTTACTAGGCACTGGGGGATCGAACTATGTAACACCTGGAATAACGCAAAAAACACTTTTCAGAGGAGAGAGTCCAAGTCAATCTGCTGTTTCTAAATGCACAAAGGAGTCTCTAAGACCTTAGCAATGGTTTTAACCCTCAGAGACAATATTACGTTATTACTGTAAACAATCAGAAGGTCTTTTATGTGGGGTGGGGGGGAGACCAGCTGTTTCAGTACTTGCAATTAGGGGGGGGATTAGATACCAGGGCAAGTTCTTGAGTAGATGTTATTTTTACTGGTACTTAACTGTTTCACGAAATAGGAAAGGTTCAGTGGAAAAAGAATAATTATTGTTTAATTGTGTTTATTTCTAGTGCTCATGTTAGGCCTTTATGTGATTTTTTTTAAAGGATATGTACACTTGGAAATTAGTTTCGGTTAAATTGCCCATTACTGGAAACTATAATCTTCCCAACTATCTCTGTACCATTTTTTTGTTGATCTGTCTTTAGACATTTCTTTATATATCCAGTCTGAACCATCTTACATTTCAGCTGTCAATCAAATGCCTTAGCATTATAAACTCTTCTGTTATGTATAGTTTTGCGGTATCTACGTAATAACATAGTAATTGAGGTTGAATAAAGACATATGTTCATCGAGTCTAAACTTTTCACCCTCCTTTTTAACCCTACCAAACATTTGATCCAGAGGAAGGCAAAAAAAAATAGCTAAAAAGAGGGGGGAAATTCCTTCGTGACTCCAAATGGCAATCACAAAGTATCCTTCGATCAACCAGAACTACAGTATATGTATTAATAAAAGTAATTCTCAATATTATATAGTATCCCTGTACCAACCAGTACTACAGTATATGTATTAATACCAGTAATTCTCAATATTATATAGTATCCCTGTACCAACCGAACTACAGTATATGTATTAATACCAGTAATTCTCAATATTATATAGTATCCCTGTACCAACCAGAACTACAGTATATGTATTAATACCAGTAATTCTCAATATTATATAGTATCCCCGTACCAACCATTACTACAGTATATGTATTAATACCAGTAATTCTCAATATTATATAGTATCCCCGTACCAACCAGAACTACAGTATATGTATTAATACCGGTAATTCTCAATATTATATAGTATCCCCATACCAACCAGAACTACAGTATATTTATCAATACCAGTAATTTTCAATATTATATAGTATCCCTGTACCAACCAGAACTACAGTATATGTATTAATACCAGTGATTCTCAATATTATATAGTATCCTCGTACCAACCAGAACTACAGTATATGTATTAATACCAGTAGTTCTCAATATTATATAGTATCATTGTACGACCCAGAACTACTGTATATTTATTAATACCAGTAATTCTCAATATTATATAGTATCCCCGTAATGACCAGAACTACAGTATATGTATTAACACCAGTAATTCTCAATATTATATAGTATCCCTGTACCAAGCAGAACTACAGTATACGTCTGACAGGGGGCTGGGGGACAGTAATCTCTACAGTAATCCCTGCAGTTGCAAATCCTTGTCACTGCAGATGTTTGGAAACTACAACTCCCAGCAACTAAAGGAGTTGCCACTGCAGGGATTACTGTCCATTTAAGGGGAAACTAATGCCTCAAAACAATACAGAATCAGGAGGATGGTATCTATTGTTAAAAAGATTGCCTTCTGATTCTGTATAGTTTTGAGGCTTTAATTGCCCTTTAAATGGACAGCAGAATTCCCATACAGTAGTCCCATACAGTAATAACTAAATCCAGTATGGCTATTACTGTATGGGACTACTGTATGGGACTTCTGCTATCCATTTAAAGGGAAACTAAAGCCTCAATACAATACAGAATCAGGAGGATGGTATCCATAGAGTAGTCCCCACACAGTAATAGCCAAATCCAGTATGGTTATTACTGTATGGGACTACTGTATGGGAATTCTGCTGTTCATTTAAAGGGCAACTCAAAACAATCAGAAGGCAATATTTTTAACAATAGATATCACCCTCCTGATTCTGTATTGTTTTGAGGGTTTTGTTGCCCTTTAAATGGACAGCAGAATTCCCATACAGTAGTCCCATACCGTAATAACCAAATCCAGTATGGCTATTACTTTATGGGATTACTGTCCATTTAAAGGGCAACTAAAGGCTCAAAACAATACAGAATCAGGAGGATGGTATCTATTGTTATAAAGATTGCCTTCTGATTCTGTATTGTTTTGAGGCTTTAGTTGCCCTTTAAATGGACAGCAGATTTCCCATACAGTAGTCCCATACAGTAATAACCATACTGGATTTGGCTATTACTGTATGGGATTACTGTATGGGAATTCTGTTGTCCATTTAAAGGGCAACTAAAGCCTCAAAACTATACTTTATCAGAAGGCAGTAGTGGTCATATTTTCTACCCTTGGTTTACACTCAAGTCAATCACTTTTACTCCTTTTTCTGGTAAAAATTGGTACCTCGGTTTATACTCGAGTATATACGGTAGATTGTGACTCACACAGTATTACCTTTTCAATTAGGGTACTAAAGAACAGAGACTTCTTGGTAATTTCCATGGAAGCTCTCAGGAAAGCTATATCTATTAAAATATTTTTACAGCATTACACAAGCTAAATGCAAAACCAGAGCGCCAACCAGAGACTGGTTTCAGCCTTATTGAGCCATCATCAGTGTAGTGTAGGCTTCTGGTTTTGCAGTGTGAAGCGCCTATATACAGACATCACTAATACAATAAATAAAATAGTGAGAGAATAAGGCATTACAGCTCCCCAGCAATATATGCAAATAAGGAACAGAGACTTCTGGGTAATTTGAATATATAAAATAGGGAAAATCTGAAAACTGAATGAATTTTCGAGGATTTTTGAATGTTCAAGGCTATTTTCGCTAATTTTCTAAAATAACTTTGAACTTTCAAAAATCCTCAAAAATACGACACCATTTTCGAGTTTCCGATCGTATTTTCGAGGGTTTTCGAACGTTCAAGGTTATTTTAGAAAATTAGCGACAATAGCCTTGAACGCTCGAAAATCCTCGAAAATGCGATCCGAAATCCCGGACGGATCATTTGGATTTTGGAACCGAGGGGTTCCGTGTCGGACCCGGATCCCATCTCTAATGGCAAACAGTTTAACAGGCTCATTTACCCAAAGCCGCTATTGCTCTGGGTAAATGCTCCTTCCGCAATTCAATATCGCCATTGCGAATGTGGGTAAATCCCGGAAAGGGATTTACCTACTGCGAGATTTTAACAAAGGCTATTTGCTGGCATTAAAATCATGCGCTAAATCTAGTGCAAACGCGATATTGAATTGTGAGGATCGGAGTAGCTGTAGCGAATCGGTTAGCGCAACTTTAACTCCATTTATTTACCCAGCGAGTCTGGGTAAATGAACCTGTAAATGTGTAAAAGGCACTTTACAGCGAGAAATATAATGTGTAACACTGTAACTGTGTATGTTTTCTTAAAACTTCCTTCCCACATGATCTGTATGGATTTATGGTAATTATCAATAACTAATTTAAGGGATGGGTGGCAAATTCATTTTACATGGCTAATTTATGTGAATACATGTCATATGATTCTACCATACCTTCTGTGGCTGCTAAATGTGTAAAACGGGATCTCGGTTCTCAAGGTCAAGATGAGGACATTGTTCTCCTTTCAGCACCTCCTGAGGTTTTAAGCCATAAAGCCTGTTTATACTTGTAAATAGGGATGTGCGCTCATATGGCATGTTAAATCTCCGCTGTTTAGGTCAAATTACTTCCTCACGAACAATAATGAAGTAGTTTTATATACACTTACCAAAGGGCTTATATTTGGAGTTGTTAGATCAAGGAGCCAAAGTCAAACACGGAGGGAAATTTCACTATTTTAAAGGCTGTATTCACGGGAACTGTATATAAATAACAAACTGTAGGAAGCTGGAAATCATCCCGTGGAACAAATAGCAATGGCCATAACTTTGTAAAAAAAAAAAAGCTTATAAGTACTGTGTAAGCGGTCTAAGCATTAGTATTTATCTGATAATTATCGAATCTACGGGCTGTTCACTAACCCATGAATGTATCGTTCGTTAACCCTTGAAAGTATTGTTTGCCCTCGAATGTACGGATCGTTTTACGCTAACCCTAGAATGTAGCCTTTGATTTTCGGTAACCCTCGAAAGTATCGTTCGTTTTCAGTAACCCTCGAATGTATGGATCGTTTTCCCTAACCCTTGAAAGTATCGTTCGCTAACCCTTGAAAGTATTGTTCATTTTCAGTAATCCTCAAAAGTACCGTTCGATTTTGGTAATCCTTGAATGTAGCTTGCGCAAAACCCGACAATTGTCCGCTCGTGTTTAAGAAGAGTTTTAACAAGTTTTGGTGATAGTGACATATTCCCCAGACCATTTGCTAGGTGCCACAGCCATTTACAGTAAGTTACCATTGTTATTTTAACTGTAAATCACTTTAATGGGTCTGAATTCGAACTTGAAAGTTTGAAAGTTCGAAAACGTACCGAACTTTATGAAGTTTGACCATTTCTAGTGACTGTCAGACTGTCACTAACCTGCAGGAATAAAGGCAACTTACTACACACTAGACGACTGGTACGGAGGGTTTTGGTCCTATTGTATACTATTAGGAGAAGGGGGGATGTTGTTTGGTGGCATCTTGTAGATTAAAGTTGTCCTTCATCTGATGTTTCCAAAATTCTATAATGCTACATCTTTATAAATGACTTCCTAATAAATTTAATAACTTTAGTTTTTATTTGAACCTCGTGCAATTTTAGCGCAAGTTAGTACCAAAATTTTGATATATATTTTTTTAAATGTTATTACTAAGTACAGGCATTACGACTTTGCCATTCAAATTGAATTTATTATTTTGAATGGGGAGATATTTTACATCTTATAAACCATTTTATATAATTACCTGTTGTAAGTGTTTTACCAAAATGTAGAAAGAGAGCAGAACATCTCAAGCTTGGGCTGAAATGGGCTTTCTACTGTGATTATGAATGGCGCCATTGTTTGGGATAAAAATAGGCCTCGAAATCATGTTGCTATTAAATTTATTTCCAGCTGTGCTAAATGATAGATGATATGTTTAAGAGCTTTCGCCAGTAACCGTTGCCTGTATGCTGTAGGTTATTAATGCTCTTGTAAAAATGTGTCTGTTAGTCATATGATGTTGGTATTACTGAGAACCCATTTGGGTAATCAGTAAATTGGAAAGTAAACCTTGTTGCATTGACTTTTTTCCCCCAAGGGCTTTGATTTAAAAGGAAATCCTCCAATCTAATCCTCTAATATACTTGTTTGGATTACCTGCATTTTGTTGAATATACCTGACCTTGTGTAACAGTAGCCCAATAGAAAGCAATGTTAATTTGAAGGTAACAACCTATTGGCTTCCAGTTGGACCACTCCAGGTGTGTGTGGAAGAACATTTGAGCTCACAGCCTGGTTCAATGACCCTACAAGGCAGCACAAAACATTGAGAACATATGTAGCAGGTAGAGAAGAACGTAACTGGGGAGATTTGTTCCATTATCCCTTTCACGGAATGTATTGAAATTCTGCTAAACCTAAAACCCAACTTTATACCATTTTTTAATTTTTCAACTGATTTTCTATCGTCAAGCTACACCTTTCGAAATTCCAAAAATTCCACAGAGTCAGCTTATTTTAGAAACTACCAGTTCCTAATCCAAACCCAATTTGTTTCAAAACAAGGACATTAGCAGCAAGAAAGCCCATTAAAAAATATTTTTGATGTGAGCATTAGAGATGGCTGAAACTTATAATTTTCTTGGGAAATACCCGAAGATCCGAAAATGGAACGTACTTTTAAAGGGGTTTGGAATGCATTTTCGAGGGTTACCGAATGTACAAGATTATTTTCAGTAACCCTCGAAAATAACCTCGAACATAACCTCGAACTTTCGATAACCCTCAAAAATACGATTGGAAACTACTTTATAGTGTCTAATCGTATTTTCGAGGGTTATCGAAAATAACCTTGTACATTCAGTTAGTCAAAATGGTTTCTCCCGCACCACTTTTCGGCAATATAGTATTATATCCTGGGTGCAGCTATGATGCCACTGCCAGTGGTAAAATGGTAACAATAGTTAATCAACGATAGTGCCCAACAGTCTTATAACAGCAAAACTGTGTTTATTTACACATTACATTTTGGTGTCACCTGACACCTCCTTCAGACATAAGACATGTGTCTGAGGTGTCAGGTGACACCGAAACGTCCAGTGTGAATAAACCTTGTACATTCGGTAACCCTTGAAAATGAGGTCCGAAGTCCCGAAATCCGAACAATTTCGGATCCGGGCTGAACATTCGAATTGTGTAAGATTTGGGTCTGACTCGGACCCGGATCCCATCTAGTAGAAGGAAATTGTTAAGAAAAACAAATGTTTACTTAAAACGTGTAAACTCCTAGTTCCTCGAACACACGGAAGTCACATTCTGGATCATATGAAGATTATAAATCCTCAAAGATGATTAACCTTCTTTACTGTTCATTAGTAATCACTTTCATGAGGTTCTTGTGGCAAATCTAACAAGCTATGGCTGCCTTGTGATGAAAATTCTCTCACACTTTACTTCCGGGGATACCAAGTTTTGCTCTTAATAGCTTTTGTTTGCTATATCTGAATGAAAAGACCCTTTAACAGTTCCCCACTTTTGGGCTCCTCTTTTATACGCTGTGACCTACAATATTCCAAAATAATTTGAATTTAAAATAAGGGAATTGGGATTCATCAACATCAACAATGGCAGACAGATATGGGTATATAAAGAAGGGACAAGGAGAGCGATTGGATGGGTAATAGGCTCTAACTGCTCTTTATACTACAGTACAGGGAGCCAACAGTGTAATTTTTGGGCTGTATCGACTGTACTGAAACAGTCATTTTATCGGTACACAATTTGCCAATAAACAAATGATCCTGTAGGAACTGACTGGGGTAACTCACCTTAAGTCTAAGATCATGGATATTGGCTCTGTACAAGAGGACCATATTGTTTAACTAGACAGGGGTGATTAATATAATATATATGTAACTAATTTATAATAAAATGTTGGATGATCAAAACAATGTTCTATATGATGAATAATTCACACTAAACCAACATATAATAAAATTATAACTACACATCAAGATAGATATTAAAGTTAACAAGGAGTTTAGGTTACTGTATATTTTACACATTCTCTGCTCATTCCCCATCATGATATAATACCCAGGAATCTTGCATTGAAATTTCAACTCTTTAAGCCACCATCAATCCTTGCATATTACGTACAAAACTGTGCAGTGTTTTAAAGTGAAACTGTGGTGTCCACAAGTAACCTTAATTAAAAAGGGAACACTCTTAAAGGGTATGTCCACCGTTATTTTAACTTTTATGTTTCCAGCTTAACTGAAGGACAGGAGGTAAATGCGATATATCTTACCTCCTGTCCTTCAGTAAAACTTACAGGAGACCAGAAGAAACTTACCCACGTATCGCTCCAGCGCCGGCCTCACTGACAGTCTCTGCCGCGTCCACGCTCCTATGCACTGTGTGCGCATGCGCACACAATGCAAAGGACTGTGGATCCGTCGGGGAATGTCAGTGTAGTCGGAGGCTGTCAGCAGCGCTGGATCGTTACGCGGTAAGTTTCTTCTGGTCTCCTGTAAGTTTTACTGAAGGACAGGAGATAAGATATATCGCATTTACCTCCTGTCCTTCAGTTAAAGGGCATGCCCACCCCCAAAACTAACTTTTTATATTTATTTGGCCCAAATAAGTGCTCCAAAACAAACTTTACAGCATGTAAATCGGTCCAGTGGTTCAAAAGTTACAGACCTTTGTAGCTCCTGCAGCATGGACCAATACAGCGATGAACAGAGACAGGTTACATTACCTTGCCTCTGTTCTTTTCATGTTCTTGAGCATGTCTGTTAGCATCCAGCAGTGAGAACAGAGGAAGTTGCATCAGTAATGGTCTGACCCCTGGATCCCGCCCTCTTTTCCCTCTCAACCAATCACAGCTGTAAAGTTATGTGTACTGAAGAAATCCAGGATCAACAGCTGCAGACAGCCAGCCAAGAGAGAGAGATAGAGAGAGAGAGATAGACACACACACACACACAGGGAAGAAATTTTTTTTTTTCCCCTAAGCTGCAGCTCGGGGTCATCTAAAGAGAAAGTGGAGAGGAAGTGCAGCCTGATATATATCTCATTAAATATCAGGCAAAGCAAATGATTTTGAGAAAAATGAACATGGCGTTTGAGGTTGGTGCTATTATATAAAGAACATATAAAAAGTTTATTTTTGGGTGGACATACCCTTTAAGCTGGAAACATAAAAGTTAAAATAACGGTGGACATACCCTTTAACTGTAAAATGACTCCAGGATCATGCATCTAGCTGCAGTCTATCCAAAACTACAGCAGTATAAAGGGTGTTTTATATCTGGGCCCACTGCGAGCTGTGACATCACCAGCATAATCATCTGCATCTTAATCGTTTTATAAGCTAGACATAAGTCTGAAAAGGTGTCCATAGGTAGAAGAAAGGACAGAAAACGGTTGCAGCTCTGTGATTAGCTTTAGAAAATATTTTTATTTTTATTTTTTTATTTTTATTTTTTGGGGGGGTTGGGCTTTTTACACAGCTCATTGTGTGCCTGTCACATAGACAGGACAGACAAGGAAGTGTAACTTTACAAGCCTATAACTTAATATCTCAAGAAGATAAAAACATCATCCTAGGCGTGTTTGAAAGGTATGAGAGGGTTTTTTCAATAGATATTTGTATGGAGAACACAGATAAGCTGGTACATACACACAGTAACGATAAAGCCCTGATACTGTCGGATCCGACGGTATCGGGGCTTTATCGTTATGTATGTACCTTCGTTTCCCGAACGAGCGCGCGCTAGACTCCATATAGAGGAGTCTAGAGCGGCCGATGGAAAAACACAGTCCCGAGCGTTCTCCCTATGATGTTCATAGGGAGAACGCTCGGGACTGTGTGTATGCAGATCTTTGAAAGATGGCAGACAGGATCTTGCAGATCTTTCAGAAATCTGTACTGTGTGTACGCAGCTTTACCCTTTAAACTGATAAGATTTATTCTTTAAATAATAGAACCATTAGCAACATAAACTAGAGATTATTTACCAAATAAACTATCACACACACCAACAAGCTTATTATATTTTATTGAAATTTTTTTTTATATAAAAAAGTTTATCATGTCTTTGATGCCTTATCCTAACAAGTATTTTTTTTTTTCTTTTCATTTCAATAGCTTGTAGGAAGAAAGGTCCCACTATACCAATACAGTGCAATACTAATTGTATTCTGTCCTCCTCTTCTCCTCCCACTACAAAATATCTTTTTGTATTATAATATTTTTTGTCAGCCAAGTACATTCATTTACAGTATTAGTAACTATGCTTCACTGCATGCTGGTATGATCACTTTAGCCCTAAGCTCCCCAGGAGGAAAATGCCTGATTGCATATACTGTGCCGTGATCTTTGGATAAATAAATACACATATCTAAACAGCTTCTAGATAATTGAAAGGGAGTGAACGGGAGGCAGCAATAAAAGTAACAAATTCTCAGAAGGCCAACTAGCCCAATTGGCACATATGATTAAAATTCACATGATTTATGGGTAAGGTGTAGAGCAAACATGACATGAAGTTGATTGAGCTTGAATTTCCTTTCTTAAAAAGAAGTGTGTTTTGTTTTCTTGTACTTTGCTCAGGGGATAGTCGAGAAATTCTAATGCCTGGCTGAGCAGTAATTTAGGAAACCTCTCCTGTCAATGTTTACATGTCATTTTATTATAATTTGTGCATGCTCATACACCCTGATGTACAGGTATCTACCCTATGGGGAGTGCTCTAGCCTGCATTACTCATACACCCTGATGTACAGGTATCTACCCTATGGGGAGTGCTCTAGCCTGCATTCATTGGCACTATTCCCAACATAAAAAAATCTATCATAGTTAGAAGCACATAAAAAAAAAAAACACATGTGTAGGATATAGTTTAATGTCCAGGCTATTGTATAACATTGTGGGTTCTATTGGTATATTGGTATGATAACTAGCCTAAAGGGTTTCTAAGGGGTTTCTGCACCCAGAGATCTTGACTTACATCCTTGCCAATTCATACAAACTAAAAACTAACAGGGAGATTCAATAAAAGTTTCATTAAAATGGTGCTAATTTTGCCCCAACCAATCAGATGTTAGCTTTCAAATGTTACATAAGTTCTGATGGTTGGGCAAAATTAGCACCATTTTAAACGATAAGAACTTTTATTGAATAATCCCCTAAATTCTATATAGTTAGCGCTAAAGGTGTAGACTTACAGTAAAGGGTCCATACACATAGTAATTTTACTTCAACTGACTGTAGAGATAATCAGGGATATGAAGAAAAAGTTCTTATGGGTAAAAATGGTGCTAATTTTGCCCCAACAAATGTTAGCTTTCAAATGGTAAATAACATCTGATTGGTTGGGACAAAATTAGAACCATTTAACTTTTATTACATTTCCCTGAATATTATCTGAGATAAAAAAAAAATATATTCCCAACAGACAAAAATTTGATTTGGTCACTGGTCACATCACATGATATCAAATATGATATCGTTATCGAACACTTGTGAGTATCCTGAGATCCTTTCATTACAGGTGTGTACAGGCTCCTTTAGGCAGCCACCCATATGACATGTAAGAAGCCATTTTTTCAGTGCACTGGCTATAAGAGGCAAGGCAAAAAATGTAAAAGTTTGAAACTTCTCTACCTAGTCTTCTTAATTAAAACTTCAATCAGACAGATGTGAAGGGATTAAATGATCAATATGTCATTATTGTCTCACAACAAAAGAAAACCGGGCCTATTGCCTTTTCACTTAGCCCTGGGAGATACATAGTCCCAACATATAAAAAGAGGCATAACTCTATTGGATAAAGATAAGATGGCTTACTGTATTTCAGTCACAATATTGTGATGATCAATAAAGATAAATATTTTAGGAAGAACATATGGTCCTAGAGTACCAGTAAACTTCTCGGCCAGTCCCGATTTGAAATCTCCCAATCCATTACGTATTTTCCTTGGAGAATATGCACAGAGCTCTTCTAGAAAATGAGAGCTATAAACCAATTACTGAAACAATTTGTCATTAATGATCTAGTCATCTAATCACTCTACTGTATGGGGCATTCATAGGGGGATTTATAATGGCATAGTTATATTTACTACTGATATTTATTGCATTAACTTGCTTATTCCAATAACAATATTCATCATCGGCTATTAATTATATGATAAAGGATAATGCTTATGAGCTGTCACCCTTTTTATGCCATTTTTTAATGTGCTACCTAAAGTGATATTAACATATTTATGGTGCCTTCTAGTCCGATCTCTCAACACAGTCAAAGCATATCAGCTTGTCCAACGTATTGCATGAACAACATGGATTATCATTTATAAATTATTCCATTTATGAACATTATATATATATCCTTCTTACTACAGTAAAAGATTATTTATAACTTCATTGGAGGTTGCATTAAAGGTTATCACCCCACCCCCATTTCTTTTTAACATCCTGTAGGGAAGCCCCCATTAACTAGACCTTGCTAGGTTTAAAATAGAAAAATTCTGCCCCAAAAGATACCTTATTTCCCTCGGTTGCGGCATCTAATGCAGTTCTTCTGCACAGAACAGCATAAGGGGCCAGATCAGCAGCTGCGTCTGTGATTGGCTGAGTCACAGCCAATCACAGACACGGCTGCCGGCCCCTCTGTGTGAAAGAACAGCCAAGGGAACAAGGGTGCGTAAGTATCTTTTGGGGCCAAATTTTGTTTGCAAAAGGAATCCGGAGGGAGGGGAGAGGTTTTGGAGGGGGAGAGAGTCCCCTGCACATGCCTCAAGGAGGACAGGAAAGGGGCAGATACCTTATTACACAAAGAGAGACTCCTACTCTCAGTTTCTTGGACATTCAGCAGACATTGCAGGACAATCGTATAGACCAGAGGAGAAATGTAAGGATTTTTTAACACTACACAGTGTGGCCTACAGTGGGTTAAATTTTAGTGTGGGTGGTGGAAATACCCTTAAAGTTTTCTAGAGCTGCCAATGTGATTGGAGGGATATAATATTACATATGGGAAAGGTAAATTGCAGTGAAAACGGCAATGGTAACTTAATGGTAACTTAAATGGCTCTGGCACCTGGAAAATGGTCTGGGGAAGATGTTCATATCACAAAAACTTGATTTATCACCAATTCAAGGGTAACTGAACTGTACATTTGAGGGTTACCAAATTTAAACAATACATTTGAGGGTTACCAAATTTAAACAATACATTTGAGGGTTACCAAATTTAAACAATACATTTGAGGGTTACCAAATTTAAACAATACATTTGAGGGTTACCGAACAATACATTTGAGGGTTACCAAATTTAAACAATACATTTGAGGGTTACCAAATTTAAACAATACATTTGAGGGTTTCCAAATTTAAACAATACATTTGAGTGTTATGCTGAAATGCCGCATTCGAGAGTTATCACCGAAACGGTGCATTTGAGGGTTATGGACAAAAAGGTTATTTACTGAGTGAGTATGTGTCACTGTTTAACAACTTTTTTGAAAATTGATAGAGTTGGCCATATAGACTTTACCATTTGGACACTTTTTTACATAGCTTGCCCCCGTAAAGGTAGCTAAATGCAATCTCAATTGTAAATATCAGGATATTCATATTACATGTAAAGTCGTACGATCATCCAGCTATTTTCATCTAGAAACGTGTTAGCAGACCTATACCGATCATACAATATTGGGATCCTACCATCTGCTTTCTTTTATGGACCCTTAGTATTAATAAAATCAGAAGGCCCTGAGCATTATGGCCAAAGCACATCAATCTGCTGTATGAGGAGCATTTAAATAAATACTGCAGCAGTAACATTTTAAATAGATATTTATATAGGTATAAATAATCTTTAAACACGTTCCTCTCGCAACAAATTATTCTAAATAAAAACAATAAATAAAGCAATATCTAAAAATCAATGCAAATATAATTCTGCTTGCATATTCAGTACATGTTACTATTTTGGTTTAAATACTTTCTATATTTTACACCCCACATCAAATGATTTCCTAGGGCCAGAGGGTAATTTTGAACAGTAGAACTCACCAGTCAGATTTCATTATCGCTGAACATTTTGCCGAGGGTCACAGATTATTTCAAATATTTTATATGTGAATTTTTGACTCTCTGCCCTGTTAACAAGCAATGGAGACTGCAAGCTGAAAGCAGCACAGCCATGAAGTCAGTTCCATACATGAAATTTCATTTTAAATGGTTTTCAAAGAATAACTTGTTATTACATGGGCACAATCCACAATTTCAGTCAACAGATTTCCCCACCGATATAAAAATCATTGCTTTAAGTAAAATTAAAGTGACATGGTGGATATTTTGTGCTGACATTATCTTTACACTCTTTCTATTCTAAGTACTCACGTTGAGGAGCTAAACTTGTGTAAATCAGCAGAAAAGTTGTGCTTGTCCAGGCCAGATAAACACTCACAAATGCAACTTTTTCACTGAATTACAGCCTGTCTACCCCAAAGCCAGTGATGCGGGCCTAATGGTTTAGGTCGGCACCCTGGGTACTTTAAATAGAAGGGGGCTGAGTATTGTTGTCCTTTAAAGGGCATGTCCACCCCCAAAACTATAATCCCCCCCACTACTGGCCACAACATGTAGTGTAGTTTAATCCTTACCTCACATCCCAGCTCCATCTGGTTCTCCTGTAGTCCCCTCCCAAAGTCCCAAAAACTGCCCACCAGGAGGATAGCAGAGTCCATATAGGACTCTGCCTCTTACCTGGCCTCCG
This sequence comes from Hymenochirus boettgeri, assembly GCA_019447015.1. NCBI lineage: Eukaryota > Metazoa > Chordata > Amphibia > Anura > Pipidae > Hymenochirus > Hymenochirus boettgeri. The sequence goes on along the minus strand of CM033477.1, from coordinate 144,141,968 downwards.
GGAGAAGTTTGGCATGCGTACTGCAGCCCTTCTTCCCCTCCCTCCCCCTCCCTCTTCCTCCCGATTAGCATTCCCTCCCCCTAGTGTAAATCCTTTTTGCCATAACAATCCCCCTGTCCCCCCAGCCCCAACCGCTATGTTTATTTTATTAGAAAGTGCCCCAAACATTACTTACCTCACCTCTTTCCTCCGCCGCACTGAATGACCGGCAGCCGCGTCCATGATTGGCTGCCGCTCAGACGTGACCTCCCCTCTGCTTGCATTTTATCTCAAGTAGAGGGCCGGCAGCGCGGCGGAGGAAGGGGGGAGGTAAGTAAAGTTTGGGGAACTTTCTAATAAAATAAATGTAGAGGTTGGGGCTAGGGATGGCCGGTTCGCGGATCCGAACCTGGATCCGCCGCGGATTTATCCCGTTCGCGAACGGCAGATTTTTCCGGATTTTCCGCCTTCCGAACTTCCGATTCGCAGATTTTCCATATTTTCGAAAATTTTCGAAATTACGTGTTTTTCTCGTATTTTCGAAAATTTTCGAAAATGCACGGATTTCTCTTATTTTTATAAATACGTATTTTCGAAAATTTTCGAAATTACGAACATTACTCGTATTTTCGAAAATACATATTTTCAAAAATACTAGTTTTCCCGAAAATACGCGAAAACCCATAATTTCGAAAATTTTCGAAAATACGAAAAAAACACGTAATTTCAAGGGAATTTTTCCATTTTAATGGGTCCGCTCGCGGATTTTCTAATTCTTTTGAAAATTCGCGGATCCTCAAGCGGACCGGATTTTGCGAAGTTCGGACATCTCTAGTTGGGGCTGGGGGGACAGGGGGATTGTTATGGCAAAAATGTGTTTCAAGGGTGGACATACCCTTTAAGAGATTTTTTTTTCTCCTTTCGATTTATTAGTAACAAAGTTATTAGTAAGCTATGGGATGTATAGTGATCTATTTAATCTGTCAGCCATATCCAACCAACAACAAGAAGATAAGAAGGTAATAAATGTCACAACAATAAACATAAAGTGCAACCTATGTGGGTAAAACCCTAAAATAATCAATACTGATTTTTTATTATATAAAAAAGAAGATATTTAATTACTATAACTGGCCAACTCAACACCTTACAATACATAATAAAACCATTTTAATAAATATCTATGTCTATAATGAATCATTGTGTAGTTTAAAAAATCCTTACCTTACTCCTCTCTGCTCCTTATGGTTCCCCTGTAGTGTCTGTCCACAGTTCCAAAAGTGAAGAGTAGGAGGTGTCAGTTTGTCATTCGGTCCCTTCTGCTTCCTTGTCCTCCCTGAGAACTCTGGCATACGCAGGGGAGCCCTTCCCCCTCCATCCATCCGGATCCATCTTTGCTGCTTGGTGCCTTAACTATAGTGAAGTGTAGGACACCCTAGCCCACCCCCAACCGCCTTGTTTGTTTTACTAAAAAAGCAGCAGAAATGTGCTTATATTGCTTTGTTCCCCCGGCGCTCTGCATTATCAGCAGCCGCACCTGTGATCACAGCCAATTACAGATGCGACTGCTGGTCTGGCCCCCTACTTGCTGCTCCGTCCAGCTACTTGCAACTTCTAACAAAGGGCCAAAATCAGGGAACGAAGGATTGTAAGTTCATTTCTGCTGCTTTTTTTTAAAAAAAACTAAAAACTTAGCGGTTGGGGGTGGGCTAGGTGATGGGTTTCAAGTTCATTTGGAACCTAGTCCCAGTTTAAAGCTTTTCGAACAGCGAATATTTTATATCGAACATTGAATATTCTATATCAAACAGCAAATATTCTATACCAAAAACGATCGGAACTTCACTCCCATTGACTTATATTTTTTTTTTTTCCTATTTTCAAAACTTTCAGAAAATTAGAAAATTCTGATTTAGATAGGAAACCCACCAGTTTTGATGATTTCCAGTAAGAGATGATTTCAACCAACTGAGCACCTGTTAAAAAGATCCTATACCTTCAAATATGTTGGATGTACAGATTAGTGGTAAATGAAATTTTCACTAAGAATTTTTTGCATAATAATGCATAAATTATTTTATTTAATATGTCTTAACATAAAACTTAAGATTCAAGTTGCGCTTAAAACTTGGTTAGAAAAGAAATGAAAACAAATAGGCAAAGCCCTCAGTAAAGACACTGCTATTATGGATGTAAAGGCAATCTCGAGGACGCATTTTCCAATGAGTGCTTGCTGCCATTTCCTTCAGGTAAAAGATAATTCTTTCAAGACAGAAAAATTCTGTGGGCACAGAATATTCCTTCTTATCATGTTTGCATCCATTGGTACTCATAATGTTTTGACTGGGGGGGCAATAAAAACTTCTTTACAGGACTCAACTGCTGCAACACCCCTAGTGGTCATATAGAGTTCAAGCAAGTGTTGTTATGTGACGAGGTTTTTCTTTAAATTCAGTAAAATGAAATGTTTATAATGTGAAAAATGTTAAGTGTACCGCATGCAGTTGTATTCTCAATTTATTAATATAGGTTTAAAGTAAAAACACACTCTGTATCATTGGCGACAATCTCAGATACCGTTCCATTGGGTTTAATAGGTGTGTGAATTCCATACTGATATTCACACTTTTTTTTTTCAATTAGAATATGACAGATGTGTCTTTCATGTGTAATTCAATACAAGAAAATGTATTATAAAAATTGAATTGCCTCATAGAAATTTGTAGTTTTATTGCATGATATATTAAATGTACTTAGAGCAAGTCCACGGGGCTTACAGGATGTTCCATGTAAACGTTTTATCAATGAAATTAGCCATGTAGTTGACATCAATGTCATTTGTCACAGATATCAAAATGGATTCCCTCTTTAAAGAAAAGTTAGTAAAAGTTAGTTTTGTAAAAGAGCAATTCTTTAAGGAGCTACACTACATACAGCTGATGGGAAAGGTAAAAGACCAGAAGTTCTGGAACAGTTTGTGTCATAGTGTATCTGTGGTATTTAGTTTGATCAACTGGACATAAAGTTTAGTTGCAGGGGCTATGTTTGCAATGTTGTGTGATGTTCCCCTGCGTTATGGCATAGCCGTGTCCACTGATTTTAATTTCACCGCTATGCAGTATTGCAGCAAACTGTTGCATGCTGTGCACTGGAAATAACGCACTGCACCACAACTCATAGGTGTGAAACGCCCCCTAGTGTGAACAAGCCCTAGCAGTTGGTACACACTTGGATTCCAGTCCAATACTGGCTCTCCCAACTGATGTGTTATAAGTCAGTTTATCGATTGGTAAGTTGAGTTTGTTTTTCCATCAATTGTTTCCATCTAGACATACACAGAAACTAAAAACATTTACCAGCAAGACCAATTATTCAAACAATTTTGAAGGAAAAAATATTGACCCAGGTGATCAGTTGGGCCAAATAATTTTCTTTGTCTCATTTCCAGACTTTATTATTTAATAATATTTATTTACATTACGGTCTGATGGATTTTGATCACAGTTGATTTAGTAGCCATAATTGTGGATAAACGTTTATTCTGTTTGGGATCAGTCATGACTGTACAGTTTCCAAACAATCTGTCACTGTTTCCAATGGAAATTAATCTGTAGAAAACATACACGTCTGAAAGGCTAGTATGTAACAGTATGTAGTAATGTAGTATGTAGTAATGTAGTATGTAGTAATGTAGTATGTAACAATGTCCCTTAACCAGGGGTCCCTAAGAAGTTCCTTCGAGGTTCCTCAAAAGAGGAATGTATATTGCATATTTAATAGAAATATATTGTATTGATCTAGCCATTTATTTTAACAAATTAACAGGGAGATTTAATAAAAGTTCTTATTGTTAAAAACTATGCTAATTTTGCCCCAACCAATCAGGTTTAAATTAGCACCATTTTTAATGATAAGAACTTTTATTGAATGTCCCTGATAGTATTTTTATAAATTAATAACTGAGCTAAATCAAACTATAATCACATGTTAGGGGTTCACCAAGATATAAATATTATTTCAAGGGTTCCGTAACGATTAAAATGAAACATTGTATCAGAAGTATAATGCAAACTGCATCCGTGCCTCCATACAGTACATCATCCCTTAAATAAACTGAAACCAAGTCTTGTAGAATGAAGATTTCCTATGCATTAAGGAAAGAGGTGGTAACCATAGCCCCAATGCTGTTTTAGGTGGGACATAATTGGCCATGTAGCTGTTTTGTAAGAAAAAATAGTGGTAGGTGGCAAGGAGATCAGATTCATCTACAGGGCTGTCAGACAGTTGCCAGACAGTCAATTGATTATTAAAAGTTGCCCTTAATAGCTAAGATTTCTTGATTGGTTGATGCAAAATTAGCACCATTTTTAACAATAAGATCTTTTATTGAATCTCCCCCTATATATCTCTTTGTACAGCTATACAGAAGGAAGAAGGACAGAGTAAGAGAGTATTGTGGTCCTGAGGTATGCAGAGTATAGATTCTTGTCTAGGCTTGTCTAGGGTGGGGGAACATTCCATTTACATTAGATGATTGGACTGATTCTACCATTGAAACCCTAATACACTGTAAGAAAAAAAATAGACCGAAGATGGGTAAATAGACAAAAAAAGATAATTTGTGTTTATTTGAAGCATCTTTTCCCTTCTCAGTCTTTAGTGTCTTGGAACAGAGGATTGTATCTCACTATTTTTTTTTTTGGGGGGGGGGGGGGGATGGGGAGGTGGAAAGTTGATATTTTAGCTCATATCGTACATTAACAGAAAGGCATCCATTTATAAAACGTGTAGCTGGGTGCTAATGATTTGCCTGCATGTATAATTTATTGAAATACCCTTGTGTTCACTATGAATTATTCACAGGAAAATTGATAGATAACATTTTTTTTTAATAAATGATTTAAGGAATATAAAACGAATTAGTGTGTGGGGGTGGGTGGGGGGTTCATTTAAAATTGGCAAAAATAAAATCCTATGGGCATCTTAATATTTTTTATCTTTCCTGCATAGAAAAGGAGATGCTTTCTATTACTATATTCTTTATCTTTCTTTGGAACACAAGTTAAAGGTGGGAGATCACATCATTAGATAATGAAGAAAAGGCAAAATGCCAGTTGGAGAAAGCCAATGTCTAATTGTCTAATCGTGTGCATGTGTGTGAATATTACAAGGAAACATATAGATTTATTTTTTTGTTTGTAAGACAGAGAGAGTCTCGTGGTCTAAACTGGAAATAATCACCGCGCACTAGGAATCCGGGAATATCATTTGCCACAAAAGAGAATAAATTGAAAGTCGTTGTTGTAAGAGGTTACAAGCTGCCTTGATATCTCGGAAACTTTAAAAAAAAACAACAAACATACAAAAAAGAAAGAAATATCGTTGTCTTTGGTTTGGCCATGTCTTTGGCATTCTGACCTGTGTTTCATTATTTCCTGTCATTTTCACTAAGGGGATTTAAAAGAGAAGTTTAACACTGGGTCTTTTTATTGAGCAAACATGACATGAGAATCTCTATCATTTGTATAACTTCATCAAAGGAAATGCATGTCTTTAGGGAAATCTCTTTTATATTATTTATAGCAAGTTTTCATATCGTAAGGCCTGTACACACATATGGCATCCCGATCAAGAATCACCCATGTATGGGTGCTCGGCCATTGTTCTTCGTTAGAGATGGACGAACTTTCTAAAGATCGTTTCGTTTTTGAACTGCCGGACTTCAGTAAAAGTTTGGAAGTTAGTTTAAAAAAAACCCCATTAAAGTCAATCGGAGTCAAATAGTTCAAATAGTTTGGATTAACTACAAATAAAATATCAATGGTAACTTACTGTAAATGGCTGTTTAAACACTAACAGGGCTATGTACTGAGAGTCGCTATCACTCTCTATTGTACCCCATTAGGCAATACACCGGGCTGATAGTGTCTTTCAGTGCATTGAGAATGGAGGTTTCCTTTTGTGTATATTTAATGCCAGCTATGCGCTAGCGTTAGAGATTACGTCTTAAAGTGCCATTAACGGCTCAGGACATTAGTTGCGGCAGTTGCGCGACACAAATTTTGTGTAACGTCACAACTGCTGTTAGTTGTGTCTTAAAGTCAAGTTAACGCTTCGTACATTGGTTAACGGGACTTCAAGGCACAAATAACCGATAACAGTTCTCGGTACATAGTGATGTAACTTTCCTCACAATCAGGCAATTGTCGGGTTTCCACATGCTACATTCGAGGGTCATGGCCAATCGAACAAACGATACATTTGAGGGTTGCCGATTCGAGAATTATCGAATTTTTCATTGTCTTTGTTTGTCACTTTGATCATGACAATCAACCAAGCTTCCTTTCCCCATCCTATAGAACAGAACATGCTGATTGGCTAATGCAAGATTATTGGACCGATTGCCACTCAAATCTTTGAAAAGTCTAGCATGTGCACAGAGCTTAAGAATAAAGGCCCATATACATAGCAGATTTTCCTTGGGCAGAATGCCTGAGGACCAACCAAACTTTCTGGACTAGAATCACCTGTGTATGGGTGCTTGGGGATTTTCACTGATCCATCCTGGCCAATGCCCCATGCCTCATGGTATAGCAATCTGACAGGAGGGATCACTAAACGACAGCACTACACGTTAGATTGGCAAACAAAGCAGTCAGTCATTGGATATCCATTAGCTTCCCGGGGGAACATGGCTTATGTGTTTGTCCTTGTTCTTAAAAAGAAGTGACTTTTGTGACTTTTGCCACATGATATAACTGAGCCAGTAAATCACACCATGTACTAGTGACAATCTTATTTTAATCATTTAGCAAATACATCTGCACAAAATACATATAAAGCATAGAAAGCTGGGTAAGTAGTAACTTTAATTTATGGCCCAATGCAGATTTAAGCTGGTATTTACTGTAATCATGATTTAAGATTTGAAATTCATCTACTTTGCCAATCAGATGCAGAATTAAATATCCTAAAACAACTTTTCTCCTTTCCTGCCCTTACCAGTGTTATTGAAATCTAGAAATTTTAGTAAATTTGAAATTTCTAGAAAATACTAGGTGGGATGCCTAAACAGGAAACGCATTAATTTTTCAATACTGGAAGGTTGTTTTTTGTTTTTTTAAGATTTTAGGCATTGATAAATGTTCCCCAAACCATTTCCCATGAGCCATTTACAGTAAGTTACCATTTCTACTTATAACTTCAATTTAAGAGAAGTTTTCAATGGGCCAGCTTTCATATTTTCGAATCCCCCCCCCCCCCCGAAAATCCTCAAATCTGCAAGTGAAATGGATTTCAGCCATCTCTATTCAACACATCCAACAAAGAAATAGCACAGTATATCCAACCATTCCGATCATCACATGAATATATTTTTGTGTGGAGAAAAATTAGGCTATTGATCATTTTAACCCTTTAAAAGTAACCCTTTAAATGACCGCAGTATATTTGCTAATATTATATACAAGCAAATACATACAAACATATACATACATATACATACAAACATATACCTACAAACATATGCATACAAACATATACATACATATACGTACAAACATATACATACATATATGTACAAACATACATACAAACATACATATGCATACATATACATACCAAAAATATGCATACAAACATATACATACAAACATGCAAACAAATATATACATACATATACGTACAAACATACATACAAACTTATACATACAAACATGCATACAAATATATACATACATATACGTACAAACATACATACAAACATATACATACAAACATATGCATACAAACATATACATACATATAAATACAAACATATACATACATATACGTACAAATATATACATACATATACGTACAAACATATACATACATATATGTACAAACATACATACAAACATACATATGCATACATATACATACCAAACATATGCATACAAACATTTACATTTTACAATAATTAAATGTTTAGTCCTGTCCGGGGGCACCAATTTTATTGTTCTGTGTGTGAAGCTGTGAAGCTCAGGTTATTTCCCAATATGGGCTCAGGTGGTTAAATTCGATATAAGAAATATCCAGTGCCAATTACCTTCCTAAATGCTCCTCACTAATCTGATTTGTATCCTCTCTGTACCTAACACACTATCCACTTCACTGCTTTAGTAAGATTCATTGGTTTTTTAGGCTTCACTCACATGACAGTGTTCAAGGGCTATTTAGCTAAATTTGCTCTGAATGGAACTTTTGTGATCCTGATGCCCCAAAGGACAAATTGTGTGTGAGATCTGCTGATCTCCTTCCTTTTAATGAGAACGATGGGACCTGGGAATATTCACTATCACGCGGCTGTTATTAAGGAGAGGGACATTATACAAACGGAGACTCGGAATTTTAAGGAATCAAAAAAATAAGTCAAATAAGTAAATAACAAGTCTTGTCCGGTGCTGGGCTTAATATTTTACTGGTTACAAATGGGATCCCAGGACTGAAAACAATGGTTATATCCCAGGACTGAAACCCAATATACCCCTTATAATACTGTCCATATATTACTTTTTCATTGATACCCATTGCACCCTACTGTGAACCCCTCTATACTAATGTGTTATTGTTTTTTGTTTGCTTTGGCAATGTCAAAATGTAAATTGATCCTGCCAATAAAAATTTGATTTAATTTAAGATACATAGATATATGGTAGGTAGATGATAGATAGTTAGATAGATAGATAATAGATAATTGGACAGATAAATAGATAGACAGACAGACTGACAGACAGACCGTCAGACAGACGGACAGACAAACAGACAGACAGACAGACAGATAGATAGATATATAGATAGATATATAGATAATAGATAGATAGATAGATAGATAGATAGATAGATAGATAGATAGATAGATAGATAGATAGATAATAGATAGATAGATAGATAAATAGATAGATAGATAGATAGATGATAGATAGATAGAAAGATAGATAGATAGATAGATAGATAGATGATAGGTAGATAGATAGGTAGGTAGGTAGATAGATAGATAGATGATAGGTAGATAGATAGATAGATAGATAGTTAGATGATAGGTAGATAGATAGATAGATAGATAGATAGATAGATAGATAGATAGATAGATGATAGATAGATAGATAGATAGATAGATAGATAGATAGATAGATGATAGGTAGATAGATAGATAGATAGATAGTTAGATGATAGGTAGATAGATTGATAGATAGATAGATAGATAGATAGATGATAGATAGATAGATAGATAGATAGATAGATAGATAGATAGATAGATAGATAGGTAGGTAGATAGATAAATAGATAGATAGATAGATGATAGGTAGATAGATAGATAGATAGATAGATGATAGGTAGATAGATAGGTAGGTAGGTAGATAGATAGAGAGATAGTTAGATGATAGGTAGATAGATAGATAGATAGATAGCTAGATAGATAGATAGATAGACAGATAGGTATATAGATAGATAGATAGATAGATAGATAGATAGATAGACATAGATAGACAGATAGATGATAGGTAGATAGATAGATAGATAGATAGATAGATAGATAGATAGATAGATAGATGATAGATAGATAGATAGATAGATAGATAGATAGATAGATAGATAGATAGATGATAGGTAGATAGATAGGTAGGTAGGTAGATAGATAGATAGATAGATAGATAGATAGATAGATAGATAGATATTGAGAGATCATTTGCACTCCGTGCACATACAGCTGCCTGGGTGCTTTCAGTAAAGTAATTAGATATCCATATAAGTATGGATCAGTCCAAGATCTTATAATAAGTTTATTGAAATACAGTAGGTCTGTGAGGCCTACACATTTTGGCCCCTGAAGATCGGGGCCATCATCAGGGTTCATGATGGCCCCGAACTTCCATAAAAAAAATACATAAAATTAAAATGTTCTATTTCTCTGTGTCCCCTTTTTTCTTATTGATTGAAATGCATAATGAATACAAACACAACTGATAGGACAGTAAATCTACAATAAATATATATTAAACAACACACTCAAATTCATCACAATGGTGGATCTGTGAAGTTCCTGACACTCTGTTTTGAGGATCCCCAATTTGAGAAACACTTATAAAGATAAATGATACAAAAAGACAGAGTCCAACATTGGGTCAGGGACCCACAGGTTACAAAATTTGCGGGTGAGGGCCAGGTAAACCACAGGGAGTTTAAATGAGTTGCGGATGGGGTTTGATTAGAAATTTGTGGGTCGGGTCAGGTAGCGGGTTCTGTTTTCCAAGCATCCTTTAATATTCCCAACCTGCATGCCGTGGACATTTCCAAATCAGACGCAAGAGCAAAAAAGGTCGGAGATTCCTGCAGCAAATGATAAACAAACCAAGAATAAAGTAAGATACATAATGATGCTAACAATGGGTAATGACTGTGAAACTGTATCTTATGTTTGTCCTAGTCCAAGTCCCAGTAACAGGCTTCATTTCACCGGGCAGATTCCGGTAATGATATTCGGCGTTTGGCAGATATTACACGATGAGTCTCACAAGCCACATTATGGTTCAGCAATCATTTTATTAGCTTCTCTCCGCGACCGTGTAAAGAGGCTTAAAACAAACGGTAGCATTTGTCAATGGAAATATTCATATTATTCAGCGAGAATAATAAAAGGAAAAATGGAATTGAATCGTTTTCTGCTTTTAACCGTGACTGGATAAGGGAAAGCCTGAATTTTATATGACGGTGCGACCATACTGTTATTAACCTTTTCGCTGCTGGGAAAATGAATACACACACCGTACAATCTTTCAGTGTCCTGGTGAATATAAAAATTAACAGCCCCGTTTATGCTGCGATTCTATATTATTGTATGTTGTTTTATGTTATATCGCATGGTTCCAACAGTTTTAACTCTTGCAGTACTGTTACTTGACTGCATCAAGGACAGATCATTTAACTTGTGCCTCTGGCCAATGGCTATCTCTCTAGTTCGTACTGCACTCCCACTGGGCTGTGTTATGTGCAGGGGCTTGCTTAACTACCAGGGGAGCAGCCACAGGGGGGCCCGGGAGCCAAGGGGGGCCCATCTTCTTATTTTTCTTATGACAGATATAGCCAGAAAACCACTGTGGATGAAGCACATATAGGGGCCCCATCATAGTTTTGCTGGGGGCCCCAGTGATTCTTAGTTACACCACTGGTTGTGTTTATATTAATTAGATCCTGGCCAACCCTTGCAACAAGCTATGCAACATAACAAAGGAAGATTACAAGTATTTAACTGGATCTATAAAATGTCTAATGTCAGGTGCTACAATACACTAATAGATCGGGTGGGGTTGGATGTCTCACCTGGACATAAATTGGCCAATGCTGTAATAAAGAAGAATATTCTTTTTATGGAACAATAATTTGTTGGTCCATAGATACAAACAATCTTTGTTGGATCCTTATACAATATTATAGTATAGGGAGACGCTTACAATCCAACATAAATTTTCCATTCGGGGGGTTAGGTAGAGATGCTGATGGTGGAAGATTGTCAGCTTCCAACCTTTCCGCAGCTACCTTCTGAGAACCATGCTTTTTATATGGTCACAGAACTCCTCAGTGATTTCTAATATCCTTATAATTTAGTAGGGGATACATTATCCCTTATAATACATGAGTGGTACCCAGAGTTCCCTGTATAACTCAGCCTGTGTCCTTGTACCTTTATATGGACACAGAACTCCTCAGTAAAAGTGAAGGATACATTATCCACTATAAAATAAAAATATCAGATTATAACAGAATTATTATTAATATTATTAATAATCATATTAATACAGGACTTATGGTGGTTAAAGTTAAAAGTAAAAAACTGTGTTGGTGCTGTAAAATTTTAACTTTGTTGTGCAAATAAAACAATTCAATAATAGGCGGATAATACACAGAAAGGAAATTAGCTAACACCTTAATTCTCGTTCTCCCTGAGAATTCCTAAGTAAGGAACTGAAGCTTTTATCAAGGTTACTACTAAACAGTGACAGGTTCGCAGATTTTAGCACCATGGAATTTTTCACAGAAACTGAATAAAGTGCTAAGATAACACACACCTTAGGCTTCATTAAATTCACCAGCCTAATAACATGACGGATATTTTCCTTTCCTCCTGCCTTAAAGACTTGCTAGGAATGAAAGATGCGAACAAATGTTTTCAGCGCTAAGGTAATAAAATAATTCTTTGAGATTTATACACTGAAGGGGGAGAGAATTTCAGAAAGATTCTATAATTCCTATAGTGTAATTAGACTGATACTGGAATATCCCAATGTCAGGGCATGATAATCGTATGTGAAATCCAATACATGAATAGAAAAGGCCCTGTAATTACTGTAATAATGATAGAATTGTATATACAACATTTATCTGCCTCTCTGCCAGTCTGTGTAATATCTATCTATCTATCTATCTATCTATCTATCTATCTATCTATCTATCTATCTATCTATCTATCTATCTATCTATCTATCCATCCATCAATCCATATCTGTCTGTCTTTCTCTCTGTCTGTCTATCTATCATCTACTTGTCTGTCTGTCTGTCTGTCTGTCTTTCTATCTATCTATCTATCTATCTATCTATCTATCTATCTATCCATCCATCGCTGTCTGTCTGTCTACTATCTATCTATCTATCTATCTATCTATCTATCTATCTATCTATCTATCCATCCATCCATATCTGTCTGTCTGTCTGTCTATCTATCTAACTATCTATCCATCCATCCATATCTGCCTGTCTGCCAGTCTGTGTAATATTTATCTATCTATCTATCTATCTATCTATCTATCTATCTATCTATCTATCTATCTATCTATCTATCTATCTATCTATCTATCTATCTATCTATCCATCATCCTCCATATCTGTCTGTCTGTCTCTCTTCTGTCATCTATCATCTATTTGTCTGTCTCTGTCTGTCTGTCTATCTATCTATCTATCCATCCATCGCTGTCTGTCTGTCTATCTATCTATCTATCTATCTATCTATCTATCTATCTATCTATCCATCCATCCATATCTGTCTGTCTGTCTGTCTATCTAACTATCTATCCATCCATCCATATCTGCCTGTCTGCCAGTCTGTGTAATATTTATCTATCTATCTATCTATCTATCTATCTATCTATCTATCTATCTATCTATCTATCTATCTTCATCCATATCTGTCTGTCTGTCTCTCTGTCTGTCTATCTATCATCTATTTGTCTGTCTGTCTGTCTGTCTATCTATCTATCTATCTATCCATCCATCGCTGTCTGTCTGTCTGTCTATCTATCTATCTATCTATCTATCTATCTATCTATCTATCTATCCATCCATCCATATCTGTCTGTCTGTCTATCTATCTATCTAACTATCTATCCATCCATCCATATCTGTCTGTCTGTCTGTCTATCTATCATCTGTCTGCCTGTCTGCCTGTCTATCTATCTATCTATCTATCTATCTATCTATCTATCTATCTATCCATCCATCCATCCATCCATATCTGTCTGTCTGTCTATCTGTCTGTCTATCTATCTATCTATCTTTCTATCTATCTATCTATCTATCTATCTATCTATCTATCTATCTATCTGATCATCTATCTACTTCTATCTATCTATCCTTATCCATCCATATCGTCTGTCTGTCTGTCTATCATCTAACTATCTATCCATCCATCCATATCTGCCTGTCTGCCAGTCTGTGTAATATTTATCTATCTATCTATCTATCTACTATCTTCTATCTATCTATCTATCTATCTATCTATCTATCTATCTATCTATCTATCTATCTATCTATCCATCCATCCATCCATATCTGTCTGTCTGTCTCTCTGTCTGTCTATCTATCATCTATTTGTCTGTCTCTGTCTGTCTGTCTATCTATCTATCTATCCATCCATCGCTGTCTGTCTGTCTATCTATCTATCTATCTATCTATCTATCTATCTATCTATCTATCTATCCATCCATCCATATCTGTCTGTCTGTCTGTCTATCTAACTATCTATCCATCCATCCATATCTGCCTGTCTGCCAGTCTGTGTAATATTTATCTATCTATCTATCTATCTATCTATCTATCTATCTATCTATCTATCTATCTATCTATCTATCTATCCATATCTGTCTGTCTGTCTCTCTGTCTGTCTATCTATCATCTATTTGTCTGTCTGTCTGTCTGTCTATCTATCTATCTATCTATCCATCCATCGCTGTCTGTCTGTCTGTCTATCTATCTATCTATCTATCTATCTATCTATCTATCCATCCATCCATATCTGTCTGTCTGTCTATCTATCTATCTAACTATCTATCCATCCATCCATATCTGTCTGTCTGTCTGTCTATCTATCATCTGTCTGCCTGTCTGCCTGTCTATCTATCTATCTATCTATCTATCTATCTATCTATCTATCTATCCATCCATCCATCCATCCATATCTGTCTGTCTGTCTATCTGTCTGTCTATCTATCTATCTATCTTTCTATCTATCTATCTATCTATCTATCTATCTATCTATCTATCTATCTATCTATCTATCTATCTATCTATATATATATATCTTTCTGTCTGTCTGTCTGTCTGTCTGTCTGTCTATCATCTAGCTATAATCTATCTATCTATCTATCTATCTATCTATCTATCTTTTTGGCATATGAGTCAGGAGTTATTACTACTGATTTGAAACGCTTTCTTACTGTTGAACACCCGGTGATACATGTTGTATGCCCTGCGTCCAACCTCCTGGGAACCCTATATTGGCAAGGAATAGGTCCCCTTTTATGGCCATCCTGTTGGACAGGGTTCTTGCACCCCTGATACAGGGCATGCAATCTTATATCAAAGATACCATGTAATTTTTGAATAAACTCAGGTCATTACACATAGAGAATTGGGAGAACATAATGTAACTGACCCTTGATGTAACCAGCTTATATATGTTGATCTCGCATAATGATAGTGTGGCAGCTTGTGACAAGCTGTTTTTACGCAGTGGCTCGTATACCAGTTCTCAAATAAAGTTCTTTATAGACCTGTTACTGTTTATATTAAATAATAGTTATTTTATGTTTAATAGTGAGTTCTTCAGTCAACTGCGTGATATGGCTATGGGGTCCAATGTTGCCCCTTTCTATGCCAACTCCTTTATGGCATGGCAGGAGGAGGACATTGTCTATAGACACCCACTTTTCACCAGGCACTGTTTAGCCTGGTGAAGGTTTATAGACGATGCCTTTCTCCTGTGGAGGGTGTAAGTACCGTTCCTCGAAAAACATTTCATGGGGAGTTGAGTAGAGTACACAGAAATATTTTGTATATGTTACACTCTGACTCCCATAAAATATACTTTTTGTACAGTATATAACTGTATCCTTAGTTATCCCCAGGAAGTAAGCACTTACACCATGTGGTTTCTGAGTTAATACCCTGAACTAGTATCCCAAGTGCTGTGGCCAAGGACTATATTGTGATTCTGGTCTGGGGGATCGTGGGAGTGACGCACCAAGCACCGAAGTGCAGGGACAGTATATGGTGATGTATGGCACACGTTCATACTTACCTGTGTGAGAGCTCAGTATCAAAGCTCTGGCTTATCTTTAATTACAGAATTCTGGTCCCACATTCAACATACCTCATATTTGGATCCTATTGTGAGGACAGTTCATATGAACATTTTATTTCCAGGGTATATCTATCCTGAGAGTTGGAACTTTTTATTGACTCTGTTCACCTGGAACATCCACAGAGTATATGATTATATGTTTTTATATATACCTGATTGATATTATTTGGGTTATATATCTATATATGTTTTTTAGTTTTGATGTGGCTGGCCAGCCCATGTGTCTTTATAGTTCATAGGTGAGACTCATTTGCCAATAAAGTGGTTTGTTATAGTATATCTGTTTGATAATATTTTATATATACAGGTTGCCACATTTTTTAGTAATTCTATAGGATGCTAAATCACTAGTGCGGGGATAGATAAATCCAGCTCTACGTCGGCTACTTTTTGGAGGGCCCGGAAGAAAAGGGATGTTTCCTTCATGTGCCCAATGTAATAATGTTATTAAAATTAACAGTGTAGTTTCTGCCTTGACAGGACATAGTCTCTCCATTAGGGGGTACCATACGTGCAGTAAATTTCTTGTGTGTTTGATTTCTTGCCCGTGTAACTTATTTTATGTTGGGAAGACTATGAAACCTATCAAGGGGAGAGTCTCCCAACATAAGTGTGATTTAACATTGAGGAGTGTAAAGTTACCAGTACCAGCACATGTTTGTGAATTAAAACACACAGACCCGGACCTCAGGTTTGTGGTGCTGGAGTCTGTTTCACCACTTAAACATGGGGGTAACAGAGTCTTGAGCCTCCAACAAAGGGAAGTCTGATGGGTCAAGCAACTGGGAACTATGCACCTTGTGGATTGAACAAGGATTTCAATTTGCATGTATTTTTGTAAAATAGTCCAGGGCAGTTCTATGACCGTGTAAATATCCATGTTGCAGGTGTTGGCCTGGATGGGGTTGTGGACCATGGAGGAGATGATGTAATTTCCCTTGATTACCCTATAAATAATAAGTGAGTTGTTATATGTCTATATATATCGTATGGCTGCACTCCACTTCAGTTCTTCGAATGCACGTGTGCAATGAATGAAATTCAATATCGATGAAGGCAACATGCACTCACTTTTTTCACTTTTTTTAACATGATAAATTTTATTATCAACGCTTTTCTGCCTGCACGAGGCCGTATCCTGATGATGGCTTTGTGCAGGCTTAAGAAGACCCTGTGAATTGCATGTTGCCTTCACTGAGATATATATATATATATATATTTCAAGCCGAACTATTCAAGTTCGAACGGACTCGGACTCCTCAAACTATCCCGGACCCAGATTTCTCGGACTTTCGATATTTTCCTGACTTTCGATAATTATTGAATGTTCGATACGTGAGTAAATATCGAATCTGCGAGTAAAATGTCTATTATACCTATACACGAGTAAATATTAAATAATCGAATCCGCAAGTCGTTCATGGGATAATTATTGAATGTTCGAACGTGAGAGCTCGAAAGTAGCGTGTGTGAGAGTAAAATTGATTTTCAAAATTCCTGGATATTGGAACATGTTCCCCAGACCATTTGCCAGGTCCCACAGCCATTTACATTAAGTTACCATTGATATTTTAATTGTATTTCATTAGAACTTTTCAAACTATTTGACTCCCATTGACTTTAATGGGTCCGTTTTCGAACTTTCCATATAGTCCGAAATTTCGAAAACGGACCGAACTTTCGAAAGTTCGGCCATCTCTAATAAATATAAATATATGAATATAATAAATCTCTCTACATCATTCTCTCTCCCTATCGCTCTCTTTCTCTATCTCTATTTGCCTATCTATCCACCTATCTGTCTGTCTATGTAATCAATTCAATATAACTAATCATTTCTACCCCTCTAATTGTCTGTCTATATAATCTATGTCTGTCTGTTTGTCTCTCTAACCATCTATTTTTGTTACTTTTGGTGCCTGTTCCATTTTAAATGCCCTGTGATCCTGTGATGCGGGATTTGCCATTGAACGTGATGCTGACATATGCCTTTCCGATAAGCAACCAATAAATTAAGTCAATTTCCCTTTTTGCACCATCTGGAACTGAGCCACGGCCAAATAGGCAGATTGCTAATAAATCAATAAAGTGTAACCTTTCGAGACCGTGAAAGACGTTAAGGGCAGTAATGGAGCATCTCAGGTTGTCTAAGAGATCCCATCTGGATGAGAGATTCATGTTATTCACAACCTACATGTGCTTTAAAACACCTTCAATCTCCACTGCAGTCTCCATCTCAAATGTCGGACCACCTGGGATATCCAGCTGTCAAGACTAAAAGGAGAACTTCCTGAGATAAGCATTAGCCATCTCACAGATACTGTCACTTACACAAGACGTCTCAACTAGGCACAGGGGTTTATGGGAAGAGCAAGGACACAGCCGTGTTCATTCCTTTTAACGTGACATTAAATGTTATACAGTAGGTACATTTATACTCCCGGTGTTGACTGCAAGTCAGTAATCTGATCCTGCTTCTCGACATTGCATTGATTCAACGTTCGATCAACGAGCCCATCTGTGATTTTACCTGCTGATGTTCTTGCGACTTGTCCCAGACTCAGATAAACATTTGTTAGTGTTAATTGTTATATTTACAGTTGGTAAATATATGCGATTTGTTCTCACTACACAGGGTTATTCATTGAATAAACTTGAACTTAAAGACATGAGGGAAGAGGCCCCCTGTCCCAGAAAACTTACAATCTAGTTAGGTGGAAAATATACAGATACTAAGGATGGGAAGAGAATGTGAATTCCTTTATGACAATTAAATAATCTGCTGAGAGAGGCTTAGTTCAATGAAGAGAGAGGGGTGTAGGATTCCAAAGGTGGGAAGCAACATGAGAAAAAGATTTAATGTGGAAGGGAGCAGTGCTAGTAGAGGGTGTTGTATAGGATACCTATGGTATGGACAGATACATATAGGGACACTAGAGAAGACATATAGGAAAGTGCAAAAAAGTGAAGAGTTAAGAGAAGGATTTTGTAAACAATAACAGGGCAATGCAACAAAGGCATCTGCAACCTGGTTCAAACAGCCCGGTGATGTTATATGCCAATAGCGGCTCTCAGTACATCGCTAACGCCAGCTATTAGCTGGCGTTTAAAGTGTCACAAGAGAGTGCTGCTTTCAGCATATTGCTGCACGGTGAAGTTTCACATTAGCCACGCAGCGGGCGCAATGAAGGAGTTTAAGTCACACTAACCAATATAACAATTGGCAGTTAGGGGTGGGCAGGGGTGGCCTACAATATATCATTTTTTTTTTAGGGTGGAGATTCCCTTTTAAAGTGAAACAAAATGAGCTGTAAAGTTTAGTATGGAGCAGAGTTAGTACGTACTGAGGAGGAGGAAGATGGTGAGTTGGAAGGGCAGTTAATACAAAGCTACATTATTCCAAGAGTGATAGAGGAGGAGGAAGATGGTGATTGGAAGGGCTGTTAATACAAAGCAAGATTCCAGATGGTGAGTTGGAAGGGCTGTTAATACAAAGCTACATTATTCCAAGAGTGATAGAGGAGGAGGAAGATGGTGAGTTGGAAGGGCTGTTAATACAAAGCTACATTATTCCAAGAGTGATAGAGGAGGAGGAAGATGGTGAGTTGGAAGGGCTGTTAATACAAAGCTACATTATTCCAAGAGTGATAGAGGAGGAGGAAGATGGTGAGTTGGAAGGGCTGTTAATACAAAGCTACATTATTCCAAGATGGTGAGTTGGAAGGGCTGTTAATACAAAGCTACATTATTCCAAGAGTGATAGAGGAGGAGGAAGATGGTGAGTTGGAAGGGCTGTTAATTCAAAGCTACATTATTCCAAGATGGTGAGTTGGAAGGGCTGTTAATACAAAGCTACATTATTCCAAGAGTGATAGGGAAAGATTTCAAAATGTTTTCACCATATTTTCAAGATCCGAATTTTTGAGATTTCAACAAATGTTGAATAAACTAAGACCAATGCAGCCACTAAGCTACTACCAAGCCTTGTATGTGTGTCTTCAAAGATACATGGAAATGGGGGGTTAAATTACTGCACAGATAAACAATATAAATGAAAAGTTTTCACCATCTATTAATATCGATCTATTAACCGCACATGTCACATTTACATGATATTCCCATAATACTCTCCTGCATCATAATCACATTCAGGTTGACTTTTCTAAGGGTTACAGGCGAATCAGATTTTCAGAGTAACACCCACCTAACCAAATGCAGTTTTCGTGATAATTAAAGCTAAGATAATCAGGAAAGTATGTGTTAATTAGAGAAACCTTGAGAACCTGACACAATGGTAACCTTTAGGGACTGAACATGTGTAAACCCTAACCCCCTCCCTGTTATGTACAGATTGGTAAACAGCACAATGACAAGCCTGGTTCAGATTTTATAGCTAATGCACAAACATGTCAATGAATTGTTCTTTTCCTCTTAGAATTGAAAACAATACAAATCTCTTTGTCAAGAAGAACCAAGCTGTTATTAGTATGTATTGGTAATAAATAATCCTATATACTAAAAGAGAGGTGTCGATATGCATGGCTCACGGACGCTGAAGCTTGAGCACCACATCATCAAACCTCCTCCCACTGTCCACGCACCGTTGTAGAAGCCGACCCCTATTTACGCGTGCAGTCCACAATGGGAGGAGGGGTGATGACGCTCGCACTAGTGCATCTAAGACACTCGCGAGAGACACCACAATACCATTTCCAGGAGGGGGGCAGAGAGAGGAAGAGAGAGCAGGTGAGAGAGAAGGGAAAGAGAGTGAAAGAGAAGGGGGGAGAGAAAAAAGGAAAGTGGAAGGGAGGTCTTTAAATGCAGGGTTGAACGATTCTTTAAATAATCTGGGGTTTGCTAGTAAATAATAATCCCCACTCTGTACATAGATATGTATTATGAATGGAGATTAATGAAACTACCAGCGATTCCGTGGAACTTGCTGAAAATTCGAATTGTTCCATTTTTGCCCCCTCATTTTCAACTATATCTTTCAACTTTAAGTTTGACTTTTGACTTTTTAATCTCGATTTTTGAATTTTTCAACTGAGATTTCCGATATTTAACTTTTAGAATTTTTGATAAGTTTTGAATTTTGGAATTTCTGAAACTTTTATTGAATCCGACAGTTCCAGGAATTATGAACCAACACCCATTTTGAAGGCTGGCGATTGCTAAACAAATATTGTTAGATCCAGCATAACAAATGTTACATTCTACCATCCCTGGTATATAGTATATATACTGAATAGGGTATTTAGGTGATCACCTTGTATCATGACTTCTGTTGAAGCTTTATAAAGATATAGGTATATTCCCTGTAGCAATACATGTGTACCTACAGGATATACTAACTGAGTTCAATTATTTGACCATTAGTATTGCTTACCTATACTGTTTGGGTGTTCTATTACATGTTGTGTATTCCTTTTAACCTACATAACTGATTTGTACAGATATATGCTCAGTACTATCCTTTTTTTAAAAATATTGGCTAGGGTTATTTGTCCTTGTGTTATCACATGCTAATATTTGCTCAGAATTATTACATTTGTACAGTACATCTAAGTTATGGGATACACCAATCTTCTTAGCACAGTACAGGACAGAATTTAGATGTTCCCCTAGGGCATAATCCATTTACAAACTCTGTCAAGAATGGACCCACATAGAATGAAACTGTATCTGTTAGTTCTATTAGATTTCATTGTTATCCAAGTCCAGGTAGAGTTTAGTTATTGGAGCTGAAAAAGCAACCTTTAGCCAAACATTATTTATAGTGCAGTCTCCATTTAAATGATCAATACTAAGTCAGTTTTGATATATTTGACTTTTTTTTCAGACAATAGACCACACGGGATCAAAACATTCATTATATTAATACCTACCTTAAAAATAACTCAACCAAAAACCTTCCTAATTAGGTCAAAAGGATTTGTGTACCACCATTTGTTGTCTTTAAAGATGATAGCATGAGAGGTACGGATACATACACTTAATAGACACTTAATAAAACAATTTATAGCCTGGAGAAAATGCTGGACTCTAAATGACTTAAGAAGATTTTCAGATCTTCTCAACAAATGAGGTGGACTTTGTAATGTGCACTCAAAACTCAACGTTAACCTGTATATTCCATCAATTATGGTATATATATGTTAAAAAGTACATAGTTTACCTTTCAATACTAAATATTTCATTTTGCAAAGTCATCTCCAGATATAAGCTTCTTTGTAGCTGCAGAGGTTACCATCTGTCACACAGGTTACAGGACTTGAACAGCAAGTATTTCTTAGCCATTTGGAAACTGCTTGGAGTTTTGTATATACCAACAGAGGTCAAATGTCTTTACAGCTGTCTGCATGTTCATTGGACTGGAAAGAATATGAAAGAATATTGCACTCCTGCCCTGACGTATGTTATTTTTTAACAGTATATTGAATATGAGTACATAACCTCAATGTATAAGTTGTTTCATTGCAAGGGTTTGTATATTTGCAAAGAAAAGAAAATATACTTCACACTTTTGTAGGGTTTGGCTCCTCAGTACTAAAAAAGTCCTGGGATTCATTTTGCCACTGAGTTCTCAAAATCCTAGTGAATTTTGGTGACAACATTTTGAAATTTGACGATTATATTTCATTTTGTAACCAAAAAATGTAAATATTTCATCAAGGAAAAGAGATATTGTTAATTTTGATGCTTCTGTTTTTGTGCCAAAATTTCATCAATTTTTGTGATGAAATTTCATCTGGTTTCGGAATTTTTAGAAAACCGGATATTTGTTAAAGGAAAACTCTAACTCCGTAATAAAATGTTTTAGAAAGAACTAGCAGTTGTACCCGGTGTTGCCTGTGTACACTTATAGGTAAAGTATTTACATGTGTCTTTGGCTTAGATGGAAGAGACAGGGGGGAAAAGTGCACAGTTGGTAATGTACCTCATGTATGTAATAGTTGTGAGTTGAGGAGGTGACATTGCCTGAGGGACGTATAGCACATATATTTTTAGCAAAACTTTATATATACGTTATCAGTTTTTCACCACTTGTGTTGAACCTACTCGTAAACATGCTACATATAATTGGCCTTGGGAAAAACATGTTGATTGCAACTAAATGTTTTTGTGTCTCTGAAGCAAGTGTGGGCAGGCTCTTTGTCTGTGATGTTAAGCTCGGGATTCATTCTGTCTGTAAGGTTTGTGTGTTTTTATTAAGCGTGCTCTATTTTTTTCACATTAGTTAGCAAAATGTGACTTTGTTTATGTGACACTTTATCCTTGCACAAGGACCACTTTATATTGACTATTAGATCCCAATATTTAAAGTTACTTCCGGTCCGAATTGAAAGTGCCATGATGTCTTTGTCTGTGAAGTGTGTGACATGTGGGCAGTGTGTGTCTGGTGCTTAAGTCCAGGTAATGCAAGTAATTCCCATGTAGTCCATACACTAACCGTCCCAGTTCGAGTAGATGGATGGGGGCATGTCTGTGATGTTGTGGTCTCCAGGAGGCATGGATGTGACATAAAGTGTAGTGTTTGCAATATTTGGGGGCATGGCCATGCTGTTTGAAAGTGTGGGCTTAGATGTGCCATTTGGGGAAGTAGGTATGATGTCTTGGGGCATGGGTGTCAAGTTTGGGGGTATTAACATGGTGTTTGGGGGTGTACCTGTGATGTTTAGGGACATGGACATAGTGTTTGTGGACGTGGGCATGTTTGAAGGCGTGAGCGTGATGTATGGGGATGGGCAGTAATGTTTTTGTTTTTTGGGGGTGACCACAATATCTGGGGGCACAGTGTTAGGGGCATGGTTGTGATGTTTGGGGGCATGGAATTTATCTTTGGGGATGTAGCCTTGATGGTTGGGGTATGATTGTGGCCATAAAAGCACCATTTGGGGGCCTGGTTGTGATTTCTAGGGTGTGGCAGTTTTCTTTGAAGGCATAGCCTTGATGGTTGGCGTATGGGCATGACTGTGATGTTTGGTGACGTGGCTGTGCCTTTGGGGGCATGGCCATGATGCCTTGGGTCATTTTCCATTGCTACAGCACATTCCAGGAGGCTCTGCTTTAAATTCCTTAGCATGACAATAACCTCAAATCACCAATAGTAACATAGTCTTTCCAGGGTTTATATTTGTATATAAATGTCATTCATATCACCAATAGTAACATAGTCTTCCCAGGGTTTATATTTGTATATAAATGTGATTCATATCACCAATAGTAACATAGTCTTCCCAGGGTTTATATTTTATAAATGTGATTCATATCACCAATAGTAACATAGTCTTCCCAGGGTTTATATTTGTATATAATGTGATCATATCACCAATAGTAACATAGTCTTTCCAGGGTTTATTTGTATATAATGTCATTCATATCAGCATAGTAACATAGTATTCCAGGGTTTATATTTTTATTTAAATGTAATTCATATCACCAATAGTAACATAGTCTTTCCAGGGTTTATTTTTTTATATAAATGTCATTCATATCAGCAATAGTAACATAGTCTTTCCAGGGTTTATATTTGTATATAATGTCCTTCTATCACCAATAGTAACATAGTCTTTCCAGGGTTCTTGTATATAAACGTCATTCATGTCACCAATAGTACATAGTCTTCCAGGGTTTATATTTGTATATAAATGTTATTTATATCACCAATAGTAACATAGCTTTCCAGGGTTTTATTTTTATATAATGTGATTCATATCACCAATAGTAACATAGTCTTTCCAGGGTTATATTTGTATATAATATGATTCATATCACCAATAGTTACATAGTCTTTCCAGGGTTTATGTTTGTATAAATGTGATTCATATCACCATAGTAACATAGTCTTTCCAGGGTTTATATTTGTATATAATATGATTCAATCACCAATAGTAACATAGTCTTTCCAGGGTTATATTTGTATATAAATGTCATTCATATCACCAATAGTAACATAGTCTTTCCAGAGTTTATATTTGAAACCTACCAGGAGCAAATTGTATTGTATTACAGACCTTAAGGGAAATGTCTCATTCCCTCTGTTATAGAAGCTGTTGTTCCAGCCACGTTAAGGTATCCCCTGTAATGACTTCTGATTATGCAAACCTTCATTCAGATCCTGTCCCAGACTAGAGGGGGGTCCAGACTAGAGGGGGTTGACATTTGCACAAAGTACCATGGGAATTAAGCATGAGAAACCACATTACTGCTTGGATTGTTTTAAAGGTATGCATTAGGTATTCTAGGGTTAGAAATATTCTAATTACACAGAGAAAATTATTTCAACTTTTAATTAGACTCTACTTCTCCTTTAAATCCCTAAGCGCATCATTTGACTTCCCCATAAAAAGGTGCTTCCGC
The DNA here is from genome assembly GCA_019447015.1 of Hymenochirus boettgeri. Classification (NCBI taxonomy): domain Eukaryota; kingdom Metazoa; phylum Chordata; class Amphibia; order Anura; family Pipidae; genus Hymenochirus; species Hymenochirus boettgeri. The sequence goes on along the minus strand of CM033477.1, from coordinate 144,116,953 downwards.
ATGAATGCTCAGTATGCGATGGTTACAATAAAAAGGCAAACGTAGCAAGCGGCTGGTATTCAGCTGAGCAATCCATACAAGATGGAGAGGAAACAAAGTAGCAAAATAAAATAGAAACTGCATATGGAATGCATATTGTACACTTTAGCTGTCATTACATGCTTGAGACTGGTATCTGCACACCTGTACATTTAAGCCTCCGAACCCCAAACATCTGTCCGGGTCCACCTGCCAAGCACCTGTCTTGCTATTTCAATGCCATTTGATTGCTGACATTAGACTCTTGTGGAGTAATGAGTGATTTTACATTGTACGCGATTGAAAACAGGTGTTCGGATGCTGTGTAATTTAGGGATGAAGTTCAGTTTCTGTGCTTGCGAGGGGAAGCCTTTCCCTACAGACATTCAATCTGGTCGTTAAGGTGTGAGGGCTGTTTTATAGGTAGATAGTTCACTGTTTTGCATACATTACTATGATAATCGGAATTGGCACCATATGACAATTGAATTCATCAGACATTTAGGTTGTTTTTATTTTTGCATGGATCTTTGTTTTACCCTTTTTTTTTTCTTTCTTAAGTTGTTTTAAATGCAAGTTACATTTGTGTGTTTTGTGTTTTAATTTTTCAGGATCATTTATTGTTCGTTTAAAAAAAATGAAACGTCAGTCTAGTGTCAGTTTTTATCACTCAATAGATCTTCTACAGGAGGCTTCGAATGAAAATGTTAGAATAGATAGAACTATAGATGTACGAAAATGGTTTTGCTAAACTTATTGAACTTCTGACAATCTGGTAATCCAAACTCAATTGAAGCTAATTTCTAAGTTTTTTTTTTTCCATCTTCAACCGCAATTTTTGGAATTTTCATTGAATTTTCGATCATGCTAGTTCTGACTTCAAAATTCTGCCTGCTTTTCAAAACTGGGATTCATCTCTAGTAGTTCAAGGCTCTAGTTAATTTACATGACGATTCTAATTGTTTTTATTTCTCCGGTTACATAACCTTACATTTGCTAAATTAAACCTAATCTGTTATTAAGTGGTCGTTTATGGAATTCATCCAATTTCTTCTAGTGAGCTGGCATTGCTGCCTTCACCAATTACCTGTTGCAGTGCGTTTTCTTTCCAGGTCATCACTATAATAGAACAGTCTCAATTGTATAATGTTGAGTTTTCTAACCAATCTAGTTTTAATTTAAAGGAACAGCCAGACAGAAGTGAAATACAGAAAACAGAGGAAGTGTGTAAAAGTGCAAGCCTAGTTAAAAAATGTGAATCAATAAAGTATATTAAACATGCAAAATATCTCACTCACTGAAAAAAAACTGCATTCCATAAAACAGCTAATGTAAGCCAACACATCAAAAGCCGATTGTAAGGGACCATGTTATATAAAATGAGTAATTAGAACATTCTAATTGATTGACCAAACAGTGATTTAGAGTGTTTCCACTGTTTTTACACATTTTAGAGATGGACTGAACTTGACTCGAACTCGAGTTTGAGCCGAACTTATCAAGTTTAACGGACTCGGATTCTCGAACTATGAATCGTTTATGGGATAATTATTGAATGTTTGAATCGTTTATGGAATAATTATCGAATGTTTGAATCGCTTATGGGGGTAATTATTGAATGTTCGAATCGTTTATGGGGTAATATCAAATGTTTGAATCGTTTATGCTCTGGCACATGGCCCTGGCTGCAGGGTAAACTGGAAGTGTGTGAGCACCACAAGGCAGGAAGTGAAGAACAGGTGGAAAGAAAGATAAGGATATCCGGTTAGTCTACAGTAAGATAATTATAGGTGAGGTAGTATCTTTACATGTAAGGGGGTTCCCTCGTACCTGTTGGGCAACTTTTTCATTTTACGGTGGACATTTAATACTCAGATGTAAAAAAAAATTAATTGGTGCACCTCAAGAGAGTTACTAACAGCTGGCTGCCGGAACTTCACATGTGTCTCCCAGCTCTCTGGTCAGACATCAATCACAGCCAATAACTGTCAGGTCTTACCTGGAGAGTTATAGCCATGAGCCATGCAATCTTGGCCGAGCAGAAAGATCTTAGAGTTTTCACTGCATGGGTTGAAGGGATGTGGCTCGAAAAACTCTATTACAGGTTTTACGGTGTTAGCTGGGCTGTGTGAGATAAGGTCTTAGGATTTGGGGAGGTTTCTCTATCCGGAATATCTCAATTTTCGGGATGGGTCCAATCCCCTTTAAAACACAGAAATGGTGAGTTTTAATACACTATTTTCAACCCATTGACTCATGTTAGATTTTTCCAGATACTGAATAACAATTAACTAATAATAGTCAATACTAACTTTTACCAATAGTGCACCAAGAAAATAAACGATAGTAAAATACCATTGTCGGTAGCACAGTAACTCAGAACTGTAACAGATGTTTACAATTTTGGTAAGAGAAAATTATTGTTCTAAGAAATGAAATAATGCAGTGTACTTTATTACAGCTGTGATACGAGGGTGTGTGCCTATTAACTGACTAAAAAGTGTTATTATTACTTAGTGGTGGAAGAGATGTTGTTTTAACCAAGATGATTAGGTGCAGGTTCATAGCATCTAGACCACTGACTTGTTTCAATTTTACTGTAGGATGGAGTGATTGTGGCCATAGATACTTTTTTCGATGTTTCCCCCTCCCCCCCCCCCTAATTTTAAATATTGGACAGCTAGAATTATTAGATAACCAGACACAGACAACATGATCATAAAACATTTATACCGGAGAATAGAAGGGATTAGAATACTACAACAAAAGGAGATGCACAGAATTGATAAGGCCCACACTTGGTTTACAAAAAGGGGGGAAAATTAGAACATTTCTTCATGGAGAGAGCACAGCCAAACAAGCTGACAAAAATCACCAGACTTCTCGGTTGTAAGATTTTGGTGTGTTGCTTGGCAAAGCTCCACTGTTTGCTATAATAGTATGTGAATGTTCACACAGTTTAGATTTTGGCACCACAAACGCATGATTTAACCATTGGTGTCGTCAAGAATAATGTCAAACCCCAACAATTAATGGATATTTTCTAAATATAAGTTTAGTTTAAGAATTTTTAAACAGAAGAAGGGAGACCATTTATACATTCAACCCAATTTGTTTCATTCATCAAATTATAAAATGATAATTATATAATAGCAAAACAGCATTGTTGCTGTAATAAGCAAACAGAAAAGTGTTATCGCAGTAAAAAATCTCCTATGCTTAGATCCAAATCAATAGGGGAAAAGCGTGTCCATGGAAGCAAATTATTCATTGAAGGAAAATTACTGTTAAAGTATAACTGCAAAGCACATATTTACAGTGGAACAGTTTTCTGTAGTGTGCTCTGGTTCCCCTCGGTGTCTTTTAAATAAGACTAGGATGATCCTGGTTTGTTTAACCAAAACCTGATATGCTGTAATGTTTGTGGCACTATAGTTTATAATAACCTGAATTTTTACAATACGTTCTTCCCTGGTCTAACTCGGGTTGGAACAGGGGTGGGAAAGCTTAAAAGTTTTTTTCTTGGTTCAGAGTAATTGAATTTTCCAAAAATTCTCGAGAATCGTCCTTTGAAACATAATACATTATTTACAAGGAAAAGTTTGTCACTGAAACCAGAATTATTGGTGTCCCGCAGCCGGCTAAACATTAATAATTTAATGACAAATGGCAGATAAATATTGAGCCATCATTTTACTTGCTCTTATATTGTAGTTTCCAGATAAGAAAGATGTATGATTGAGTGAGTTAAGTGACCCTTTTAAGTTTCTGTGTTGGGAGCATCTTTAAGTCTCTGTTGGAGGGCAGTCATGGTGCTCAGTGGTTAGCACTGATTGCCTTGCAGCCGCTGAGGTCCTGAGTTCAATTCCAACCCTTTGGACAATCCGCAAGGAGTTTGTAATGTTCTCCCGTGCTTGTCGTGGGTTTAATTCCGGGCACTCCGGTTTACCCCACAATCATAAAGAATACTGCTAGGTTTTTGTATGGGTGTCAAAATAAAAATATGTTTGGATTGTAAGCACTTTCAAGGCAGGGTGCTGTATGTGAATTAGTAAATAATTGTAAAGCGCATGTGGAATATGTAGCGCTATATTAAGAAATTAAAATACATACCCTACATAACCAGAATTACACAAATATTGTGTAACAGTTTATGCGACAACACATCATTGTATGTTGTTCGTAAATTTAGCAACAGTGGTATTTAAATGATGTATGCTTATATTCACAATTGAAAAAAGTGTTGAATGAAGATTATAATAACATTGAAACTTATTGCGAACCTGCTTATATCTGGTGCTCTCGGGTAGAACCCTACTTATTCGAATGTAGAGGAGGTATCTCACGGTGTTTAAACGAAGAAACCTTCAATAAAATCTTCCCCCCTCATTTGTTCATCCAATTTAATAAACATCGATACTTTATGTGCAAACCTCTTACATATTTTAGTTGACTGTTTTGAGTAGTGGCACTCATACTTTAATCTGGAAGATTGGCATTATTTATGTCATCTCAATGACAAAGAGCAAAGAGTTTTTGGGGTCTCATCAGGAACGGTTCATGCTGAAAGCCACTATGAATAAACATTTCCAGTCTTATAGCCACTGGCCAGTCAAATAGGAAACTGAGAACAGCAAGTTTTGATCTCACAGGATTTTTTATCATGAGGACCAGCTCTGCTCTGTTCAGGCAAGTTATTAACATGTGTTGAGTTTTCCTATAAACCAAGCACGTAGGGGAACAACAATATAGTAGGAGTTTTGTATGACATTTTCTGGGTCCCCTGTGTTCGTAGGCATTGGATGGAACCCAACATCATCCCGAATATACCCGTCTTGTGTCATTTGAATATAAACCAATAAAACAGTGCCCGATTTGGTAAATCTAAATTAGTGCTGCTTGATGTGCCAACTGTCCCTCACTCCAGTTTGGAAAGGATATTGGACATGAGTCCGTTACACATTTATGGCTGTACCATACATCTCCGTTTTTTAAACATGCAGCCTCTCTCAAGATCGCAAACATAGTTTGGATTTACGTCGATCCCTATATAATGTCCACCCAAATGTATTTACATAGCTCATCAGCAACGTTATTTATAAATAGCATAATCAGTTTTTTACTATGCCTGCTTATGTTCTCTTCTGTCCATTTCACTCTGTATTTGTCTCTGTATTTACTGTGTTTTTTAATGAGATACCATTAGAACTAATTGCCCTCAAAACTCTACTTAAGTACTCAACCATTTAAACCGACTAATCAGAAGCATGTGCAAGAAGTGTTCCCATTGGGGATTCTGACTCGGTGACAGACAGCCTCAATGGTAACAATTATTTTCAACTCAACTCTTGTTTTTGCATATAGACAATATGCAATGAAATTGCCCTGATACAAACACAAACTACTAGCAATGTCCAGCAAATGAAAAAAAGGTAGATCAGTGCCTAGTGCCGGCAGTAACCCAACTGTTTTGCAATAATTAAAGATCACCTATATTTTTATCCCTTCACAAGATACTTATTATCCCACAGAGGGTCCTATGTTCCTGTCTATCGGCCTTTATGGAACCTTCTTCAAGGAAAACAAAAAAGGCCTACTGGATAAGAGATGCAAAAGTCTTCCAACAACCAACAAAGTTAGCGTTTTACTGGCTTACTGCGTAAGAAAACCAAGATTATTCCGCGAAAGATTAATAGCATAGCAGGACTTTTGTGATTCAGTCCATGGTTTTTCTTAAATAAAAGGGGGTACCACCAATCCACATATTGTCCTGGGGCCCTATACAGTTCTTTTTGTCCTCACAAACATTTTTTTTATGGTTAGAAGGTGAAATAAAGCCAAACACTCCAATTGATATATGTGTCTTTAGTCCTTCCGAAATTCCATTGAAAGTTTTATCATTTCTCCTAGGAAAACACACACAAATACTTACTCTCAAAAATACAAACCATTATTTTTCTGTCAAACCTTGCTGTTGGGAATTGGAACTTTGCTTCTTTTTTTTTTTTATAAGTCAGACTTGACCACGGGGAACTGTGATTACACCAATCATTTATTCTCAGCTTGGATGTGTAATCCCTATAGTCCCCCACTCAATGGAGGAGAAATTCATTTTTTCTATTGAATGACAGTTCCTCTTAGTGCTAATTATTTTAAAAAAAAGGCCAACGTGCTTCGCTCAAGGTACTTTAGTAGAATTCCCTTCAATTGATTTGAGTTTTTTTTTTTTTTAGGAAAAACTTGTTCTATGTTTGAAAGTTTGTTGATAACCTTTAATTAAAGCACATGTTTATTGAATGCAGGCTGAAACGGACATATAACAACAACACCTAACAATGTTTCCCACTTAGACATAATTTTATTCAACCTATTTAGTCCTCCCACGGTTTACCCTTTTCAAAGGTAAATGGTCATCTTGATCCTCTGTCTACATGAAATGTCTATTGTATTTAATGGTAAGTAAACTTGTTTAAAAGTTCATATAAATGTTATTATACAGAGATACTTATATATAGCTATATCAGACATTTTTCGTTCCTGAGGAGAAGACAGAATGCATCCCTGGGAGATGGAAGTAATTCAATTAATTCAGGTGGCTGATTAGAGAGGACGAAAACACATAAAAATACGAAGATCGCGAAAGAATTCGAGTTTATATACAGCTATTCGAATCGTATCCCGTTTGAAAGAGTCTCGAAACATGCGATTCGAGACACTATCGAGTTCCGATCGTATTTTTTGAAACTTTCGAATTTCGAGGCAATTTTTGAAGTATCAACAACTTTCCAATAATAACCAGAACTTCAAAAGGTCTGGTCTTCTGTCGTATTTTCGAGGATTTTGTGGAACGTTTGAAATATTGGATATCAGAAAATCTGTATCGAGAAAATTGCGAATCCGAGATATGAGCGATCTCGGATTGACGATATTCTCTGTGGATATAGATTACATTTTTACTGAAGCCACACATAAGGATCTTACGCAACACGCGAAAAGGTCATTATGCCGAACATGCCAAGTAATATTATTAGTCGGATTTGGATTTTCGAGAACTGATCGATCTCTATGAGTGATGAATATGAATAATGATGGCGAAACTTGGATGTTTTGAAATTCGACATGATGTTGTGTCATGATTCCTATGATGAGTTAAGCCTGACAACAATAGACTAGCCCATCCCTTCTATATTATAATGATATGAATTAATGATTTTGTGTTTGAGTTTACTCCATCATGATTGATGCTCTGATGATTTTTTGTGAATTTTGATTGTTAAGGTATGTGATAATGCAGAATTATGATCTACTTGTGAGATACTATACAGAATATTTTGTTTATGGATTTGGATTACATTTCTGAGACGATTATGGGCCAAGTGATTTATGATCATGAATATATAAATTGGCTAGTTACACCCAACAATATAGAATGAAAATTAGTTGACAAGGACAATATTTAAAAAGGGATAGCTATAAGAAGTTGACCTTGAACTTTTAGTAATGTAGTCCTTATTTATGTGCACAGTCCATTAAAATAACCTAATGGTTGTAATTGAATCCTGCCGGTCATTATTACTTTAACGGACCGTAGTAATAGGATTGACTTCCACTCATATAAATCAATAGTACCAAAAGTCCTGAATATTCACGGGTCCGATATCGGACCATATCGGAGTTTTATTCCACGAGCGTGGTTAATAAGGTTTTTCCCCAGGTTTTTACGCCAAGGCTGTGAAAAATAATGAGCGGGTCGTAAATTCTTCTGTATGTAATTTGCAATCAGGACAACGGACGATTTGCTCTCTTATAATAAACTCCCTAAAGTATAATACTTTAACAAATAAAAATACTTGTAACATTCAATTAATTTATTTGCGTAACTTTGCTAAATCCATTCAGGGCTGATTAATGCCTGGCCTTTCTAAGAAGATCACTTTGAGCATTTTCAATTTCATCATAATTCAAATTAAATTCAATATCTCAGTTACTAGCTGGCCGAACTTTTCGAAAGTTCGAGTCGTTTTCGAATTCCTAAAAAGTTTCAAAAGTTTGAAAGTCCGAAAATAGAACTCCATCAAAAGTTCAATTGGGGGTAAATGGGTATATCGGTAAACTACCTTAAGCCTGGACACTGGGAGACGGTCTTTAAATAGTCCTGTATCGGGGAACAGCATAAAAACAGACCGTAGTGCACACGCGCCACTCAACTTCCAGTTTTTCCTGGCGTGCAGCCTTTTAGTAATCCTTGCCACGGCTGCTTCCTGCTTCGACAATCCCCAAATGGCCTGGAAATTCCTGAATCACGCCGTTTTTGCGGATGGTGACAAACGGCCACCAATCCGGCCAGACGTTTCCGGGAATCCCTGCCATCTACGGGCTCTCCCTCACCCGCAACTATTCGGGTCCTTGCGGCCACTATACAGAAGTGGCCTTGTGGTCCTGTAGCTTCGAACCCAGGACCCCCCTCTCCCATGCCATTGTGGCCCTGACAGCGGTTCCTTGTGGGGCTTAAGGGGTTCCCACAGCTCGAACCTGTGACCCCCGCTCCCCAGACAACTTATAAGTGTTTTTGCAGCCCTGACAAGGGCCCGTTTGGGCTTAAGGGGTCCACGCAGTTGAACCGATGACTGGACAGGGGGGTGTCCGGTTTCGAGCTGCAGACCCTTTAAGCCCCAAAGGGCCCTCCAAGGGCCGCAAGGGGGGGATTGCCCCGCTCGAGCTGTGGGACCCCCGTAAGCCCCAAAGGGGCACTTCTAAGTGCGCAATGGTTGCTTGTAAGGACCCAGGCAGGGGTGTCCGTTTTTTTGCAGCGGAGGGATCTTCGGAAAGTCTGGCCATGGGTTGGCAGCCATTTGGCAATCGCGAGCGGACGTTTTTTGGGAATCTCAGCCGGTTTCAGGGGTTTTCAGAAGCGGCTGTTCGAGCCTGCCAACTTTAATCCTCGTAATTCTAGAATTCAAGGATTTGCGAAAATAGTCCCCCGCGTCGGAAAATCTAACTAGTTAAAGTTTGCTGCCCGAACTCATAGTTCGGCTCCAAACTCAGTTATAGTCCATCCTACTCAGTACTGTGTTATTTAACAGAACTTTATCCCTTACAGAAATTGTAATTCAAATGGTCAGCACGACATTATAATTCAATGGACCCAACAAAATATTATGTCCTCACCATGGGAAAGAACAAATATGGTGGAAAGAAACTTCTCTACAAGCTTCTGCCACCATTTCTGTGCTTTTATTTGGGATGTAAACCAGGAATGTGGCAGCACCTTATCTGCCAAAAGAAATTTGTTCCCACTAGGTTAACCTGCCTTGCCTAGTGGAATGGAGCTTTGTGAAGACAATCATGGAGGCAAGTTTTCTCATTACTCTGAAGACCTTGTGTTTGTGGTCTATGCCAATGTACAGCTCATGGTTAGGGGTTTTTTTCTAAGCTTTATATATCAGTATATACCTATACATTCAACTGAGCTTCTGTATATTCAGCTATTAAAAACACCACTGAACAAAAACACCACTGAACAAACTTTGGGTTGCAATCCTCCGGTCTCCCTTCAATAGACCTTTCCTCTACATATCTACCTGCACGCTATTCCCCCTCCAATTATTCAACCCAGCCTAATCCACCCCCCCCTCCCACCATCTGGATACATCCTCTGCAGCCGTTGCACCTAGTGTTTAATCCTTTTAATATGGTGTAGCTAAGCCCTGCCCACCCCTAACCGCCACATTAGTTCTTTAAAAAAAGAAGCAGCATCATACTTACAGCCCTTCTCGTCCACGGCGTCTCCATTGCCGGCAGCCGCGTCTGTGATTGGCTGCCTCTCAGCAGCTCACTCACTCTGGATTGCGACTTCAGGAGAGAAGGGCTGTAAGTATGATTTGGCTTCTTTTTTTAAATGACTAATATGGCGGTTAGGGGTAGGCAGGGCTAAGCTACACCATATTAAAAGTATTTATCCTTTAAAAAGGATTTTCCACAGTAGCAAGTTCAGCTACAATACTGTTCTCTGTGCATAAACTCCTCTTTAAAGCTATCACACTCCTTAACAATTCTAATTATTCATCTGATTTTGTAGGCTGGGGTGTATGTCATTAACACATCTTCTGTTGTCTTGTGTGTTCTTCTAGTACGAGAGCTTCATCTACATTGGCAAACAAAAACAAGCCCTCTTCCACCAAGGTAATAAAAAATCCAATTTTAAGCAGTAACTCAGTATGTTTGTTGGAATGTCTGGGAGTGGGTGTCTGTATCTGTTAATTGCTGAACCTGATTGGAGAGTGTGTGTCTGTATCTGTTAATTGCTTTAATTGCTGAACCTGATTGGAGAGTGTGTGTCTGTATCTGTTAATTGCTTTAATTGCTGAACCTGATTGGAGAGTGTGTGTCTGTATCTGTTAATTGCTGAACCTGGTTGGAGAGTGTGTGTCTGTATCTGTTAATTGCTTTAATTGCTGAACCAGATCGGAGAGTGTGTGTCTGTATCTGTTAATTGCTGAACCTGATTGGAGAGTGTGTGTCTGTATCTGTTTATTGCTGAACCTGATTGGAGAGTGTGTGTCTGTATCTGTTAATTGTTGAACCTGATTGGAGAGTGTGTGTCTGTATCTGTTTATTGCTGAAGCTGATTGGAGAGTGTGTGTCTGTATCTGTTAATTGCTGAACGTGATTGGAGAGTGTGTGTCTGTATCTGTTTATTGCTGAACATGATGGAGAGTGTGTGTTCTGATCTGTTATTGCTGAACTGATTGGAGAGTGTGTATCTATCTGTTTATTGCCGAACGTGATTGGAGAGTGTGTGTCTGTATCTGTTTATTGCTGAACCTGATTGGAGAGTGTGTGTCTGTATCTGTTAATTGCTGAACCTGATTGGAGAGTGTGTGTCTGTATCTGTTAATTGCTGAACCTGATTGGAGAGTGTGGTGCCTGTATCTGTTTATTGCTGAACCTGATTGGAGAGTGTGCGTCTGTATCTGTTAATTGCTGAACCTGATTGGAGAGTGTGTGTCTGTATCTGTTAATTGCTGAACCTGATTGGAGAGTGTGCGTCTGTATTGTATTGCTGAACATGAATTGCGAGCGTTGTGTGTCTGTATCTGTTTATTGCTGAACCTGATTGGAGAGTGTGTGTCTGTGTTTAGGGATAGGTAGGTCATGGCCGTATTTTAAAGTGTGGCTGCTTGTCAGGTCCAGAATTTTGAGTGAGCGAACACATGCACAGGGTATATACCTGAGGGGGTGCCACTGGCACTGTTAGTGGGTTGCCTGTTCATTACCACAATTGTTACATGTAGGGTAATAGGTGTCCGCTCCCTTTAGGCCACCTCTCTGCCAAACATTCAAAATTTCAAGTGACAAAAGTAGGATTGTCTTTATATATCAGAGATAGTCCATATGCACACTAATCCCCCTGTGGGTGCAAAAAGTCCAATATCCCTACTTCACAGGGAACCAGGCAATCAAATAGAAACAAGGTGGACTGCACTCCAAAGTTGAACGTTTTATTACAAGCCAAACATCAAACAGCAATACAACGTTTCGAGGGTAACATCAAACAGCAATACAACGTTTCGAGGGTAACACCCCCTTCATCAGTTTCGTTCTGTTCTCGGATTCCCAGATCTCGGGAAAATGCCAATGATCCGAAAATCCAAAACCAGTACAAATGTTTGATAATTTTCGAATGTACGGAGCTATTTTCATGGATTTTCGAATACATTCTCCATACATTCTCCATACATTCTCCATACATTCGAAAATTATTGAAAATTTGTTCTTTAGTCCGAAAATCCGGACAATCTGTCCGGATTCAGACAGATCATTTGGATTTCGGAACTGAGGAGTTCCGTGTCGGATCCGGGTTTGTGCCGGTCCCGGATCCCATCTCTATTTATGTCATCCAACAGATTCTTAATCGGCTTAAAGGGCATGTTCACTGCTCAATTAAAAAATTATATATAAATATATAGTGAAAATCACCCCCTATAACACAAAACTACATTGGTTAGAAAGCTGACAGATGTAGGGCTAATCTGTTATGCAGTAAAATGATGCTCAGCCCCTTTCTTCTGCCTCCCAAGTTTCCACCTCCTCTTCAAGCTCCCCAAGATTTTTTACAAGCTTTAACATGCTCAAAGAAGAAAGCTAAGGGAATAGCATTCAGTCATTGGCTGTGATGTCATAGGTTACATCCATGACTGACAGCTACTAACTGGAGGAACAGTTGGAAGCAGAAAGAGAGGAAGAACAAGGAAGCAGAAGAGAGGTGACAACATCATAGCATTTCAGGTTAGTCTTACATCTCACAGTTTTGGGGGGTACCTTTATCCAATTTTTTATTATTTCATACCTTGTCCTTTAAGGTATGGTCTCTCCATTCTAAAATGGTAATCCTCCTATGTTGAAGCTGTTGCTTGTGTGATTTAGTGCTATGCTTCAGGTCAGTGTCATGGTGAAGGTTGAGTTCCTTTTTATCTTCCTAGCAGATCCTTGAAGGTTTTTTGACAAAATCCACTGATACTTGGAGCTTCACTGCATGACGCTGTCTTTACCATACACAATCTTTATTGTGCTCCATGCATTGGCATAACTAAGAATCACTGGTCCCCCTCCCTGCATCATCTACAGTGGTTTTCTCGATGAGGCTGTATCTGTCATAGGAAAAGTAGAAGGATGGGTCCCCCTGAAGTCGCAAGGTCTGCTCCCCTAGTAGTTATGCCCCTGGCTCCATGGAATGTTTAATAGTTTAGATACATTTTTATATTTCTGTCCAAATTGATACCTTTCAATGACCATGGCTTTAGGGTATGGGATCAATTAATCCTACAGGAACAGCCCAAACTTTATCTGAGCTCAATCTGTCAGCAGTGTGCTTACTATTAGAGATGAGTATGATTATCAAAGGTGGGAAAACCGATTCACTGATTTCTTCTTTCCTTTTTTTGCACATAACTTTTTCCTTCTTTTTTATCAAACAAATAACCTGATAATTGGCAGGATGTGTAGAATTTTCATACCCACTTTATATGGCCTGTGTTTTCTTATCTGGACTAGGAACTTTCTCCATTCATTTAACTGGAGAGACGGCTTAAAGCTGCAGGTGCCAGGATACAAAGCAATCTCTGGTTGTATATTATGTATCAGTGCACTAGGGGTTACTGCTGGCCCAGTATCTGGTCTAGTAAGATATCTGCCCAGTCTCCAGTTGAACAGGTGTCAGACAGACTTCAACTCTGAATTACTGGCCTCTCCTGTTACTAACTTCCCAGTAATTTGAGCTTTTCTCTGCGTCTAATGATCTTCATTTTTCTGTTTTATTGTGATCTAATAAATCCTTTCATTGATGGATTAAACACAGCAGGTAGAGGGGAAACCTAGAACCAGCAGACAGAACAATACTCGTACATGTAATGTCATTAAGAGATTCCCTACAATTGAGCTTGTGTATAGACTAATAATATAGGTAAAAATGTACAAATGTAACATAGTTTAATGTTTTAACTTGGGGTTCTAGGAGCCCAAGCTTGTTAAAGGGTATCTCCACTCCCGACAGACCTTGTCTTCTATGCGCATGCGCGATCTATGCGCTTAGAAGACAAGGTCCGTCGGGACCTGTCAGACTATGCGCCGGGGGAGCGAGCGAGCGGGTAAGTTTCCTAACTTCTCACCAGTCTTATGCTTGTTCTATTGAAAAACGGAAGGTAAGGCACAGCTCCTTTACCTCCCATTCTTCAATAGAACTGGATTCCCAAACCTTGAAAGTATGAGTGGAGATACCCTTTAAAAGTTAGTGAAGAGTCAAAGATAATCTTAACTTCGTTTCCACCTCTACCTTAAATCACAGGTCTAGATGGAAAGGAATCTGCATGTAGCTACAGGATTGCATCCTAAACCTTCTACTTAGCTATATGGGCTTTTCCATTAAAGGAATAGTTTTTTTCATTAAAGGAATAGTTCACTACCAAAGTGAACTATTCCTTTAATGCATGGATTGAAGACTGGGAGGATAAGGAGCTATGTCTTACCTCTCGTTCTTCAATCAGTGCAAGTGGAGCCAAGAACGAACTTCAGCAGCACTGACAGGTCCCGACTGCTTCCTGGGTTCTGTACAGTTATAGTGTGCATGCAGGATAATGAGCACTGTAGTTAAACAGAACCCGGAAGCGGTCGGGAATTTCAGTGCTGCTGCAGAGGATCAAGTAACAGGTAAGTTTGCTCTAAGTTTGTTCCTGGCTTCACTTGCATTGATTAAAGAACGGGAGGTAAGGCATAGCTCCTTATCCTCCCAGTCTTCAATCAACGTATTAAAGGAATAGTTTACTTTGGTAGTTAACTATTCCTTTAACTCCCAATAGGGGACAAGGACGTAGAAAAATTACTTCTCCCCACCTACTTTACATAAGTCAAGAATAGGTCAAAAACAAGATTTCTTCTAGCAAATAAACTGCTGGATGTTGGGCCAAACTAACCTCTGTGGGGTTGAAATATCATGTGCATTAGTCAGTTGAAGATTTGTTGCAGAAGGGACAGAAGGACTTTTATTTAACTCATTCGGATACCACAGTTGCCCTTTAATGAGCTTTTCTTCTCATCTGCTTTAGCTTTGTGTTTGAATTTTAATTTGGCATCTGAGCTGGATTCCTGTGATTTCAGGTACACACACTGAGAAGGAAAGCGCTTTAACAGATGGAAAGTATCTGGGTAATTTAAGTCAAGGAGTAAATGAAAACATTGTTAAAATCTTCTACAAAAGAAAAGCAATATTCTTTAATTGAAGTATCCCAACAAATGTACAAAGAACAAAATTACTAAGGGACTGGTACAAGATAATAACTCGTTTTATTCTTATCAGCATAACAATTCAGGTACAGGCAGTGTCTTGTGCTTAATGCATAATGGTAATCTCTTAGTAATAAGGTTTTATCATTTCCCATATTACATCATTTTGTTAAGTGGCAACTTTTTTTATCCATAGAAATGCTTAAAGGGCATCTCCACCCAGAAATAGACTTACCCACCAATAGGTACCAGATCGGCAGCCGTGTCTCTAACATAGTAACATAATAATTGAGGTTGAATAAAGACATGTGTCTATTAAGTCCAACCTTTTCACCCTCCTTTTTAACCCTACTTAACAGTTGATCCAGAGGAAGGCAAAAAAAATTAAAACAGCTAAAAAAGGGAACAAAATTCCTGACTCCAAATGGGAAACGGAAAGTATCCCTGGATCAACCAGAACTGCACTATATGAATTCATACTAGTAATTCTCAATATTTTTTCATTTTAGAAACTTATCCAGCCCACTTTTAAAGCTATTCAATGAACTTGCCATTACCACATCTGCTGGAAGAAACCTTTCCTAACCCGAAACTTCTTTTCTTCCAATATTAAAGGATGTCCACCCCCAAAACTATAATTCCCCCCACCACTGGCCCCACTCTGTAGTAAATAAAAATCCTAACCTCACATCCCAGCTCCAAATGGTTCTCCTGTAGTCCCCCCCCAAAATTCAAAAAAACTGCCCATCAGGAGGATAGCAGAGTCCATATAGGACTCTGCCTCCTGTCTCCCCTCCGGGAGAAGTTTGGCATGTGCACTGCAGCCATTCTCCGCCCTCCCCCTCCCTCCCTCTCCCTCCCTCTCCCTCCCGTTTTGGACTCCCACCCCCTAGCTACAAATCCATTTTATATAGTGAAAGGCTTAGTCCCCCAGCCCCAAACACTGTATTTTTAATGTAAGAAACTTCCTGATCTTTACTTACCTTCCCTCTTTCCTCCGCCATTCAAATCTACCGGCAGTCGTGTCCGTGATTGGCTGCCTCTCAGCCAATCACAGACGCATTTTCGCGCAAGCATAGGGCCAGGCAGTGCGGCGGAGGAAAGAGGGAAGGTAAGTAATGTTTGGGGAAGTTTCTTACATTAAAAATATAGTGGTTGGGGCTGGTGGACTAAGCCCTACACTATATAAAAAATTAAAAAGAAGGGCTTACTCTTTAAAGGATGTCCACATGTCCTCTGATATGACTGATTAGTAAAGAATGCACCAGAGAGTTTATTGTATGGCCCATTAATATAAGTGATCATATCCCCACGCAAATGTCGCTTCTCTAATGTAAACAGCCCTAACTTGTCTAATCTGCCTGCATAGTCAAGACTCTCCATTCCCTTTATTATTTTAGTTGCCCTTCTCTGAACTGCTTCCATTTCCAAGATGTCTCTTTTGTATATTGGATTCCAGAACTGCACTGCATATTCCAAATGAGGTCTTACCAGAGCCTTGTAAAGAAGGAGTATAATGTTTTTTTTCTCTTGAATCTATTCTCCTCTTTATACAAGACAATATCTTGCTAGCTCTAGACGTTGCTGCCTGGCATTGTTTGCTACAGCTAAGTCTGTTATCTACCAGAACCCCCACATCTTTTTCCAGTCGAGAAACAGAGTTATTTATGGTGTAGGTGGCACAGGGATTGTTAAACCCTAAATGCATCACCTTACATTTATCAACATTGAATCTCATCTGCCATTCTGCTGCCTATTTTGATCTATCTAGGTCTGCTTGCAGCACTTGCACATCATTTGAAGTTTTCAAAGCTCTGCATAGTTTAGTGTCATCAGCAAACACAGAGACCTTGCTCTCAATGCCCCTTCTAAGTCATTCATAAACAGATTAAAAAGAAGCGGCCCAAGTACAGAACCATGAGGCACTCCACCTATAACTTTAGCCCACATAGATGTAGCTCCATTAACCACCACTCTTTGTTTGCAATCCAATAACCAGTTCTCTATCCATGTACAAATTTTTTTTCTAGGCCAAGAGTCCTCAGTTTATACTTTATTCGCCTATGAGGCACAGTATCAAAAGCTTTAGCAAAATCCAAGTATACTGCATCCACTGCTATGCCAGAGTCTAAATTCCTACTCACTTCTTCATAAAAACCAAATTAATTTGTCTGGCACAATCTATTTCTATTAAATCCATGCTGACTACTACTAATAACATCAGTTCTGGAGACAAAGTCTGTGATTGGTTGAGAAAAATTCACATGGTTTAGAGATAGAAAATAAAATGTACAGTTATTGCTTTGGGAATGTTGATGGTAAGACAATGTACCAATGGAACATGCTTCCTTTAGTCTTATGACTGCAGAGGTAACAAAATGCCTTAAAAATCCTGCCCTTGACAGTAAGGGAATAACCTAAAAGTAGCCCATGGCATGTAAATGAAAGATGGGACACCCAGGTTTTTGACATTTGTAGCTATGTACTCTTGTATTCAGGTGATTCCCATTGTGATTAATCTGGGTTCATTTTAGACATTTGCTAATGGCTCCACAGTTCAGATATTGTTGGATTACATGGCGGTAGTGATGGATTCGAACTTGAACACGAACCCAAGTTGGGGTTGAACTTTATGAGTTTGTATGAACTCTGAAATATATGAACTAGTTCGGTTTTCTGGAACTCGCTGACTTATTTTTGATAATTATCAAAAATGCAATACATATCGAATAGGTGACCCTCGAATGTAGCGTTCAAATTGAGTAACCCTCGAACGTAGCGTTCAAATTGAGTAACCCTCAAATGTATCCTTCGATTTTTGTAACCCTCAAATGTAGAGTTCAAATTCGGTAACCACAAAATATATCAAAACTATATTCTAAAGGGGGGGATTAAATACAATATTATATAAAATCCATAAATGCAGGTGGCTGTTATGTTTAAAGATAAACACTCACTTAAACATGAGCATGGTATGGGTGCCTTTCCACACGGTACAATACACTAACTCCCACAAAGCGAGACACTGGCGCACACCGGAAAGAAAACACAGACCAAGTCTTCAAATCAAACAGGTGAAAAAAATTTACTTAATAGCTTGAACACATCATGGACTCCCTGACGCGTTTCGAGCTTGCTGTTGTTAGCCATAGGGGTGGTGTCCATATTAACCACATGTGCTTTTAAAGTTGAACATTACCCACAATGCAATTCATCAATTAAAGTGACATGTAAACAAAAATGACCATCTCCTAATTTTAAAGTGACATGGTACAAAAGTCATCATTACATTACAAAACATATAAAATACAGCATCATATAAAACATAGAAATATGAAATATGCCGTCCTGTTCATACTAATATATATATATGACCACTCTAATGTGATGTGTATAAAAATATTTATCAATCAGTCAATATCATTTATTTTGGTCAGTGAAATTTCATATAGTGATCAGTGATAAAAAATATTATCAAAATCATAAAAAAGATCAACCTATTATACCAGGGATATAGATACAAACAAGTAACTCTATAGATTGTTAGACATTTAATTCAGATCTAAACTCCTTAGTGAGCTACTGATCCAGGTTTACATATGAGAATCCTAAATGTGCATGAAGCCAAGTTTGTTTCCTTGCAATTTTCCTTTGTGATTTCATTAACCTGCGAATGTAGCGTTTGGTAACCCTCAAATTGGCCATAACCCTCTAATGTAACATTAGATTTTGTTAACCCTCGAATGTATCATTCGATAACCCTCGAATGTATCGTTTAGTAAACCTCATAACACTCAAATGTAGCATGCAGAACCCCAACACTAGCCCGATCATGAGGAAAGCTAGTGTTTAAATAAGTTTTGGTGATATGCTTCCCCAGACCATTTCCCAGGTATCAGAGCCATTTACAGTAAGTTACCAATTCTAGTTTCACCGCAATTAACTAGAACTGTTTTGAACTACTTTTCCCCATTTACTTTAATGAGTTTGTTTTCGAACTTCTGAACCTTTACTGAAGGTTGCAAGTTCGAAAATGAACCGAACTTCAGGAAATCCGGTCATCTCTACATGGCAGTTACACATGTGTATTTTCATTGCCAATATCTTCACTCACAACTTATGTTCTCTACAGTACAGATTACAGAGAAAAAAAAACTTTGTTTTAGAATTATGTTCAGTTGGGGTGTGTAGGTTGCAGAAGATTCTATAACATCCGAATGCTTGTCCTACAGGAGATCTTTTTCCAGTGACCTGCATTAGAACATTTCCTTTCTTTTTATTGCAGTGTTAATGTGGTGTTGTTCCAAAGCCCTGGATTATTCTGATTTCCTACCTTAATTCAGTATCAACGCACAGATTTAACCAGCTGTTATTTCCATCTACTGTACACTTCTTCTATTTACATGGGGAATCTAGGTAATGCGTATTAGAGTATTTTAACTCTAAAGGCTCTTTAGGAAACTAAAGGTTGTGCGAGATAAACAGAACACAGTCAAACAAATAACATCAAACACAAGTGTGTTAATTAAATGAAAAGTTAAGATTAAATCCATACACTGGATAGATTTTTGAATCGATACAACAAATTTGTGTTCTCTTCTAAAATAGTAGTCCAGTGCACATCTTGAAACCTGATCGAGGGGGCAAGGTGGTGCATTTTGATTGGTTCTTCTGGCATCCATTAAGCCATGTATCACTAGCTTTAAAACAGCAATTTCAGACATTTAAGAGAATAAACTTGATGTATCATATGCTTTTATATCCATTCTGGTTCCTGAGATATAACTTGCTAAAGTCAATAATACTGTATTATATCTTTTGCATTATATCTTCTGTAAAGTTGGTCATAGAGTGGATGAGTGAAGCTGGCTAGAGGAACATCGTGGGTATGTAACCAGTATATGAGCACCTTAAATGGGTCACCTCACCTGATATTACTGCAGTGCCTTATAAATCCCAAAAAACTGGGGGTTAATATTACATATAGCTACACATCTGTTTTTGATATTTTCTAAATACATACTGAACTGAACTGTTGTAGGGAATATTATAAAAATTGTATGTACTGGGGCTTTCATCTGTACTTTATCAAGGTGGCATTTAAAATTTCAAGTTTTTTTTAAGCTTTTCTGTATTTATTTACCCTTGAGTTTTCTTTTACCAAACACTCTGCCATATGGAACAAATTCAAGATGAACACATATTCCAAGTGTAGAAATTAAAATGAAAATAGTTAAAAAGTAATGGAGCTTATGTCATCATAGATTAAAAGCTGGCCAAGGGGTTTTACCCTTCATTTATTCTTGAGTTTGCACAGATTATCTCACTGCCAAAAATTTGTCTCTAATTTGAAGCACATCATAAAATACATCCTGCTCAACTCCCATTATAAGAAACTCTTTGCTCTCCAATATTAGTTAACATGACCATGGCATCATTGATTCTTCTCTGAATCCTTAAAATGACTTTCTACATATGATGTATAATGTGTAGAGATGGACGAACTTCCGAAACTTTGGTCCGTTTTCGAACTTTCGAATTATATGGAAAGTTTAAAAGTTCGAAAACAGACCCATTAAAGTCAATGGGAGTCAATTAGTGTGAAAAGTTCTAATGAAATACAATTAAAATATTAATGGTAACTTAATATAAATAGCTATGGGACCTGGAAAATGGCCAGGGGAACACGCTTGAATATCCAGAACTTTAAAAAAATCAGTTTTATTCTTACACATGGTACTTTCGAGCTCCCGCTTTCAAACATTCGATAATTATCCCATAAACAATTCGAACATTCATTAATTATCCCATAAACGATTCAAACATTTGATAATTACCCCATAAACGATTCGAACATTCAATAATTATTCCATAAACGATTCAAACATTCAATAATTATCCCATAAACGATTCAAACATTTGATAATTACCCCATAAACGATTCGAACATTCAATAATTACCCCATAAGCGATTCAAACATTCGATAATTATTCCATAAACGATTCAAACATTCAATAATTATCCCATAAACGATTCATAGTTCGAGAAGTCCGAGTCCGTTCAAACTTGATAAGTTCGGCTCAAACTCGAGTTCGAGTTCAAGTTCTAGTCCATCTCTAATAATGTGTAAAAACAGTGGTAAACACTCTAAAATCAGCTGTTTGGTGCAATCAATTAGAATGTTCTAATTACTCATTTTATATAACATTGGTCCCATTAACAATCGGCTTTTGATGTGTTAGGCTTACATTAGCTGTTTTTATGGAATGCAGTTTTTTGTTACAGTGAGTGAGATATATTTGCATGTTTAATATAACTTTATTGATATCACATTTTTTAACTAGGCTTGCACTTTTACACACTTCCTCTGTTTTCTGTATTTCATCTTCTGGCTGTTCCTTTAAATTAAAACTAGATGGTTAGAAAACTCAACATTATACAAAGTTGAGACTGTTCTATTTTATAGTAGATGACCTGGAAAGAAAACAGCACTGCAACAGGTAATTGGTGAAGGCAGCAATGCCAGCTCACTAGAGAAAGAATTGGATGAATTCCATAAACGGACCACTTAATAACAGATTAGGTTTAATTTAGCAAAATGTAAGGTTATGTAACCGGAGAAATAAAAACAATTAGAAATCGTCATGTAAATTAACTAGAGCCTTGAACTAACTAGAGATGAATCCCAGTTTTGAAAAGCAGGCAGAATTTTGAAGTCAGAACTTAGCATGATCGAAAATTCAATGAAAATTCCAAAAATTGCGGTTGAAGATGGAAAAAAAAAAACTTAGAAATTAAGCTTCAATTGAGTTTGGATTACCAGATTGTCAGAAGTTCAATAAGTTTAGCAAAACCATTTTCGTACATCTATAGTTCTATCTATTCTAACATTTTCATTCGAAGCCTCCTGTAGAAGATCTATTGAGTGATAATAAACTGACACTTTATTTTCAAATATCTTTTTTCATTCCCCTAAAAATATCACCCAGAAACCCTTGTGCTGGCCACACACATGTGACATCTCTTTATTAGAGATGGCTGAACTTTCGAAAGTTCAGTCCGTTTTCGAGCTTTCGAACTATATGGAGAGTTCGAAAGTTCGAAAACGGACCCATTAAAGTCAATGGGAGTCAAATAGTTTGAAAACTTCAAATGAAATACAATTAAAATATCAATGGTAACTTAATGTAAATAGCTGTGGGACCTGGGAAATGGTCTGAGGAACACGTTAGAATATCCAGGACTTCCGAAAACTTGATTTTACTCTCACGCACGCTACTTTCGAGCTCTCACGTTCGAACATTTGATAATTACCCCATGAACGACTTGTGGATTTGAGAATTCGATATTTACTCGGGTATAGGTATAATAGACATTTTAACCACGGATTCGTTAATTCGATATTTACTCGCGTATTGGTATAATAGACATTTTACTCACGACTTTGAGAATTCAATATTTACTCGCGTATAGGTATAATGGATATTTTACTCACGGATTCGAGAACTCAATATTTACACACATATTGGTATAATAGACATTTTATCATGGATTCGATGTTCGATATTTACTCGCGAATTGGTATAATAGACATTTTACTTGCATATACGCATGCCTCGAACGGTCGAACATTCGATAATTATCGAAAGTCCGGAAAATATCGAAAAGCTGGGTCTGGGATAATCCGAGAAGTCCGAGTCCGTTCAAACTCAAATAGTTCAGCTCAAACTCGTGTTCGAGTTCTAGTCCATCTCTACTCTTTATTAACCCTTCAGTGACAGCACTTTCCTAGAGTATTGCTATTAATATTTTCAGTATCAGCAGAGGATTACCTTTAACCCTTTCAGCTGCCAGCAGGTATGTACCTGCTTTCCATGTCTCCTCTTTTGAATTGTTCATTCCTCACCCACTAATTGGAGAGTTGGTTTGAAGGAAGAAAGAGGCAGGGATAGGAATCTCATGGCTGCTAGTCACAGGGTCACTGTTATAAAGTCTGCAGCAGCTTTTACCTGGCATTTAGAACTATACTACTATTAACTGAGCTCATCCTCCCCCCTCCTTCCTTTAGTTTCCAAGTAGAGGGGCTGAGTTCAGGCTCTCTGCTAACTACAATGTTACAAATTACAGCAGCAGAACAAGGAGAGCAGATTTAACACAGCAAGTTAAAGCTGACAGGGAGAACACTGGGCACCCTGGTTTAATATAAGTACCCTAACTTTTTGCCTAGGTGGCTTTATGCCTAAAAACAGCCCTGTTAGCTAATTATTAAAACACTTTATTGGGTTTTAGGAACGTGCCTCTTCTTATTCTAAAAAGGTATTGTGACTCACCTGTCGTATTGCAGGTTTTGCACCTCCGGATATATAGTCCTCAAGGACTCTATAACTATTATAATTTTAAAGAGTTACTCCATTCTAATTACAGCAAAATCCTAGTTTATCATTGACAAATGGTCATGAAAACCACGTGGATAGAGTAGCAGCAATTGGCCCGTAATGTTGATGGACTATTCACTCCACTCAACAAAATTATACCATCAGTGTCTTCAGACGTAGCCAATATCCGGGTATAAAATTGACTGCAATGCTCACTGTGCGAGATATGGATTATGTACAAATCGGTAGAATATGAACAAAGAGCTTCTGTTCGCAAAAAGGAGGAATAAATGTTAGTGCAACAAACTGCTCCCTTGGGCTGCTCGATTCTCTTTCTTGATTCATGTGTATTGGAAAGAATTTCAAGCCTTTTTTTTTATGAATAGAGAATTTTTATGTCATAATTATCTCTGTTCTTTTAATCTTTTATTTTCCTGGCAACACAACAAGCAAACTCAATCCACATGTTAAGCAGATGATTATATTATAACTTAGAAAAGGTACGTCACTTCTAAAAGCCTCTCCATCAAATGAATTTAATCCCAGTGTATATAACACTAGCACATTAATAGGTACAGCATTGTTTGCATAAGTATTGTGTATTATTGTGGTAGGATTAAGAACATGTATTTATTATAGATGACATAATTGGAAGGTGAACTCTGAAGCAATCAATTACTTTTACAGCTCCTGTAGAGCTCTAACTGTTGTGTAATAACGTGGAAAATGTACACATTTAGCATTAGGGATTCTCTTGAATTTAAAACAGAATAAAAAAAAAAACGTACACAGCCGTAGTGGACCAAAATAAATAATACCCCTGCGTGTCCATCCGGTGTATTTGTATATCTGGTCTAAACAAATTGTTGTTTACATGTACTATGTATATACACTTAAAAGTGTCCTTGTGGCCCAAAGCATGCTGTGTAGAGCATGTAGAGTCAATGAAATCTGTTGTGCTTGCAGATTTGTGGATTATTATTATTATTATTATTATTATTATTATTATTATTATTATTATTATTATTATTATTATTATTATGGGTTTATATACTGTACAATATTATAAATGGTCAGCTGTACTCATCCAATATAAATATCTTTTTTCACAGGTGCCACCAGGCCACGCACTTCCTTTGTACTGCGTCTGTATTTCACACAAGAATTGAGTAAACTTCCCGGGCTCACTGCATTCAAATCAAATTACTTTATTTACGACTTTTCGATGTCACGCAGGACATCTTCATCAGCACAAACATGTTTGTTCTGATGAAGACGTCCTGCGTGACGTCGAAACGTCTACGTCACAGTTCGACATACAATCCGACATTTTCATCGATTGGCTGAAAAATGTTACATTTTCCTGTTCTTATCATGCGACATTAGATCGTAAAATCGATCGTAATTACGATCAGGAAAGTAATTTTTTAAGTCGATTGGTAACATGATTGTAGTGTTTCCTGAAGTTCCGATTAAATGTAATGTAATGTAATCTCACAATGGACGACATTCGACATTAATCACAAAACAAATTGAATGTCGAACAATATTTATGGTACATCTTAGTACAATTAACATTGTACATCTATCTCAAAGTATCGGTCTGTTTAAGATCATAATTACGATCGTAATAGTGTATGGCCACCTTTGTCTTGCATGTTTATACTTACCGTACTAGAGTTAAACAACAGGCAGGGCAGGACTCATCTATACTTATTACCTACCCCATATCTCTGGTTTGGGTGGGCAGGGCAAATTATGTCAATAATGTGACTGACAAAATATGGGAATAACCACATAATAAAGAAATTTAGAGGTGAAATTTTTGGCCTCAGAATCAGAGATTCATTGTGAATTCTTGATAAGGAAAAAAGTATTTTTGCCATTTTGGGGTTTGACACTAAAATGTTGCCAGTTTTGTGACAAAATTTATAATTGTGTTGGTTTTATTTTTCAATCACCAAACCAGTTTTGTGATTAAAGTACTCTATTCTCTACATTATTCTGTTAATACACATGAACGTTGTTAATGAAAACTGTGTAGATTTGACCAATCTGAAAAACATTCTTAATGTGTAGGTCCTCAAACAGGATTAGTTACGACAATCAAACCAGATTGTAGGAAAATCAATAATTAATGGCTCCACATTGTGGGATTCTAGGGTTGATCTTGTTAGTCAGTCTGGACCAATTACATGAGACATAATGTTCTTTGTCAGATGATCACCGAGCCCTGACTGAGCGGTTGTTTTGGCCAACAAAGCACCCATATATGGGCAATTGATCAGAAACATTTGTGCATACACGTTGTGCGTCACGGGTCTGCGATCACACGTGTGTATGACCCATTAGCCGCTTTCTTGCTGGTGCAAAGAACATACATGCAAAGCATGTCTATGTACATAAGCTTTGGGCTGTTTGGCAGATAATACAAAAGTTGCTGTGTGTCCAGCTTAATTTAGCTACATTTAGTCCAAAACTATAATTTAACCACATACTGGCCCCACTCTGTTCAGTGCTGATTCTTCGTCCTCATCAAGTTCTGAGGCATGCGCAGTCCCCAAACCCCATCCACCCACCCCTTTTCCACCATCTAGATCCATCCTCAGCCATCGTTGCACCTAGCATGAAATCATTTGGAGGTAAGGTAAGTAACCCCTGCCTGCCCCCAACCACTGCAATATTTCTTTAAAAAACTCCCAAGATCCATACTTACAAAGCCTTCTCTCCCGCAACGTTTCTAGTGATGTCAGCAACGTCTGTGATTGGCTGCCTCTCAGCAAATCACAGTCGTGGCTGAGGAACGGCCCCTGCTTGCAAGCAGGAGGCCGGATCGGATCGCAGCGGGAAAGAAGGCTGTGTAAGTAGAATTCTGGGTATTTTTTTTAAAAAATTGTTGTGGCAGATGGGGGTGGTTTACCTACCTTATCCCCAAAGTTTATTTTGGGGGTGGAAATGCTCTATAATCACATTTTATTAACATTTGCATTTAGAATACCATGCTGGATAAGTTAAAATGTATAACAGCTAAATTTGCACATACAAACTTTTATAAAACAAAAAAATGTAAAAACACTTAAAAACCAATAGGAGGACTATAATATGTATGGGTACTTTCACTCTTTCAGGGAAATTCAATAAAAGTTCTCATTTACTCATTTACCCAGAGCTGCTAATTGCTCCAGGCAAATATCTATGGCTTTCGGTATTTAATACTGGATTGGCACCTTGTGGTAAATCCCAAAAGGGATTTTACCCCAGTGCCACTTTAAGACCAGCCAATAGCTGTTCTTAAATTGTGGAGTTAAAAGTGGTGCAAATCCTTTATTAAATACATTGCACCGGTTGCAAGGGTGTCTTTTCTGAAACTGGTGCAGCCAGTGCAATTATGGAGTTAATCTTGCGCTAACCTATTTAATACTGGTTAGCACGAGTTTAACCCCTATTTTTAGCACACGTGGCTAAATCAGGCCCTTAGTGTCATTAAAAGACCACTAAATGGCTCTCAACATTTATCAGTATTAAGTTTCCATATGTTATGCAGGGTAAGAGTCCATATTACCACCTCCCATTTCTGATTACTTATATAGTGTTCGACTTTTCAAAAATTCAGTATGTTTACTTGACTTGATTCCCTGCTTGTGCATTCTCATAAAACATCCTGCTTTAATTAGTTTGCATCGTTTCCTTTACAGTGCAAAGATTTGCACATTTTCAGATACTAACACAACTACCAGAAATCTTATATTAAACCCATGCTCAGGGATAGTTTTATTATAGACGTGAACAGGGCAATGGCCCAGGGCCCATCTCCCAAGGGGGTCTGCATAAAATAGGCTTAAAATGGTCTAGGGTTTAGGGAGGCTTTCAGCACCATGTTTTACCCAGGGTACCCTTGACCCTGTCCTGCCAATGCTAACCACTAGTTAATTGGCTGAAATGCTTTTACGTACTTTCAGGTCAAAAATACATCTAGTTTGAGCCATTCATAAACACAGACATTCCCATTCATTTAACGTTGTAAAACGTGGGCTTAAAGAGATCACGGATCTACGTGTTATTTTATTAACTTTTAGAAAATATACCGCAACCTTGTGATATAATGGCTAACATATGATTTCATTTAAGATAATTGCAGGTCTGTTCTGATGATACGTCTAGCAAGCTGACATTCAGGAATCCCACCGCTGGTATGGAAATGATTGACGCTTGTTTAATTTTCGATGTTTCGCCCTTTTAATAGCATGCACACCTATCTTAACACTGAACCGCTTCCAAAATGTTCTCATTTTGTCATGTAATCGGTTTGTTTTTATAATGTTTTTCTTATTTGCCAATCCAAACAAACTACAATCAGCAATGATCAAAGCCAACCGTGCTGCCTACCGTACAGTGGATCTGAATACTAATTTATAAATTCCTTTGCTTTCCAGGGAGCTAATGGGATCAATTTCATTCTTTTACAGCAACTTAACAGTTACCCAGACACCATCTGTGTTTTCTTTAACCTGAATCAGATATGAATTCTGTTATTGCAAGGTAGAGCAACTTGTTTAATGATTCTTAATCTTTTCTTTAATTAAATCAGGCAGTCAACCTGAAAAATCTATCTTAATGCAAATTAGAAGCATTTTTGGCATTCATTTACAGTAATGCACTAATAAGGTTAATTAATGAAGGTTTACTTGCAGTTTATACCGATATTTATTCAGCTCTATTTTTCAACATTTTGTTGCTTTAGGATGCGTCTTTAGTAGAGTTGCGATGTGAGTGCATTTAAATGGCTTCAGTTGTTTAAAATGTTGAGTGATAGGTATGTAAATATTTTCCAGGTATTGGGTGATTTGTTGTAATCATTTAATGGGCCACCGAACTCTTAAAAACAATATAAAAAAAGATTAAACCATATTTTCCAGGATGGTGGAAGACTCATATCATACCTCAAATTTTTATCTTATTGAAGAGTTATATCTTTTTAAAGATGGCTGCAACTCCCTACCCTACAGAAACACACTCCCTCTCTCTGGCATGGGTGCACATGTGTCTTTGGTCAGAGAAGGAGGTAGGGGAGCAAGGAGCTAATTTTGATTATTATTGAATTCAATGAGAGGACTTGACTTTTAGTGAGATCTCATGTAGATACTCATTGCAGAATTGCAGAATTAAGGTATGTAGCTCAGAAAAGATGACAGTTTGTGATCTGACTAAGGCTGGGTACACATGGAGGGACAATTTGTCCCAAGCGAACGCTCTGCCAGGACAAATGTCGTCCATGGCCGAATTTGCAAACGATCGACCATGCGGCTCCATAGGGAACCACACGATCCATCGTGATTTTCCGACACGTCCGATTTTCGGTTTGTCCTATCCGGACGAATGGACGATCAAGGTCGGATGCGGCCGTCCATCCCACACCAGCCAATATTCTTAGCCAATTGACCGAAAGTGATGTGATCGGACGGAAATATTGGCTGGTGTGTACCCAGCCTTAGTTTCATTGGTGAAAGTTAACTTTCACTAAACAGCACTTTGCCAAACAGCATTCATATATTTGACAGGAAGTTTAATTAAAAAGTAATTAGCTTTAGAAGTGTTGCAGTGTTTGGAGCTCACTGTCTCCCTGTCTGACTTCATTGAAAAGTGTTTTTGACTTGTAACAATATTTTTTATAAAGGTAACAGGTAGATACTTGTGACAAAACTTCTAACACTTATTATAAACAGGGAATACTTGCTCCTATCTCTTAAATAATTATAGATTTTTGAGGGGGCTGTTTTAGGGTTAAGTGGTCCTTCACGTTTAGTATATTTGGGCAATTTATTCCATTTGGAATTTCTTCAGCACTTCTTGACACAAGGTTTAACCAAACCATGCAATCCTTGACCAAGAGGCTAAACCAATGTAGATCCTTAATAAAAAAAGAAAAACCTTGTTACAACTGTCCCACATATAAGCCTCTAAATACGGAAATAATAGGAAGCTTCAGTCTAATAATTAATCCTAATTACCATTAAGACAACAGCCGATGTAGTCTAACAAGCAGACTGTAATGGAATTAATTCAAAAACCAAATTACCAGCAAAACATAATAATTATTGGCTTCATTTTTGAACAAGCCTTTTATTTATCCTTAGAATGTATGTGATATTGACGTGCCATTGATTTCTGCGCTGGTTTCTGAAACTTAAGTGTCAAGAAAAGATACCATTACTAAATTAAAAAAAACATGTATGCCTCTACATTAAACTAGCTGATTATTATTGAAGTATTCCTCACGCAAACCAGCTAGACGTTGCAAAAAGTGCCAATTTTAAACATTTGATAGATTATTTTAATTACTCCACCAGTTTATTAAGGATATTCATTTAACATACATAGTGCATTCCTTATTGGTTTAATTTTCAATGGCAGTTCTTTTTTAATGATAAAAAACCCTGGATAAATAAAAGATTAGAGATGGGATTCAGGTCCAACTCGGACCCGGATCCGACACGGAACCCCTCTGTTCTGAAATCCGGATCGTTTAGATTTCGGGACTTCGGAGCGCATTTTCGAATATAGTTTCCGATCGTTTGAGACTATTTTTAGAGAATTTTCGTAACTAGCTCGAACGTTCGATACAAATCGAAAATGCACTCTGAAGTCCAAATTTAAGTTCCGTTTTCGGATTTTTGGGATTTTCCCGAGATCCGAAAACTCAAAAACGTAACGAAACAGTTTCAGTCATCCCTATAAAAGATCATTTTGGATTAGATAAAAAGAGGTGCAAAATTTTGCATGTGAAGTTAAGTTCTTGCAACCAATAAAATGTTTTGAAATGTTTTCTAACAATAATAAAAAAAATTATCATTTGAATGGTTTCTGCAAATTAACAGCACAGGCAAAATATTTTATTAAATAAGCCTAATTGTTTTCTAAGCATGCATAGATAACTACAGCATGAGCATCTTCTGATGCTCATTGGTCCTCACACGCCTTATCAGCCCTGTCTCCCACACAGTTCATATGGCAAGAAATATAGCAGATCCCAAGGCAGGAAACTAGGAGTGAAACTTCAATCTTTATTCCTATCAAACCATTCCAGTCCAAACATTGTTACATCACGTCATGTGGTAAGTTCCGCATTGCAGGGGGCCAGTAAAAATGTAAAATTTGAATGGTTGCTGCAAATTAACAGCATGGGCAAAATTTTACACCACTTATTAAAGGGCATGTCCACCCCCCACCCCCATCTAAAATTTGCCACTGTTGCCCCCACTGTGTAGTGTTAAAACAACCTTACCTCTTCTGATCCATTATGGTTGTCCAGCAGGGCCTGATGAAAGTCCAGAACTGACCTGTAAATATAAAATGCAATGTCCAGCACACACTGACCTTTATATATAAATTGCCCCTATAGACAGTAAAGCCCCTTACTGACTGAGTCATGGAGCCATGCAGCAGACAAAGAAAATCTAAGAAACACACACCCCTTTCTCTTCTCTAATTCTCCTAGAAACTAGGCCTAGTGGCTGAATGCAGTATTGCAGGTGAAAGATCATTTCCCCCCCTCACTCTCTGAGGCCCTGGCAAGTCCAGGCCCCATACAGGAGTAGCCCCTTCCCCCCCTGATGGCAGACCTGCCCCCAACCCTAAATGCTATTTTTAAAACATGTAAATTAGACCCTGATATACTTACCCAACCTCATTCCCCCGGCTCTCTCTGCTGAGCGGGAGATGCATCAGTGATTGGCTGAGCCTCAGCCAATCACAAATACGGCTGCCAGTCCAGCCCCTTCTGCTGTTCCTTGCAGAAAATACAAGGTAACAAAGGCTGGTAAGTACATTTAGGGGCTTTTTTGTTTTTTTAAAACATTTTTTAAATATAGCAATTAGGATTGGGGGTGTTGGCTTACCTTATTTGAATGTTTTCTTTTGAGGGTGGAGATACTTGAGGGTGGAGATACCCTTTAAATAAGCCTAATTGTTTTCTAATATATTAAAAATAACATGTTCTACAAAGTAGCCTGTGGATACGGAGATCTTCGATATTTTGATCCATGAGTAAGGAATCCCATAACCCAACAGATTAGCTTTAAATGCTATCACATTCCAAGGCAAACTTGCTACATGTGAGATTTCAACAACCCAGCTGCCATAGAGTTGAAATATTACATGTTTTAATTCATCTTCTCTGAATTGGAAAGTTGTTTAGTCTACAGCTCCACTTCTTAAGCAGCAATAAATCTGTTTGTTTGTCTTTAATGGTCCTCCCTAATTTGTGTCCATATGTGACCTTCCTTCGTGCAATGTATCTATGATGTGTTGTATCATTTTACAGTGTAGTTACACAATATTCCTAATAAATGTGGTAAAAATTTTATTATTCTTTCTATTCTTCCAGTAGGATTCCTTCTATGTGTTCCATCAGCTTTTATTGCATGGATCGATTTAATTGGTCTTTTTTAATACCTTAGAAAACAGGATGATTGGCTTAAACATTAGATTTAAACATGTAGTCAAAATAGTTTTCCAGGCAAATCCTGAAGCCTGGCCTTGTTTTGAAATTTTCTAATTCTGTGCTGAGCGATAAGAATTTATTTGGTGGTTAATCCCATTGAGTTTATAAAATGAGTTTCCATCTCATATATTTTCAGTTAATAGGCATTTAAGGACAACTTATAATAGATTATTTTGTGTGCAGAAAACATTTCAAGGTATTTTTCTCTTCTAACTTGCAAAACACCAATTCTTATTGTACACTTGTACTGTTTCAAAATGCAGAGACGGGACACAGAAGTGTGTGTGGTATGGGGACGGTAAATTTGAATCATGGTGAAAGGTAGAGATGGACCCAAATCCGGATTATGGGGGCTGACCCATTGCACTGGGGGCTGACCCAGTGCAATGGGTCAGCCCCCATAATCCACCTTAGCTGGGGACACCCATCAAAGTGCGTGCTGTTCACTTCACAGGAAGCTGCAGCCTTGCCCCTAGAAGCTGACAGCCAATAATATATAACAGTCCCGCTTATGTTCACATTATCTTTCACAGATCATGCTACAGCATATCCTGCCTCTAAGACACAAAACAGGGATATAGCACATTCCTGTGAATTTCATAAAAAAAAAAAATCTTTGCCGTTTATTTCCCATCAAGCACTAAGGAAAAAAATTCTAAATTAAATCTAGGTATTTGAACCTGTGACTACTTGTGCTTTAAACAGCCACCACAGCATATGCAAAGAATATAGGTACATTTAGAAACTTTATCTTTTGCTTGGAACAGAAGAAAGAAAAGGCAGTACAACCAACATATTTGGATAGTTCCTGGAAGGCTATCTGGAAAATAACCTGAAAGCATGAATGCATGCTGGCTGGAAAATAACCTGAAAGGTAACAAGCAGCTTTCAAAGTCCTATCAATGACTTGCAAAATGGTGTGAAGACATCTTTACAGAGCATACTCTGACAGTGAATAGTGGGGACAGTGAAGACAGTGTATAGTGGGGTCAGGGGAGTTAGCTATTGGCAGGCATGCTCTCTGGGCTCTTTAAAGGCTACATGGGCTATGAGTTGTACATGGAAAACTTCTTAGTTATAGACTATTTTTCTTACATACATACGTGAGAAGAATCAATCAATGTATAGGTCTTCTGGGGGCAAGCTATGTACTGAGCCAATAACAGATCTTTAGGACGGAAACTTTAACGCCAGCGTTACACTTTTCTGAATGGGAAAATCCCATTCACTATGCACAGAGAGCTGTAATCTGCTCAGTGCATTGTCTTAGGGAGGCAATAGAGGGCGATAATAGGTACACAGCCCTGATTGTATCTACAGAGTCACAAACCTTCTTACTAACAGGACCATTTCACTTATAGATATGGGTGTATAGTTGAGTGCTGAGTCTTTTGTGTAATGTAAACAATGCCATTTCTCTGTGCACCATACATATATATTAATTATTAATATTAATTAATATTATTATTATTATTCAAAAAGGGTTAGCAAGTATTCTGTCTTATTGCAACGGTTATTTATAAATGTATGAAAATTGTCTCTAGCTGTCATTATTTCCTATCGTCGTATCTCAGACAACTAAAGAGAACAGTACAATTTATTATTAGGATTTCATATAGTAAATACCTCTGTAAAATATCCTACGTTTACAAATTCTCTTATTATAGCAAAACCAATTTGAAAAATATTTAAACTAAGAGATGAGTACTGTAGGATAAGGTGATACCTTTTTATTATGGACTAACAGTTCATTTTTATCATGTGCTATATTGGTTGATTCATTGATATGATGACATAGTTTACATTTCTTTTTATTGCATGTTTGGGTCCCTACAGTGAGACCATTAAGATCCGAAGGCAATTACATTTAAAGGGATTGTAACATTTCTTGTGATAAAGAGGAGATTCAGAGATGCAGAGATGTGCCAAGGGTTAATTAGGCTTTAAGACGGGATTTCTGGCTGTTGGGACAGATTTCGAGATTTAGGGAAATTTACCAGCATTTTTTAAACACCTGTTGTTAAATTCATACAAGTGATAAGCAGAGAGTGGAATATGCAAAAACCACTAAAACACTAACACTGTGATTGCAGGGACAATGGATATTGATGATCTTCCACTCAATGTTATTAAAAAAAACTTTACAAAAGTAAACAATACATTTATTGAGATTGATAATTAATGACCAATTCAATATTAATTGAATGTGGTTAATACCATGTGCTCATTAAATGGATACTCTCCACTTCATTAACATATGCTCCTCTTTGTCAGATATAGAAGGAGTTTCAGGGATACTGGTGTGGGGTAGAAAGCACTTGGTACCACTTTCATACCACCCAGATATTTATATGAATCTTCTCTTGGATATCCTAGACAATACAGAAATGAATACAACACACGTCTAATCACTAAATAAAAACTAAACATGTCAAAATCGTTTTTTTAAAGATCCTAAGAATGTGCAGAAAAATAATAAATGAAATGTGCGAAACCAGTAATAATTAACTAAAGGTCCACGCATCTAGGTACCAGGCAATTATCTCCTAGAAAAATATTCATTACTCTGTAATTTTCTGTGCTGGAATAAATAAGACAGATCAGATTTCTGTGGATCGCTTGTTGGAAAGTACATATAAAAAATGATTTATTTTATGACACCGAACATTAACAATAATTCCGCAATATGAAATATCTGCAATTAAGACATGTTTAAAGTTAAGTCGTAAAAAAAAAAAAATCTCCTGATCCTCATTTGAAGCTGCAAGTGTAGACAGTTGAGACTTAAAATGCAGTAAAAAAAAAAAAAGTGAAAGCCCCATTTGCTTGATAACACTCTAATGAATTATTAATTCTATCGCAGCTGAAATGACAGTTGATATTAGAGTATTAAATTATTAATTTTTGAAGTGCAATGAAAAGGCATAATAAACATAAACTAGGCTACTTAAAGACTTGATAGTATATATATATAGAGAGAGAGAGTGAGAGAGAGAGTGACATGCTAATGTATATCCCCTCCCCTTCAAAGCAATAGTTGAGGTTTGTACCGTGTTAGCCATAAACAAGAGAAGAAAAGTAGAGCTGTGATATTGGCTAACTAGACAATAAAGAAAAAATATATTGCAAACTTTCAGGAGTCCTAAGCCTGAAAACTCGCTATATATTTTTTTTTTATTGTCTAGTTAGCCAATAAAAGGTATCACAGCTCTACTTTTCTTTCCTCCCATTCACGGACACTGGCAAACATATGTTAATGAAGGGGAGGGCAGGGACTGAGGGAGGAGCCAGCAAGCTGTCAGTTACTTCAGGCACACAATAGGGCTCATTTACCCAGAGCCGCTATCTCTCTGGGTAAATGCTTCTTCCGTGATTTAATATCGCGTTTGCGAATGTGGGTAAATCATGGTAAGGGATATACCCCTTTCTGCTGGCGTTAAAATCCTGCACTAAAACTAGCGCAAACACGATATTAAATCACGAACATCGGAGCTAAAGTCAAGCGACTGTGGGTAAATGAGGCCCAATGTCTCTTGTAAAAAAAATTAAAAAAAAGCACAGCTAATTACAAGAGAAATAGAGAAAAAACATCTAATCACTAAACATATTTTATGTTTTATATTTTAGATTTAAGATGCGAATCATCATTTCTAGATGTATGAAATTGTATGTAGGAATCTATTTGTGATTTATTTAGTTAAGTACAACATTTGTTATTGGGGCTTTTAAATTTTTTCATGTTGGGGGTTAGAAATAACTAATTAAATACAAATACAATAACCTGCTTAAAGGATATGTATGCAAAAATTAGCTTTTGTAAATTGCCCATTACTGGAAACTATAATTTTTCCCATCTACCACTGTACCAATTTTTTGTTAATCTGTCCCCTATTTCTTTAGATATCCAGTCTGAAACACCTTACATTTCAGCTGTCAATCAAGTGCCTTAGTATCATAAACTCTTCTTTTATGTAACTGCTATGTGAAGTGCATTGTGGGAAATTTCCTCCCCCAATGCTGCCTCATAGGGATCACTGAGCACGTTTGCCCTCACAGAGAGTCAGATAGTCTGGCAGGGGGCTGGAGGAATGACTAAGCTTGAGCAAAACAAACACTGGATTGAAGTCATGCAGCAACACAAACACATCAGACTAAGTGCTGCTTACAGGTTTTTATTTATAGATTGAAATGAGGCAACATAATTTGTCAGTATACAATTCCTTTAACTCCATGTTTGGTTAAGAGTTTTTAAATTGACTGTTGCCCCAGTGCAATTAATATAAAATTAATAGGAGAAATGTTGTTAAGCTTTGCATAATGCCCATTTCATTTTAAAAAATTATTCATTAATAGATTTTCCTTATAATCTTTATTATTGATGTCCTTTATTCCCATTTTTTAGATAATAATGCACTATTACCTATATTATACACCTGTACATGCAGAATTAAATGCACACAGATGGATAAAACCTTCTGTCATGGACCGGTAAATCTGAAAGATCATGTTGTGATAATTTGAGCTTCTATTCATCTATAGCCCACATAATAACATCACAGTTTATGGGAAAAAAGCTCTACAACTATTCAAATGACAAAAATACAGTAGTGCATTGGAAAATATCCTCACCCACGCTCTCATAAACACACATGAATATAAATAATAGAGGTGGGTGAACCCATTGGGTGTCTTTTCGCTGATGCGCTAGCGAAATACTGTTAAATTTCGATGCAGAACTTTGGCTTCAATGATTTTTGTGATTATATTTTGTTGGTA
Source organism: Hymenochirus boettgeri (assembly GCA_019447015.1). Lineage (NCBI taxonomy): Eukaryota > Metazoa > Chordata > Amphibia > Anura > Pipidae > Hymenochirus > Hymenochirus boettgeri. The sequence goes on along the minus strand of CM033477.1, from coordinate 144,080,505 downwards.
GTTTGAGACCATTTTCAGGTAGAAACTACATTTAATTCCTAGTTTGGACTTGATTTTGCAGTGAAACTTTAGTGTTCACAATAACTTCTGCAGATTTTGTGCACATTGTTTGTAAGGGCATGTCCACTGCAAAATGAAAATTGCCCTGCTGGTAGACAACCCCCTAACATGTAATAATGCTATACTCATTCATACTTACTTGTAGACTGAGCCTTTGACACCTACTCTACACTTTCTACGATGTGAAAGCTCAGATATTTTATGCACCCACACTGAGTGTTTACAGGGCTCAGAATAGGAGCCTCTGTGAAAACTCCATAGACATTGGCTGTAAAGTCATCTGGCATGGCCCTGGCTGCAGAGTAAACCTGGAAGTGTGTGAGCACACAAAGGAGGAGTGAAGAACAGGTGGCAAAGAACAGACAGGATATCTTAGTCTACAAGTAAGTATTATAAAGGTGAGTGTAGTATCTTTACATGTAAGGGGGTCCTCTACCTGTTGGGCAATTTTTCATTTTACGGTGGACATTTAATACCATGATGTAAAAAAAATTATTGGTGCACCTCAAGAGAGTTACTCAGCTGCTGCCGGAACTTCACATGCTCTCCCAGCTCTTCTGTGTAGACCAGTCAATCACAGCCAATAACTGTCAGGTCTACCTGGAGATTTAGCCATTGAGCACATTGAAATCTTGGCTGAGCAGAAAGATCTTAGAGTTTTCACTGCACTGGTGTGAAGGGATTGGACTGAAAAACTCTCTTCAGAGTTTCTGGGCTGTGTGAGTTTCTGGGCTGTGTGAATATAATGGTCTTAGGATTTGGGGAGGTTCTCTATCCGGACATATAATATCATTTTCGGGATGGGCAAGCCCTTTAAACACAGAAATGTTGAGTTTTAATACACTATTCAACCCATATGCTCATGTTTAGATTTTTCCAGTATACTTGAATAACAATTAACTAATAATAGTCAAAACTACTATAACTTTTACCAATAGTGCACCAAAGAAAATAAACTATAGTAAAATACATTGTCGGAGCACAGTAATCAGACTGTAACAGATTTACAATTTATGGTAAGAGAAAATGTATTGTTCTAAGAAATGAATAATGCAGTGTACTTATTCAGTGTGAGAACGAGGTGCATATTAACTGCTAAAAAAGTGTTATACTTAGTGTGGAAGAGATGTGTTTTCAACCAAGATGATTTAGGATGCAGGTTTAATAGCATCTAGACCACTGACTTGTTCAATTTTACTGTAGGATGGATGGATTGTGGTCCATAGATACTCTTTTCGGATGTCTCAATTTTAAATATTGGACCTCTAGAATATTAGATAACCAGACACAGAAACATGACATATAAAACATTTATACCTGAGAAGAGAAAGGATTAGATACAAACAAAAGGAAGATGCACAGAATTGATTAAGCCACACTGTTTACAAAGGGAGGGAAAATTAGAACATTTCTCATTGGATAGAGGCACAGCCAAAACAAGCTGACAAAATCACCAGGATCTTCTCGGTTGTAAGACATTTGGTTGTGTTGCTTGCCAAAGTCTCCACTTTTGCTATAATAGTATTGTGAAGGTCACAGTTTAGATTTTGGCACAAAACGCATGTTTAACCCATTGGTGTCTGCAAGAATAATGTCATTAAACCCAACAATTAATGGATATTTCTAATATAATGTTTTAGAATTTTAACAGAAGAAGGGAGGACATTTATACATTCAACACAATTTGTTTCATTCATCAAATATAAAATGATAATATATATAATAGCAAAACAGCAGTTTGCTGTAATAAGCAACAGAAAGTGGTTATCGCAGTAAAAATCTCTATGCTTAGATCCAATCCAATAGAGAGCGTGCAGAGCAATTATTCATTGGAAGGAAAATGTACATGTATAATGTATAAATGCAAAGCACATATTTACAGTGGACAGTTCTCTATCTCTGGTCCTTCCTGTTTCTTTTACATAAGACTAGAGATGAGTCCTGGTTTGTTAACAAACCTGATATGCTGTAAGGTTTGTGGCACTATAGTTATATAACCTGAATTTTTACAATACTTCTTCCCCTGTTCTAACTCTGGGTTGGAACAGGGGTGGGAAGCTTAAAAGTTTTCTTGGTTCTAGATAATTGAAGTTTCAAAAATTCTCAGAAATCGTCCTTTGAAACATATTACATTATTTACAAGGAAAGTTCTGTCACTGAAACCAGAACTTATTAGTGTCGCAGCACTCGCTAAACATTAATAATTTAATGACAAACTGGCACAGATAAATATGTGAGCACCATCATTTTACTTCTCTATAATTGTAGTTTCAGATAATGTAAAGATGATTGAGTGAGTATAGTGACCCTTTAAGTTTCTGTGTTGGGAGCATCTTTAAGTCTCTGTGTAGGGCAGCATGGTGGCTCAGTGGTTAGCACTGATGCCTTGCAGCGCTGAGGTCCTGAGTTCAATTCCACCCTTGGACACATCTGCAAGGAGTTTGTATGTTCTCCCTGTGCTTGTGTGGGTTTCCTCCGGGCACTCCGGTTTACCCCACAATCATAAAGACATACTGATAGGTTGTATGTGTCAAATAAATATGTTTGGATTGTAAGCACTTCAGGGCAGGGCCTGATGTGAATTGAGTAAATAATTGTAAAGCACTGTGGAATATGTAGCGCTATATAAGAAATAAAATACATACATACATAACCAGAAATTAAGCAAATCATTGTGTAAAGTTTCGCGACACACATATTGTATTTGTTAGTAAGTTAGCAAAGTGGTATTAAATGATGATGCTTATATTTCACAATTAAAAAAGTTGTTTGATATGAATGATTATAATACATTGAAACTTATTCGGGAACGGCTTATATCTAGTGCTTCTCTGGGTAGAACCTACTTATTAGAATGTAGAGGAGGATATCTCAAGGTTGTTTAACGAGAGAAAACCTTCAATATAAATCTTCCCCCTCATTTCATCCAATTTAATAACCATCATACTTATGGTGCAAAACTCTTTCATATTTCTAGTTGACTGTTTTGAGTAGGGCATCATGACTTTATCTGGAAAGAATTGGGTACATTATGTCATCTCATGACAAGAGCAAAGGAGTTTTGGGTCTATCAGGAAAGGTTCATGCTGAGCCACTATGAATAAACATTTCATCAGTCTTATGCCACTGGCACAGTCAAATAGGAACTGAGAAAAGCCAAGCTTTGACTTTCAGGGTTTTATATGAGGTAACAGCTGCTCTGGTCAGGCAGTTAATTAAATGTGTTAGTTTTCTATACAACCAGCAGTAGGGACAACAAATATAAGTAGGATTTTTATGACATTTCTGGGTCCCCTTGTGTACTTAGGCCATTGGATGGAACCCACATCATCCGTAATACCCGTCCTTGTGTCATTTTGAAATAAACCTCAATAAACAATGCCCGATTTGTTGTAATATCTAAATAATATGCTGCTTGATGCCAACTGTCCTCACTCCAGTTTGGAAAGGATATTTGACATGAGTCTTACACATTTATTGCTGTACCAATACATCTCCGTTTTTAAACATCAGCCTCTCTCAGATCGCAACATATTGTGGATTTACGTCGATCCCTTATATAATGTCACCCAAAGGTAATTTTAATAGTCTAACAACTATTTATTAAATAGCATAATCAGTTTTTTACCTATGTCTGCTTATGTTCTGCTTCTGTCCATTTCACCTGTAGTTGTCTCTGTATTTACTGTGTTTTTAATGAGATACCATAGAATAATGCTCTCAAAACTCTTACTTAAGTACTCAACATTTAACCGACTAATCAGAAGACATGCTGCAAGAAGTGTTCCCATTGGCTGGATTTCTGACTCGGTGAGCAGACAGCCTCAATGGTAACAATTATTTCAACTCAACCTATTGTTTTGCATATAGAAATATGAATGATTGGCCCTGTATACAAACACAAATTACTAGCATGTCCAGCAAATGACAAAAAAGGATAGATCAGTGCCTAGTGGCAGGCATTAACCAAAATGTTTGCAATAATTAAAGATCACCTATATTTTATCCCTTCACAGATCTATATTATCCACAGAGGGTCCTATGTTCCTGTCTACGGCTTATGGAACCTTACTTCAAGGAAACAAAAAAAGAGCCTATGTGATAAGAGATGCAAAAGTCTTCCAACAACCAATCAAAAGTTAGCTTTTTACTGGCTTACTGCAGTAAGAAAACACCAGATTATTCGCTGAAGATTAATAGCATAGGCAGACTTTTGATTCAGTTCCATGGTTTCTTAAATAAAAGGGGGTACCCCAAATCACAATATTGTCTGGGGCCCTATACAGTTCATTTTTTATGTCCTCACAAACATTTTTTATGGTTAGAAGTGAAATAAGCCAAACACTCAATTGATATATGTGTGCTTTAAGTCTTCCGAAATTCCATTGAAAGTTTATCATTTCTCCTAGGAAAACACACACACAATTACTTACTCTCAAAAATAACACCATATTTTTCTGTCAACCTTTGCTGTTGGGAATTGGAAACTTTGCTTCTTTTTTTTTTAAAGTCAGACTTGACCCAGGGGACGTGTGATTACACCAATAATTTACTTTCCGCTTGTGATTGTAAATCATCCTATTATTCCCCACTCACTGGAAGGAAAATTCATATTTTTCTATGAAATGACATTTCCTTCTTCGTGCTATTATTTTAAAAAAAAGGCAAACGTTCGCTCAAGGTACTTAATTAGAATTCCCTTCAATTGATTTGATTTTTTTTTTTTAGGAAAAATTTTCTTGTTTGAAAAGTTTGTTATATAACTTTTAATTAATAGCAACATGTTTATATGAATGCAGGCATGAACGGAATATTAACACAACACCCTAACAATGTTTCCAATTAGACCTAATTTTATTCAAACCTATTTAGTCCTCCACGGTTTACCTTTTCAAAGGTAAATGGTCATTTGATCCTCTGTCTCACTGAAATGTCTATTTGTATTTAATGGTAAGTAACTTGTTATTAAAGTCATATAAATGTTATTATCAGAGATACTTATATATAGCTATATCAGACATTTTTCCGTTCTGAGGGAGAAGACAGAATGCATCCTGGGAAGGATGGAAGTAATTCAATTAATTCAGGGGCTGATTAGAGATGGACGAAACAACATAAAATACGAAGATCCGAAAACGGAACGAATTTTCGAAGATTTTCGAATATACAGAGCTATTTTCGATAATTTTCGATAATCAAACGTTTGAAAGTCTTCGAACATGCGATCGGAGACCACTATCGAGTTTCCGATCGTATTTTTGAAGACTTTCGAATATTCGAGGCAATTTTTGAAGATTCAAAAACTTTCCAATAATCAGAAACTCAAAAGGTCGTGGTCTCTGGTCGTATTTTCGAGGATTTTGGAACGTTTGAAACTATTTTAGAAAATTATCGAAAATAGCTTCGTACATTCGAAGATCTTCAAAAATTTGTTCCGAAATCCAGAGGATATGTCCGGATTCAGACAGATCTTTCGGATTTCGGACCTGGATCCCATCTCTAGTGCTGATGTAATAAGATGTGTTAAAGCAGATGTCAGCTTTTTACTGAGTTAAGCCACACCATAGATAGGATCCTTCATCCTGACAACCAATCAGCCAGGACAAAGCCTTACAGATGTTTGATTACATCTGATACAGTAGGGCCCAAGTAAATTATGTTGGATGAATATATAAATATGGCCTAGTACACCCACACAATATAGAATGAAATTAGTGACCAAGGACAATATTTATAAAGGATAGCTATAAGAAAGTTTGACATTGATACTTTTATTAATGTAGTCATTATTTTATGGCACAGTCATTAAAAATAACATAATGGTTGTAGAATGCCGGTCATTATACTTTACGACCGTGTAATTGATTGACTTCCACGTCATAAAATAATAGTCATAAAAGTCTGAAATAGTCAACGGGTCGATATCGGACCATATCGGAGTTTTACCACCGTAGCGTGGTATAAGTGTTTCCCCAGTGTTACGCCAAGGCTGTAAAATAATGCAGCGGTCGTAAATTCTCTGTATTGTAATTTGCAATCAGGACAAAGGAGCGATATTGCTTCTTTATAAATAAACTCCCTAAAGTATTATACTTTATACAAATAAAAATCCTTGTGAACATTCAATTAAATTAATTTGCTAACTTGCTAAATTCCCATTCTAGGGCTGATTAAATGCCTGTCCTTCTAAAGATCACTTTGAGCATTTTCAATTTCATCATAATTCAAATTAAATTCAAATATCTCAGTACTAGAGATGGCCGAACTTTCGAAAGTTCGGTCCGTTTTCGAACTTCTAAAAAAGTTCAAAAGTTTGAAAGTCCGAAAATGAACCCATCAAAGTCAATTGGGGGTAAATAGTATATCGGTAAACTTACCTTACAGGCCTCTGGGACCTGGGAGACGGTCTAAATACGTCTGTATGCGGGGAACAGCATAAAAACCAGACGTAGTGCACACGCGCACTACTTCCAGTTTCTGCGTGCAGCTTTTAGTAATCCTTTGCACGGCTGCTTCTGAAAATCCCAGAATGGCTGGAAATTCCTGAAATCAGCCGTTTGCGGATTGCCAAACGGCCAACAATCCGGCCAGACGTTCCGGGATCCCGCAGCTTACGGGACTCCCCTCACCGGCACTATCAGGGTCCTTGCGGCACTAAGAAGTGCCCTTGTGGTCCTGTAGCTCGAACCAGGACCCCCCTCCCCATGCCATTGTGGCCCTGACAAGGGTCCTTTGGGGCTTAAGGGGTCCCACAGCTCGAACCGGGACCCCCCTCCCAGACACTTATAAGTGTTTTTGCAGCCCTGACAAGGGCCCTTTGGGGCTTAAGGGGTCACGCAGCTTGAACCGATGCACTGACAAGGGGGGGTCCCGGTTCGAGCTGCAGGACCCTTTAAGCCCCAAAGGGCCCTTCCAAGGGCCGCAAGGGGGGGGGGGATTGCCGCTCGAGCTGTGGGACCCCTTAAGCCCCAAAGGGCACTTCTAAGTGCTGCAATGGTTCTTGTAAGGACCCAGGAGGGTGTCCCGTTTTTGAGCTGAGGGATCTCTGAAAGTCTGGCCATGGGATTGTCAGCCATTTGGCAATCCGCGAGCGGACGTTTTTGGGAATCTCCAGCCGTTCAGGGGTTTTCAGAAGCGGCTGTTTGAGGCCTGCCAAACTTTGAAAAATCCTCGTACATTCGAGAATTCAAGGATTTTCGAAAATAGTCCCGCAAGTCCGGAAAATCTAACTAGTTAAAGTTTGCCCGAACTCATAAAGTTCGGCTCCAACTCAAGTTATAGTCCATCCCTACTCAGTACTGTTATTTAACAGAACTTTATCCCTTAGCAGAAATTGTATTCAACATGGTCAGCACTGAACACTATAATACAATGGACCCAAAATATTATGTCCTCACCCATGGGAAAGCATCAAATGTGAAGAAACTTCTCTACAAGCTTCTGCACCATTCATGTGCTTTTATTTGGGATGGTAAACCAGGGAATGTGGCACCTTCTTGCAAAGAAAATTTTCCCATAGGTTAACCTGCTTGCCTAGTGAATGGAGCTTTGTGAAGGACATCATGGAGGCAAGTTTCTTCATAATCTGAAGACCTTGTGTTGTAGGTCTATGCCAAGGTACAGGCTCAATGGTTAGGGGTTGTTCTAAGCCTTTAGCATTAACTCGTTATTTTTACTATGGCTCTGAGAGCATAGTCAGTGTTACGGAACTCCATATCCCCTGTGTACAACTAACTAAATGACATTTTTGATATGGTTCCTATAAAAACAGAAAAATTGATAGGATGTCATGAGGTTCAGACACCAAACTAAACTGAGCTATTCCTCTCTGAAGGTTCTTTACCTGCCTAAACGCCATGCATACCTAATCAAAATGCCACTTGGAGCTCAAATACCAGACCAGGTTAAGGAGACTGTCACCATTAATGGTGACAGTAATGTGACTATTGTCATGTTGCAGTGGTGAACACATCCTTTAACTAATAATTATAGATTTAACCTCTATCAACAACTATATGCCTAGAACAATAGCCCAAACTGCTTGGAGGTAATAGCCCCCCCTAGACAACAAAACCCATATAAAGGCACAACCACTAGTCGTATAAAGTACTAACAGCATAAAGCAACAATGGGTGCAGGCAATGCATGCAGCAATCCCTACAAATAGACTTTAAGTGCAATAGAGAACCCCTACCTAACTATACAGTACAATAGACCCACAGATAGATAGATAGATAGATAGATAGATAGATAGATAGATAGATAGATAAAAATTAGCTCCACAAATTTTGTTTAATAATATATATAATTACCCAGGCTTACAATAGGCAATAGTGTTTCCCAAATAGGGCACCTATCCTGTGCACCTTAAAGGGTAACATTCTTCCAAACAAGGTAGGGTTGTTTTGGAAAGCCTTCTGCTGTACCTTTACAATCAACTCTACATCACATCTCTAGGTAAAATTTTAAGAAGTTATTGCTAAAAAGGTTCAGCTATATTACTTCTTGCTTGAACACTTCCTGTTTTCAGCAATGTGACCAGCGTCTAGTCATGTGACCAGCGTCTGCCTGCATTAATAGGCTCCACATCTCAACTGTCAAATTTTTTCTCAGGTACTTCCTGTTTTCTCTAGCATTAAAGGGCTGGGGCTTCTCACAGAAACAATATTGGGCGGTAGGAATTACCAGTCCTATATCCCTGTCCCATGTACTTTTCAGTTTAACTGTTTTTTTAAATAGACTTTATACATGATAGTTATCCTTTAAGTCTTTATTGTATTTATACAGTGTCACATGGGATGTACAATATTATAATACAAAATGTCACACAAGGGGTAAAGAAATATAAATACATAAGAATAAAAATGTATTAATAATTATTTCAGTCTGAGTAGCTGATCCTCTTCAAATTAAACAAATACCTGTAGAATTCTATACTGAGAAGAAAATGTAGATCCTTACTCAAAGCGTGTTACATAATTACATTCTCCTTTCAGACTGTCAACGCACATATGGTGCTTGTCATTTCAAACAACAGGCTATTTGAAAAAGCAAAAAGTTAATAAATAATGGATGGGTTAAAGGGTAAGCTAAGGTAAAGATCTCTCATTTCATATTGGTGCGATTTTCTAAATGACATAATTCTGAAAACATATTGCAAGAACACTGTGTAAAATTGACACCATCTAATATTAATGGTGGAGAGTCTGAGCTGCTGATGGAAATAAAAAACTAATACACTAGGTTACACTTGTTTTATGTTTTCAGCCATTATAACATGGCAGTTTTTTAAATAGAGATTTCTTGCAGGAGTTTGTGATATTACAGCTGCAAAGGCCACTGATTTATACTGGGTATAATTTAAAGGTGGTCAATGGTCAGGTTTACACAGTGGTCAAGTCTACATGGTTGTCAGGTCTACACAGTAGTAAGGTCTACACAGTGGAAAGGTCTACACAGTGGTCAGGTCTACACAGTGGTCAGGTCTACACAGTGGTCAGGTTTACACAGTGGTCCAGTCTACACAGTGGTCAGGTCTCCACAGTGGTCAGGTTTACACAGTGGTCAGGTTTACACGGTGGTCGGGTCTACACAGTGGCCAGGTCAACACAGTGATCAGGTCTACACAGTGGAAAGGTCTACACAGTGGTCAGGTTTACACAGTGGCCAGATTTACACAGTTTTCAGGTTTACACAGTGGTAGGGTCTACACGGTGGTCAGGTCTACTCAGTGGTCAGGACTACACGGTGATCAGGTCTACACGGTGGTCAGGTCTACACAGTGGTCAGGTTTACACAGTGGTCTGGTCTACACAGTGGTCAGGTCTACACAGTGGTTAGGTCTACTGTACATGGAGTCATGTTTAAACAGTGGTTAGGTCTACACAGTGGTCCGGTCTACATGGTGGTCCGGTCTACACAGTGGTCAGGACTACACAGTGGTCAGGTTTACACAGTGGTCAGGTCTACACGGTGGTCAGGTCTACACAGTGCCAACATGTAAAATTTTAGAGTCCGCCGCCAAATGGATATAGGGAGCCAACACCGAATATACAAAACACTGTTTATTGAATCCCATGGGATACATCACAGAACATGGGACCCAGGACTCAGACCACCGGGGGGGGGGACGTGGGGACAATTTAAAGGACAGTTTAAAAAACACTGAAATCTTAAAAATCACAATAGAGAATGGTAAATTCTTATATAGTAATAAATAGGTTAACATATTACATTTGTATCCAAATAATCTCCAAATAGTATCTAAATTTATTATCTATTTGGAGATTATTTGGATACAAATGTAATATGTTACCTATTTATTACTGTATCAGAATTTACCATTCTCCATTGTGATTTTAAGATTTCAGTGTTTTTTAACCTGTCCTTTTAATTGTCCCCTTTATATACATATCTCCTCCCCTCACTCATGGTCTTGGAGGAAACGGAAGTCTCTATGAAACGCGTCAGACCACGTCCCCCCCTCCCCTACCTGGTGGTCCGAGTCCTGGGTCTCATGTTCTGTGATGTATCTAATGGGATTCAATAAACATAGCCAGGCTCATTTACCCAGACTTGCTGGGCAAACAAATGGAGTTAAATTCACGCTAACTGGTTCGCTACCGGTTAGTGCCACTTAAACTCCATATTAGCGTTGGATGCGCAGGTTTACACAAAAAAAATCACCCGCGCATCCAACGCTCGTGATTCAATATCGTGTTTGCGCTAGATTTAGCGCAGGATTTTAATGCCAGCAAATAGTTAGGCATTAAAATCCTGCAGTGGGTAAATCCCTTTTCGGGATTTACCCACATTCGCAATCGCAAAAAATACTCAGGCTCATTTACCCAGAGCAATAGCGGCTCTGGGTAAATGAGCCTGAGTATTTTTTAGATTCGGTGTTGGCTCCCTATATCCATTTGGCGACGGACCCTACAACTTTACATGCTTAGTATCTATCAGGAGGTCGGACCGCTTCTTATAGGATCTGCAAGTGCCGGGATTCCAGAAGGACGCCATAACACCAAACAGTAGTAGCTCCTTGTGGTCATGTGAGTACCCTATTTCTCTACACAGTGTCAGGTCTACTCAGTGATCCAGTCTAAACAGTGGTCAGGTCTACACAGTGGGCAGCTTTACACAGTGGTCAAGTGTACACAGTGGTCAGGTCTACACAGTGGTCATTTCTTGGTAAGTTTGAGCAAAGTGTCTGTTGCCCTGACCAACACAGGCTCATCTTTAATTGCATGGGATTTTTGTGCACAATGTTAGGACTAGACTTTTCGAGGAAAAAAAAGGATTGCCAACATGACCTCTACCAGACCCAAAATGGACTGTATATATTACAAAGCTAGTTAATCCTTACTTATACATTACATTATACTATATTTATTGGTCATTGGTTTTTTCCTGATACATAAGTAGAGTTTATATTGGTTTGCCAACCAAGGGCCCTATTTAAACCCTCACGGTATTGCAAACTTGCCTGTCGTTTGCAAACTTAGCAATACCGCTCATTTATAAATATGGCCCCAAGAGAGAGAGAGAAGACTATGTGAAATGAAGCCTGGGGGACGAGCTGATCCTATGTGAAAGTTCCATGATAAAATAATGGCTTGTTTGTTAAATAGCAATACTTTTCATTATTTTCATTTATTCCGATATTGCACATTATTGTTAAACATGGATGTAAAATACTGTGCAGCCTCAGTATTTAATAGTATATTATTTTATATTTGGCAAATTTATTGTCAAAAGTCAGCACAAGTTTTTCTAAATAAAATTCTGAATTTGCTACAATGTTTAACATCACCAAGGGGCATGTAATCACATTTGATGTAACCATTTTCCTGCAGCCAATCAAAAGTTCTGCAGGGAGATTCAATAAAAGTTCTTATCATTAAAAATGGTGCTAATTTTGCCCCAACCAATCAGATCTTATTTAACATTTGAAAGCTAACACTTGATTGGTTGGGACAAAATTAGCACCATATTTAACAATAAGAACTTTTATTGAATCTCCCTACTGGTCTTTAAGAATGACTGTTTTGATACATTTGAACATATATAACTCTCATAGAAAATGGAAATATACAATATTTGATAATTTGCAAAGAAATCATCAAAATTTTATATCTACAGAAGCAATTCAGCAATAGGGGTTTTTTTTTTTTTTTGGTTATTCTTTCCCCTAAGGATAATATGGATAAAATAGACTTTTCCGTACGCATCGGGTAAAGCTACAGTTTCTGATTAATGAAAATAATTATAACAAGATAAGATAAGGAATGAAGACATCATCACTTTATTTTAAACAACAAAGAGAATTTTATCCGAAATATACAGTATATCGCTGGCTCAATGAAAGTGGTCATGCAAAATTAATTTTTAATGCATTCAATTTATATTAAAAATTTCTGCTACAGTGCGATTTTTTTCCCCCCTCTCTCTCTTTCTCTCTTAGACCATCGAGCTACGTACTTCATTTTGAAATTTTCCCTGGAGGAACAAAAGAAAAAAAGGGTCTCTTTAAACTGAAGCCATTTTAAGGTTTATGGGACATTATCCACATTTCCGTATGCAAGTTAGTCCTTAAGTACAAGGTACTGTATTCCGTCAGCTGCTTAAGTAATAGTTATGGTAATATATACCCTAAAATAATAACTGGTTCAATTTCACTGAACGAAGATAATGTTGTGGAAAGGATAAATATGTTCTTATACCAAGTACATTTAAGGGGAAGCTGGATGCACATTTTTCTGTCGTTTAGAACATAAACTGCTGTTTAAAACAATGCTTTCTTTTTCATTCATTTCTTAGAAATTATACACCTGCGTGAAATAAGTAAAATCTTATAATACAGCAAGCCCAGTAAAACTTTCACTCTCCCCTCAGCACACAGAGATACAAAGTAGCTAAATATACAATGGTTTGGCAGTTCTAGGCTGGGTAAACACCATACAATATTTCTGTCCGAATGACCAATATTACTGTGAATTGGTTGGTTGGGCAAAAATATTGTATGGTGTAGGTGAAGGGCGATCGGCAAACTGATGCTACTTTTACTGCAACCGACAGTGATTTGTCCTGCACGAACACTCGCTAGTAGCGAATAGAGGTGGACTAGAACTCGAACCTGATTTCGGGCCGAACTATTCGAATTCGAACGAATCCGGACTTCTCGAACTATCCCAGACGCAGATTTTTGATATTTTCGGACTTTCGCTAAATATCAAATGTTCGACCGTTCAAGTATCGAATCCGCGAGTAAAGTCTCCATTAAAACATATATGCGAGCATCGAATCTGCGAGTAAAATGTACATGGTATCTAGGCGCGAACGAACTCGAAAATAGCGCGAGTGAGAGTATAATAGACTTTTTGAAAGTCCTGGATATTTGAACATGTTCCCCAGACCATTTCCCAGGTCCCACAGCCATTTACATTAAGTTACCATTGATATTTTAATTGTATTTCATTAGAACTTTTCAAACTATTTGACTCCCATTGACTTTAATGGGTCCGTTTTCGAACTTTCTATATAGTTTGAAAGTTCGCCCATCTCTAGTAGCGAACGATTGGTCGGGACAAATCCCGTCCTGTGTGTACCCAGTCTTAATAATCTTCAATAACCATTCAGATGTTATCTAATGATTATAAACCAATGGGAAAGATAACATCTGTTTGGTTGCCAGAGATCATTAGAAGCATACTCAAACCATTGCACATGATGTTACATAAGGCACAATATTTGAGTTTGTTGCTCATTTATTATTTATCACATTTAATTGGAGCCTCCATCCTCTCAGTGCTATTTGCCATTATAAGGGTTAGAAAAATATGGGGGCTGGAGCAGCTACAAAGGAAAACAATTGAAATGATTACTCACATATTTTATATACCTACTGTTCAAAATTTACATCCATTTTACATCCAAGTTCAGATTAAACTTCGAATCAGTTGTAACGTAGTTTTGCCAGACGAACCCACAGGTGAAACAGGTGGATTGGTTCATTCTTAATCCATAGTCATTAGTGATAAGTCCTAGTTTCAAAACAAAGCTGGTTAAAGGGTAACTGTAGTGTCCTTACAAGTGACCTTTATTAAAAAGAGCACATTCCTACCTATTAAACAACTCCAGGATCATGCTTTGCAATCCATGCAAACTTGTACATGAAAATGGTGGTGATTCCAGGAAGCAATGTGAGCTGTGACATCACCAGAACCATTGTTCTGCCCCTGCTGCCACAGGCACTGAGCATGCCCAGTTGTATCCTACTGCTGTAACAGTCTTTAAATACAGTAGCATCAGAAACGTTTTTTTAAAGGATTGGGGCTTCCTTCACAGCACATCATATGACTGTCACACACTTCCTTGTTCTTCCTGACTGTCTGATACAACTATTATTTAAGAAACAAATAAGCTAATAAAATCATTCTTGGCTTGTTTGAAAGGTATAATAAAGCTCTTTAAAGGGGCACTAAAGTGAAAAAAATGACTTGCCTTTATCCTTTTCTATATTTTTAGTGCTGTCGGGAACTTGATCCCTTTTTGCTCTGAGTGCTCCCTGTCCCTAGATCTCCTCATGTTCAGTTCAGCTCACTCCAACTTAGTATACATGTCTCCTCTCTATGTATCCACCCCCTCCCACTGTATCCACTGCACATGCTCCACAGCCAGAGTGTGGAGCATGTGCAGTGGAGATAATCTGTGCCTTACTACAGCCAATAGCATTCACCCAGTGATTTTGTGTTAAAGTAAAACTGCTTTGCAATAGGAAGGTAAGCAGGACTGGGAGCTTGATTCACTGCTTGAATCAAGTAAGATTTTTGGGATAGATTGGGATGTCTGTAACACAGACAGCAGCTAACTGCTGGATTGGATGTTATCTGCAGACACAGAAAGAGCATAGATAATGGTTATTCCTTTCACACCCAGCCTCTCCTTTCCCACTGTTGCAGGTAATAGACAAATGATTCAAAACATATAGGAGACACTCATGTAGATATCCAACTTCTAGAAACTCTTTTTATTGCAAATAAAAGGAGTTTCTAGCAGTTGGATATCTGCATAAGTGTCTCCTCCTAATGCTTATTCCTTTTCATGATCTTAATGCTGAATGAATTAGCCATGCAGCGACAAAGAACTAAGCTTTACTTTTATAGAATGGATAGTTTGTACATGTAGTGTGCCAGGGGGAGGGGCTGGGTGATTGAAAGTTCTTTACTGACTAGCTGTGCCCCGCCCTCTTTAAAAAGTAAATCTCCATTTAACATTTTTTTCCATAAAGATGTTAGTAAAATATACTTTTGTGATTATTCAGCTTCTCTGAATAAAAACGAATTGGGTTTAGCCTAAAATAAACCTTCTTTAAAACAACAAAAAAATCACAAACATTTCTTGGCAGGATTTATATTTATTCAGCAACAGTGATGTAGTTGCTTATACTGTGTGCAAATGTTTTATCTCTTCTTCCTCCACACCTGTCCCAGAATGAATAGCTCCACATCTGTCTTGTCTTGGCTTCACTAATAGACAGCTACATCTGTGAGAGCTGGTTTTATTATTATTTTTGAAACATGTATTTTAGGTAAGTGACTGGACTTAAGAAAGAAAAATAAAGGAAGGTTTCTGTATTTCATAACACAGAGGATGAAAGTCTTCTATAGAGATATTTGTGTGGACTAGGAAATACATAATAAGATTTATTTAGAGGGGAAGAAAACAGGGAGGGTTAAGATATAGTGCAATAGGTTAATTTCCCCTATATATCAGAACGAGAAACGTAAGTGGATTTTTATTAGAAAGGTCATGTTTTATTGATCCCCGAAGATTTATAAAAACCCATCTGGAAACATTTGAATTTCCGTAGAAAAAAAACAAAAAACGACTTGTTATTTTTTCTTGCTGAGAACTTGTAGATCTTTCTCAGGAAACAATAATTGTCAAGTGGTGGGAATTCCTAAAGAGAAGGGGGGAAAGTGGGAACATTTGTTGTGGGAATTGAAGACAAAAGTGTGGAACTTGTTTCCTGAAACAATTCCCTTGTTCCATAGTTCATTAATACTTTTAACCTCTGTTAAACAATCTTCTTCTCCAACCCTTCCCACAAACCTTTTCTCTTGTTAACTCACTCAAAGCTTTTCCTTACTTAGCACCGACAAATTTTGGCATATTTCCCACATACATTTAAGGAACCTAGGAATATTTAAGGAACCTAGGAATTCTATTTAATGTAATTTATATCAATAGATCATTAACTCTTTTATTCTTCTTAGTGACAAGACCTTTTAGTGCAATTAACACCTCACCTTTCCATTTTGATACACTAAAATTCTAGATGGTCACCCCCAAGGATACATTAGGTAGTGGACTCTGCAAGTGTCTGTACACTCTGTACAATTCTGATGTATACCCATACATATTAATCATAATGTTTTGTGCCTGTCGGTGTTATTGCTGGCCATATGCTGATTACACATTTAAAGAATTTGACGTTTCATTGTTGATTCTATCAAATGTCTAATACCCTTTAACAATTACTGGTTTAACCTTTTGACATTCCAATGATGTTCCAATGATGTTCCCATCCCATTCTGGCTCATTCTATATACTAAAAGAAGGTTGTTGCCCAGGTGGGGATGCATTTGGGGGTGGGGGGTTGTTTCTGCTTTTTGTGTGCACGTGAGGGGGCAGGGATTATTCTGTATAGAATCGGGGGGCTGCTGGTTTATTTTGAAACCGAAATTCGATCCCAAAAAAAATAAAAATTGGGCCAGGTTGGAAGGTAAGTTCATAGTGTATGACAAGCATTAGAAAATAATGTTAACTCAAGTTGCTGTTGTACTGCTTAAAGTCCTCTTAAGGTGCCCTGCATAGTCACCTTTCATCATTTCTGAAACATTTAAAATAATAAATGTGCCAGGCCGGGAACATTTTTAGAAGGTAAGATCTGCCGGGCAGAATATTTTGATATAAAATAGATTTGAGAAATGAATGTTAAATCTATCTAATGTCTAAATAGTTATGGCCGGGTATAAGCTCGCCTCATCTGCAATCACATCTGTCTACAGTATTTTATACTTTATCCACCAGACATCTACATTGCATCTGTGAGGGAAAACTCCACTTCCTTGGCTGGAAACCTGTATCTGATTGTGGTAATAAAGCTCTACTTCCTCAGTTCAAAAAACACAACATCAGATAAGGCCAATTACTTTAAATGAGATATAGCAATAGGCAAAGTCAAGGGGGAAAACAGTATTTTTAAGTCTTTGAACATCAAAGGTGCAGCAAAACTACATTATGAGGTGGCTGTAAAAAAAAAAATGCCTAAATACCAGTTTCGAGGCATTAATAGTTATTGTAACACACTAAATACACCAAAGGGTGGTCTATTGTTTGAAATTATTAGTAAAGAAGATGAACTTGGTCTTTTTTTTTAAAGGGCATGTCCATCCCCAAAACTATAATCCCCCCCACTAATGGCCCCATCATGTAGTGTAATAAAATCTTTACCTCACATCCCAGCTCCATATGGTTCTCCTGTAGTCCCCCCCCCTAAAGTCCCAAAAACTGCCCACCAGGAGGATAGCAGAGTCCATATAGGACTCTGCCTCCTGTCTCACCTCCAGGAGAAGTTTGGCCTGCGCACTGCAGCCCTTCTCCCCCTCCCTCTCCCTCACTCTCCCTCCCGTTTTGCGATCCCTCCCCCTAGCATAGAAACACTTGGCCATATATTAGGGTTCCTTCCCCCAGCCCCAACCGCTAGAAAACATTTTTAAGAAAGTCCCCCAAACTCTACTTACCTTCCCTCTTCCCCCGGCGTTCTGAGCAGCCAGCAGCTGCATCCGTGATTGGCTGACTCTCAGCCAATCATGGACGCGGCTGCCGGTCCCGCCCCCTGCTTGCAGTGTCTTGCAGTGTCCTGTCCAGGGCGTCGGAGGAGAGAGGGAAGGTAAGTAAAGATCTGGGCACTTCCTTAAAATTATTTTATAGCGTTTAGGGCTGGGGGAAGGCATACTATCATAGGGGAAAATGTTGTATAAGGGTGGACATGCCCTTTAACATAGTGCAGTAAAAATGGTACTTTTCCCATCATGTGGAAAATTGCTTGTGGTTCTGCAAGAATAGGTACACAAGAGGATATATCAGTCTAACAATCGATATTTGCTTTGGGTGCCATTTTTCAGCAGATTTTTTTGGGGGCCAAAGATGGTCAAAAAGAGCATGCTCCTACCTTTAAAATGACACCAGGATCATACTTCTAGCTAGTAGATAGGAGTTAGTCAGGAGCAGTATTAGCTTGTGTCTAAATTATATAAATAGAGATTTTTTTTTGATGGGCAATGACATTTAGGTTACTTGTATGTGTCAGAGCGGGTTACCAGGGTATGCACCATGTATTTTAATATATACTGTCCCAAATATTGCTTATGGTTGGCAGGTCTGCAGAAATGTCCCAGGTTTCCATATGGGGTTTCGGTCATTAAATCAAAAAGTATTTGTCGAAATGGTAAAAAATTCTGGTTCTGATGATCAAAATGTAAAAATTTTGGCATCAACATTTTGTTGGCAATATTGACTGGTAAAATTTCAATGATAGAACTGATAGTTTTTCTGGACTGAAACATGGTTCATCCATATTTAGGACTTTCGGGGAGACTCAATATTTGTGGCAGTGCGCAGATTGCCTTTCATTTTCCCACAATGCGATATTCACTTGGCGTAACTTACTGCATTGCGGGAACACGGGAGGTATGCTGTGCAAATTATATGCCAGTTTTTGAAAGGCGCTACATAGTAGCACACTGAGGCAGCAACCGGTGCATCCAAAATACCCAATACCGAAATACAACAAGAGCTGTATCATATAAGCAGTAGAGTGCACTGATTTCTATGTGGAGGCGACTAAACAGTATGGCCCAGCACAGAAGGGACAATTCCTTGAGTCAGGACTCTACCATATACCTGAATCTTAAGGAAAAAGGGAATCCATTTAAAGATTGTCAGGTGAACATCTTGGTCACCGTACAGGATTGGTTAAAAAGAGGAGTCAAGTAGAGATGGTCGAAACTCTTAAGTTTCGTTCTGTATTCGGAGGATCCAAAAATCTGAAAACGGAATGTACTTTATGGGGTTCCAAACATATTTTCACGGGTTACCAAATATACAGGGTTATTTTCAGGAAGCTTCGAAAACCTTCTTACTTTCGATAACCTTCGAAAATACGATTCGAGACTACTTTTTTTTTAATGATCTGGTCAAACATTAATACAAACATAGAAAAGATAATCAATGCACATTCCTAGGCCCCATACAATATCATATCATTGCACTTTGGCACTTTTAGTATACATTACTGTGATTACATGAATGAAAAGCCTTCCAACCACGTCAAGGTAACCCCAGTCTGGATCTTCTAACCTTTTTTACTTTAATTATGATCAGCAAACTTTGGCATTCCTCATACTTACGCACTGGATCCATATAACAGGCTTTCTCACTTCCCCCCAGCCCTTTGGCTTTTTAAAATGAGGGAAGAGGCCGTCCATCCAGTGCTTTATATTAAAGGCATAGGGCATCCAATTAAAGGGGCGTGTTGGGGTGCTATTACCACATGGAAGCTTGACCGTGCTTCCTATTAAATACATACAATAGAAGAATTGTGAAAGCACTCCTTAGGCTAAATTACAACTATATTTTGTGGAAGTGCTACTGATCTGGTCAAACATTTAAATGCATTTAAATTATAAATGCAAATATGAAGATTTTTTTTATGCTCTCTGTACTGAACCCTCATACTTTATACTCTATTTAAAGGAAAAATAAACTGCATGTTCATCTTTAAATGAAAAAGTATATATAGGTAAATCTGTTGTATGCAATTAGATCAACAGGACTTGAAGTTTAGTTCTTGAAGACGTTTCGCTAGTCATCCGACTGGCTTTCTCAATTCAGAATGACTTGTACAAGAATCTGTGGCAATTATGTACTCTGGAAAATCCCAATTAGCATATCACAGCCAGGTGTTAAGAGCGTGATTGGATAGTGGCTAAGAGGTGTTAGCCACCTGTGAAAATAAAGAAACCAAGCCTAAATAGAGGTGGGGGGGTTCGACACCAACTGTCTGCCATGTACAATGCTGTTTTGACACCTTACTCTGGGTGTTCCTATAACACCTCTTAGCCACTATCCAATCACACCCTTAACACCGGCTGTGATATGCTATTGGGATTTTCCAGGGTACATAATTGCCACAGATTCTTGTACAAGTCATTCTGAATTGAGAGATCCAGTCGGATGACTAGCGAAACGTCTTCAAGAACTAAACTCAAGTCCAGTTGATCTAATTGAATACAACAGATATACCATGACCTGGATGAATGAGAACCTTCACAAGCATATATATAGGTAAATCACAAATAGCAAACCTCAAAACCACAATAGTTAGAAAGCTGACAGATGTACGTCTAACCTGTTGTCAGTTTAATTAAAGAAAGAGCGACAAGTGACTATGTCTTACCGCTATTCTATTAAAGGATCAGGAGCAGGCAAGGAACAATGAGGGAAAATCCCCAAAATTGTGCTCCCCCGCTGCTTCCTTTGACAGGTCCCAACGAGCTTGCACTGTATGTCGCATACATGTTCCGATTCCTCTCATATTTGCAAAGAGATTATCGTTTCCCCCCGCCAAGCTCTATACAGTGCGATCTTTATATATGCACATATTTTCTCTACTATGTAACAACATTTCATCAGTTTACAGTGATGTTTGCTAAACACAACAACGAACAACTGAAATTTTGCCTTAAAACATGTTTTAGTTCAAGGTCTTGACGTTCTTTTCATTTAGGGTGCGGAAGTTGGAGAGGACGGAAACAAAAGCTATTATTAGAACACATGCTGTGAAGATATCCCTGTAAATTTAGCTTTTATCTTTGTTACCAGAAGATCTAAAAAAAAACATGTTTGATTAATTAACTTAAGTAATTTAATGTTTAGGTTTGTTTATGTTCTCTAAGATTTCTCTAAACTTTATTCAAAATGTGCACAATAAAATTCCTAAAGGGCATGTCCAGTGGAAAAAATAACTTTAGCTATAAATGTAGAGGACCCCCCCAAACCTACGTTTTGCATTATTAATATTTTCCAAATATGCCCCTGAAGTTCCTTACCTGACCCAGTTCCTTTGCAGATCCTCCTCTGCTCTGAGGCAAGGGACCACGACATCACTCCCAAATTCCTGACAACCACCGCGCCTAAATGGGGAAGGACCGGGTCATGTAAGTCCCTTCAGAGGAATATTTGGTAATTATTAATAATGCGAAACACGTCTTAGGGACAGCCTCCTCTACATTTATTTTTTCAATAATAAAAAACAACCTACTAAGCATTCCAATAAAATAATTTGCTATGCCACTTCAGTTCAATATCTTCCCTGCTACAGTTCACCTAAATTATTCTAGTGGAATATGACAAGTGGAATATGTCCACCTTCGTCTAATCAAAACTTAAACAGGTTCTAATTAGAGATGGGATATGAGTCCAACTCAGACGGGATTTATTATTATCATTATTATTGTCTATAGATGTTAGATATGCTATAAAGGTATTTGTTTAACTCAAGCATTTCTTCCTGGAGGTTATCTGTGTACTTATTGATTGTGAAAGTGATATTGCACAAAGGTGCATTGATTTGTGATTGGTTAACAGAAAACTGCAACAAATCCTTACTGCATAATAAAGGACTCTACTAAAGCCCTCCATTCATCTGATGTCCAATCAATAAGGATGATTAAATGACACACACATGAAAAAGGTTTCCTGTATGATGTCAATGATCAACACAGGATGGGCAATACACAGCTCGGAAAAAAAATCTCACTGACAGAGGCCACTGCAGTCTACAATATGACCTTGGCTATGTTGTATTTTCACTTAATTATTTGAGAAGTTTTCCAAACTCTTCAGAATAATAAAGATAATGTAATACCCTGTCACTGAACACTCAAACAAATGAAAGATACAAAGCTTTTTGTGGGAGTCAGAAGGTTCTATTAATAAATATAAAAACTGTAGCTATAGATTTGGTGCAAAGATGGAGAACTCATTTTGGGTTGGTTTCCATGGCTAACTACCTACTATTAGCGATTAAAATTTCTCTTTCAGATCTCAAAATTTAGATTCAGAACTTTGAGTTTTGTCCAAAGTTCCACAGATAGTTTTGACTAGTGGAGTTTTGTCAACAAAAAACCCAGTTCCGGGGGAAATGACAATACATCCCTACCTAGCAGTAAAAGCTGACTGTTATTTTCTGCACCAAAACCAAATATGCTGGTTTTGGTACAATTAGTCTTAATAAATCTTTATTTCACAGCAGAGACTGT
Organism: Hymenochirus boettgeri; assembly: GCA_019447015.1. Lineage (NCBI taxonomy): Eukaryota > Metazoa > Chordata > Amphibia > Anura > Pipidae > Hymenochirus > Hymenochirus boettgeri. The sequence continues at coordinate 144,058,057 of CM033477.1, read as the reverse complement.
GGTGGATCGTCTCTCCCTATCTAACCTCATTGTCTATGAATACATTTGGAGTGTGTGTGGATGGCTCAGCAGATGGAGGATAGAGACACTTGATTGGAGCCTAGTACTACAGTATAGAGCACTCAATACATTTTTTGCCACCACAGGAAAGTGGTTGTTATAGTAGTGTCAGTATTGAAGGAGTTGAAGGAGATGAGGTGACCCAAATGGACTCAAAAATAAATTGCTGCATGTTTATTTACACAAATAAATAAATGTGTAATAAATTCATAAGTAAATATGTAATAAATAAATAATATGTATTAATTTCTTTTTGCGTTGAAGTCTGTTTGGGTTCCTTTATCTTCTTCAACTCCTTCAATACAATTACATGTTCTGTGGCAGAACACTGAGGTTATTATCCAAGGCAGCTACCAGCAGTGGAATCTGACTTATCTCTTCACTGTAGTTGTGTCCTTGTTTATCCACCTGGCATCACGTCTAGCTACAAAGAGATTATCCATCATCATTATTCATTTAAGAGGGAAGAGTCTAGGACCATTGTCTCCATCCACTTTCCTACTCAATAAAGTTTTATACATTTATACACAGCAATAATAGGGCACTGCAGAAAGATAAGAGATATATAGGCGCCCCTCCTATAAATCATGGCTAAATCATGGAGTTGGTAAGTAAATTGTCTATAGGGTCCCCCCAGATTAATGTTCTATTTGATAAGTACATTTTGATATGTACAAAAGGGTGACATGACAGTATTACCAATGTTATAATTGAAGGAATTATTGAAAGTTTATTCCCCCACCCCACCCCAGATCTCAAGGAAATTGCATTTTAACACTTTTATTCTAATCTGTGCTGCGGTACTGATTGCTTCCCATTTCTGAAATCTCAGCATTATCATGAAGCAAAATAATGACTTTCCATAGCTGTGGGGGATCTAAAAATACTTTTAAGTGTAATGTCTTCATAGCAAATTAATCTATACAGTGTTATTTAAAAAATGGAATAAGGTTAGCTTTCATTGTGACAGTCAATAACCCTACGGTATAATAATCAATTGCTGTTTGGAACAGCAGGATCAGGAGTGGGACAGATCAGCGCACATTACTGCCACTGCGGGGCCTTCCATGTTCTGGAACCAGCAAGTGTAATGCAAGGCAAACAGAACTGTGTTTAATACAATTAGACATACCTGCATGATATCAATTGGGAGAACTAATGCACATTAAGTTAATTTCATCTCAGAAAAGTATTTTGGCTTTATTTTGTAGCAAATCATGTCAGACACCTTACGTCATGTTCTTATTTGTTTTATTTTCTGGAAAAAACTATTCAACTAAATATTTTTTTTAAAAAATGAAGGTATTTATTTATTTTAAATTTTAATGCAACAGAAAATGCTAATCATGCCTTTCTTTTTGTAAATGACTAAACGTTTATCAACCGTACACATCACAGAAAAATAACCGAGTCATTATAATGTTACCAAAGAAATATCAGTCTGGACTGAGTCATTCCCAAGACTCTATTGATTTCTGTCTTTTGATGAGTTAGTAAACATATTTAATAACAGTGTATTATCCCATATACTCTTTTTCTGTTTTAGATTATACGTATATATATATATTATACTTTTCTATCTATTGAGCAATAGTGATGGACGCAAAATAGAACTTGAATCCGAGTTTGAGACGAACTTTATGATATAGTAGGTGAGGCGGGCAGCTGGTATATGTATAGGTTTCATCCACCATCCAGGGGATATTCCAATCCTCCCCTTACATATCTATAGTCCAAACATAAAGGGTATGGAGAAACCAAACTAAGGCACAGACTGTGCTGTGAAAAACTCGTGTTTATTCACACAGATATCCACACGACATGTTTCGAGCGACATGCGCCCTTTATCAAGTGCAACTCAAAAATGAACATTCTGTGCTTATATAGTGATCAAGACAGGAAATTGATTAGAAAGTTAATTACAGACCATCCCATCTACTTCCTCTAAAACAAAGGTCAAGTAGTCCATAATAGTGAATGTAAAACCATCCGTGATATAAATATAATAAAATTCATTCAGTGTATAAATAGTACTAATATAAATGCAATAAAATTCATCCTACATCCAAATTCCAAGTGTATAAAACTTCCGAATGTATCAAACTACCAAGTGTATATAAGATACTTATGCAATATTAAAAACTTCTAGAAAAAAGTGCATTCCAAAGTAGTCCATTCCAAGAGTCCGTGTGCTTTGGGTGTTAAAAAGATAAAAAGCAACATATAGATTCCTTAGTTCATAAAATAGGGGGTCCATGTAGTTCCTTACAGTGACTTAATCTCCTATATACTAATTAAAGTGACTCCAGTGCTAATCCAATAAAAATCATCCAGATCCTATTGCCACGTATGGATGATGAATTTGTGACAAAAACCATCTATAAAAATACATAAAACATAGAATTATCATTATTGCAAAAAATTGTTATATCCCTAAAAACTTCTTCCGTTAAGGATACATGTCTATAGTTTCTCTATATATACATTGCTCCAGTAGATACTGCCTACTCAAGGCCTATCCACTGGTGTATAAGAATTAATAAAGGGGCATGTCTACCATAACATGCCTAGTAATTGTTATCATAATGTACCTTATTATATACTTACTAAAGGTGTACCTAAATACAAAGTTACCTTTTTCTTGTAGCTATTCTCTTATTTGCGACATATACTCAGAGATACCTATTCTTTCTGGTGTGTATTCATGCAGGTTCTTAGTCAATACATATATCTATAAAACAAGAAGCAAGTGAAGGTTAATCAAGTTATAAAAAACATCCGATATTACATTGGTCATTAAGCCCTTTAGGTTGAACCGTGTCCAATTTTTTAATCCAATAGTATTCCTTTTGTAACAGTCTCCTTTTTAAATTGCCACCTCTGGTCTGTTTGTCCACCTTCTCCAATACCATCCATTTAAGTTGGTTTTGATTATGATTGTTCTCCGCAAAGTGTCTGGATACGGTTGTATCCGTGTATGTATTGGGTTTGTAGTTCCTAATATATCCCCTGTGTTCTTTTATCCTTTCTATCCTTTCTTAATAGGTCGGGAGTGTCTGCCCCACATACCCCTTACCACAGGGCATTTCAAAAGGTACACTACCTGTGTTGTATTACATGAGGAGTAATTTTCTATTGGGATTGCATTTCCGTTAGCAGGGTGGTTTAATGATCTCCTTTAATAATAGTGTTACAGCAGATGCAGGATAAACATGGAAAGGTACCTTTTTTCTTTGTTTGTAATCCACTTTTCCCCTTCGTTGGTAGGATACCCGCTGGGCATAACTTATCTTTAAACTATTACCTCTTTTATAACAAAAGATAGGGTATTGTTCCGTGAGTTTTGCCCAGTTCCCTCTCACACTGTAATATAGGCCAATACTTTTTTATAATTCTGTTGACCATGTGACTCCGTTTACAGTATGTACTTACAAACGGTATCCCTTTCCTTTTTGGCTCCTTTTTTGTGTACCTTAAAGTATCTTCCCTTTGTAGTCCGCAACTTCTTTTATAACCCTCTTTAATGTCTCTGCGTTTGTAACCTCTATCCATAAATCTCCTTTCTAAGAGGTTGGCCGCCTCATCATATGCCTCCTTTGTAGAGGACACCCTTTTTGCCCTAATGAATTGTCCCTTAGGGATTGCTTCTTTATATGTGGGCTATGGAAACTACTTGCTAACAGAATGTTATTCTTATCGGTAGGTTTTTATACAGTTTGGTATGTATTGTATGATACTTATAGAGATGTTCCATGTCCAAAAAATGTATAGATCTTTTTAATTTCATATGTAAATTTCATATGGGGGGATGTTTCGGACGAACTCGACCTATTCGAACTAGTTTGGGTTTGTACTAGCTAGATTACTTTGGACTCGCGGCTATATTTTTGATTCTTTGGCTAACCCTCGAATGTAGCCTTCGATTTTCTGTAACCCTCAAAAGTATCATTTGTTTTCGGTAACTCTCGAATGTATGGGTCGTTTTCGCTAACCCTAGAATGTATTGTTTGCTAACCCTCGAATGAGCCTTCGATTTTCTGTACCCTTGAAGTATCTTTCATTTCAGTAACCCGTGATGTATGGATCATTTTTGCAAACCCTAAAACTATAGTTCGCCAACCCTTAAATGTAGCCTTCAATTTTCCATAACCCTCGAAAGTATCATTTGTTTTCGGTAACCCTCAAAAATGGATTGTTTTCGGTGACCTTCAAAAAACAGACTGAACTTTATGAAGTTTGGCCATCTCTACTGAGCAACATTTTGTCCGATAATCTGCACGTTGCTATTTCAGACAGAATAAAATATGGTTGTCCCACTTTCTATCCTGTGAATCTCCTCCTCAATTATCTAGGGATTCAATATCCCCATCGATCAAACACCATCTGCTGCCACTAAACTTCTCTCTCTTACTACCTCCTCCTCTTGGCCTTACTCAATGGTCCTCTGCTCAGACCCATTGTAATGGACACACACTGTATCTGGACTTCACCTGCCTCTGCTCTGTATCTAACTTCCCCAACCTCCCTTCCTCTATCCGATTATCATCTTCTCAAATTTAAACTTGTGTCATCTGTCCCTACCGAAACCCCTGACCTTGCAGCCGTCCCCTACCATACAACTGTTTCCAATGCCCTCGACTCTGTTTCCCTTACCACCCGTCTCCTTAATCGCAGAACCCACAACCATGGCTTACGGATCAGATAAAAAAGTTGAAAAAAGCAATCCCGTATAGCCAAATGACGCTGGCTCAAGAGTAACAAAAATAGAGACTTTCTTGAATTTAAAATTGCCCTCTACCGAACCCGAAGTGCTTTATCCTTTTAGCCACATAAAACAACTTCTCTTCACTAATATCCACACAGTCCCATAACCCGAAACGCTCTTTAAAGTATTCAAACTCCCTGCTCTGTTCACCTGTTCCTCCACCTACGCGCCGTTTATCGGCTGATGAAATAGCCCTCATATTTCACAGAAAAAAAATATCCAAAATGGTTTTCCTATCACCCTACCTCCTCCATACAGCTTCCACCTCCTACCACGGCACCGGCTAATCTCCTTCATTGTTAATCCCTTTAATTGAACCCTAACAGCTTTACCACTATTACAGAACAGACCCCCGACCGCACCACCTCCCTTGACCCCATTCCCTCTCATCTTATTCCCCCTCTCTCCTCTTCCTTCTACTAGCCCTAAAATTTCTCTTTAACTTGTCCCTATCCACTGGTATTTTCCCCTCCTCACTTAAAACATGCCTTTGTCTCCCCTATACTAAACTAAAAACCTCCCCTAACCCGGCTGCTCTTTCCAGCTACCGGCCTGTCTCCTTCTTCCATTTGACTTCCAACTACTGGAAAACATGTCTATGCAGATCTGGTCAGTCACCCTGTCTGATAACTCCTCTTTGACCACCTCCAGTCAGGCTTCCGCCCTACCACTCCACGGAACCTGCCCTCACTAAAGTGACCAATGATCTACTCTTTGCTATTTCTTCTTGATCTGTCCTCTGCTTTGATACTGGTCGACCACCCTCTACTTCTTCAGATCCTGGCCTCCTTGGGTATCCAGGACACTGCACTTCTTGGCTTTCCTTCTATCTCTCTGGTAGGACCTTTAGTGTTTCCACTCTGAAATTAACCAACCCCTCGCCCCTCCTTGGGGGGGTCCCACAAGGCTCAGTACTCGGTCCTCTTCTTTTCTCCATCTACACCATGGCCTTGACAACTCATTAGTTCATTTGGATTCCAGTTCACCTGTATGCGGATGATACCCAAATTTACATCTCTGCCCTGATCTCCCTACACTGACATCCCAGGTTCCCGACTGCCTTAATGCCATCTCTGCCTTTATGTCCTCCCCGCTTCCTCAACTCAACATGGACAAGACCTGAACCTTTTCCCCCCTCATGATCTGTTCCCCTCCCTATCTTACTATTAATATTAACAACACACCTATATCACCATCTCTCATGCCGCTGCCTGGGAATAACGCTAGATTCCGATCTTTCTTTCAAACCCCATGTCAATTCGCTTGCCAACTCCTGGCGACTCCAACTCAAAAACATCTCCCACAATCCAACTCTTTCCTCTCGAACGAAGCTACCAAAATCCTAATCCATGCCCTAGTCATATCCCAGCTTGACTACTGCAACACACTCCTGTGTGGTTTCTACCAAACAACCGCCTGGCTCCGCTCAATCCATCCTCAACTCTGCTGCCGCTCATTCATTTCTCTTCTCCTCGCTCCTCTAATGCTCTCCTCTCTGTCAGTGACGCCACTGGCTGCTGATCACGCAAAGTATCCAGTTCAAGCTGCTTACCCTATCCTATAACACTATCCAACACGCCCCTTCTATATCTCTGAGCTGTATCCACCGATATTGTCCCAGATGCAACCTCCGCTCTGCAAACAATCTCCTCCTCTCACCCACCCTTGTCACCTCTTCCCATGCCCGACTTCAGGGCTTTGCTCGTGTGGCCCCTCTGCTCTGGAACTCTCTTCCTCCTCTGTCCGTCATTCACCGTCCTTAATACCTTCAAACGTAACCTTAAACACACCTCTTCAGCCAGCATATCCTGCTTAACATTACCCATCTTACTACCAAACCAACCGCCACCCTTCACGCTCCACTGCCAATGCTATTTACAGCACTGCACTATGACTCCTGCAACCTTATTTCTCACCCATATCCTCTAGACTGTAAGTTCTTTGGGCAGGGTCCCTCTCCTCCTATTGTATCATGGTATTGCGTAAAAAAACTCATCACGCTGTTTACTCTTGTTTTGTATTACACGTGTATGTAATATGGTAATGACTTTGTATAACATGTATTACCCTGTATGTAATGTATGACTAGTAATTGTAAAGTGCCACGGAAGTTTTGTGGTGCTATATAAATCCATAATAATAATAATAATAATAATAATAATATGCAGGATTGGGGAATGATCTTTTATGCATTTTTAAAGCTTTGGTGAAAAATTGTTATGGATAATAATGGTCACTCGCAAGCAATATTTTAACTTAAACACGACAGAAATAATTGCACTGGGTTGACCACTCTCTGGCCAAAATATTAACCTGTGCAGGTGCAACTACCAGGAAGACAGGGGGGGGCCCATCTTCTTTCAAACACTATTTCTCTGCTTGTGTCTCTGCTGTGTATTGCTGGTTTAGTAGGGACAGTTTTGTTTGGGTCCCGCGCAATGTGCATCCCTGCCGCATGTTATGGGATCTTGGAGCAGCGCCCCAGGGGACCTATGTATTGTCGATGTGAGTGGGTTGCCCATTTGGAAATCTGAGGTAAGAGTCTAAGGGGTAACTGTGCAGCATTGCAGGACTTGGCAAACCTGGGGGAAATGCAGGTACTGGCAAGGGGCCAGTAAACTGGTGGGTGGAGATGGGGCTAGATAAGGTGGAGAAGGAAGATAGATTTGTAAGGGTCACCAGGGGAAGTAGGGGACGGAAGGATAGGGGGGTCTTCTTCCCACTGGTCTGATCCCAACAGATTTCCCATTTAGTGAAGATGTGGAGGACGATGGCTCGGAAGCGCATGTATGGAGCGGCCTTTCCCTTGAGCACCCAGGGGACGTTCATCTCCAATACAAGGGAGGGAGAACTGGGGGCTAGGAAGATAACAGGTGGTAGTGTAGGGGATTCTATTATTAAAGGGTAGTATAGGGTAATCTGTCGCCAGGACACTACATGCGAACATTGGTGTTTGTCTGCCTGGTGCTAGGTTCGACGTGTGGTGGATCGTGTAGACAAGATTATGGGTGGGACTGGAAGGAGTGACCGCGGTCTTGGTTCACATTGGTGCCAATACAAGTTAGAGGTGGAGGTGAGGTCCTTAAAAATTTTCCGAGAATTAGGGCCAAGTAAAAGCAGACCTCCAGGGTAGTGATTTCAGAAATACTACCGGCAAGCCACGTGCTACGCTAGGGAGGCACGGGAGCTCAGGAGTATAAAGCGTGGCTAAAGAGTGGTGTAAGGAGATGGGTTTTGGGTTTTTAAGAGAGAACTGGGCTGACTTTTCTGTTGGCTACAGGCTCTTTACTCCAATACCATCCATTTAAGTTGATTTTGATTATGATTGTTCTCCGCAAAGTGTCTGGATACAGTTGTATCTGTGTATGTATTGGGTTTGTAGTTCCTAATATATCCCGTGTTCTTTTATCCTTTCTTTAATAGGTCGGGAGGTCTGCCCCACATACCCCTTACCACAGGGGCATTTCAAAAGGTACACTACCTGTATTGTATTACATGAGGAGTAATGTTCTATTGGGATTGCATTTCCGTTAGCAGGGTGGTTTAAATGATCTCCTTTAATAATAGTGTTACAGCAGATGCAGGATAAACATGGAAAGTACCTTTTTCTTTGTTTTAATCCACTTTTCCCCTTCGTTGGTAGGATATCCGCTGGGCATAACTTATCTTTTAAACTATTACCTCTTTTTAACAAAAGATAGGGTATTGTTCCGTGAGTTTGCCCAGTTCCTCTCACACTGTATAATAGGCCAATACTTTTTTTATATTCTGTTGACCATGTGACTCCGTTTACAGTATGTACTTACATACAACGGTATCCCTTTCCTTCCTTTTTGGCTCCTTTTTTGTGTACCTTAAAGTATCTTCCCTTTGTAGCTCCGCAACTTCTTTTATAACCTCTTTAATGTCTCTGCGTTTGTAACCTCTATCCATAAATCTCCTTTCTCTTTAATGTCTCTGCGTTTGTAACCTCTATCCATAAATCTCCTTTCTAAGAGGTTGGCCGCCTCATCATATGCCTCCTTTGTAGAGGACACCCTTTTTGCCCTAATGAATTGTCCCTTAGGGATTGCTTTCTTTATATGTGGGCTATGGAAACTACTTGCTAACAGAATGTTCACTCCGGTTTACCCCACAATCATAAAGACATACTGATAGGTTGTATGTGTCTATAGATACTTTTTGGATGTAAGCACTTCAGGGCCGGGCCGATGTGATTGAGTAATAATTGTAAAGCACTGTGGAATATGTAAGCGCTATATAAGAAATAAAATACATACTACATACCCAGAAAGTCAGCCAATCATTGTTAAGTTTCGCCTCACAACATATTGTATTTGTTAGTAAGTAAGCAAAGTGGATTAACTATGATGCTTTATATTTTCCATTAACAAATTGTTGGTGGATTAATGAGTTATATACATGAAACTATTCGGGGAAACGGTCTATCATCTAGATGCTTCTCTGGGTAGAACCTACTTATTAAATGTATAGGAGGATATCTCAAGGTTGTTAACAAGAAACTCAATATAATAATCTTCCCCCTCTCTTCATCCAATTAATAACCCATTTACTATGGTGTCAAAACTCTTTCCAATATTTCTAGTTGTACGGTTTGAGTAGGAGCATTCATGACTTTATCTGAAAGAATGGTACATTATGTCATCTCATGACAGAGTCAAAGGAGTTTTGGTCTATCGGAAAGGTTCATGCTGAGCCACTATGAATAAACAGCTTCATCAGTCTATGCCACTGGCACAGTCAAATAGGTAACTGAAAAAATCCAAAGCTGTGACTTTCAGGGTGTTATATGAGGGTAAACAGTGCTCTACTGGTCAGAGCAGTTAATTAAATTGTGTTAGTTTTCTATAGCAACCAGCCAGTAGGGACCACCAATATAAGAGGATTTTTATGACATTGTCTGGGTCCCTGGTGTGTACTTAGGGCCAATTGGATGAAACCCACAATCATCCGTAATAACCCGTCCTTGTGTGGTCATTTTGAATAACCTCAATAAACAATGCCCGATTTGTTTGTAATATCTAAATAATATGTGCTTGATGCCTACTGTCCTCACATCCAGTTGGAAGGATATTTTGACAGAGTCTTAACACATTTATTTGCTGTACCAACTACCATCTCCGTTTTTTAACATCCTAGCCTCTCTCAGATCGCAACATATTTGTGGATTTATCGATCCCTGATAAATGTCCACCAAAGGTAATTTTAATAGTTAACAACTAGTTTTTAAATAGCATAATCAGTTTTTACCTAGTCTGCTTAGTGTTTGCTTCTGTCCATTTCACCTGTAGTGTCTCTGTATTTACTAAACTGTGCTTTTTAGAGATACCCATAGAATAATGCCTCAAAACTCTACTTTAGTACTCTGACATTTAACACGACCTAATCAGAAGACATGCTGCAAGAAGGTGTTCCCATTGGCTGGTTCTGACTCGGTGAGCAGACGCCTCAATGATAACATTATTCAACTCACCTTGTTTTGCATATAGAAATAGAAGATTGGCCCTGTATACAAACACAAATTACTACATGTCCAGCAAATGCAAAAAAGATAGATCAGTGCCTTGGCAAGGCATTACCAAATGTTTGCAATAATTAAAGATCACCTATATTTTCTCCCTTCAAAATCTATATTATCCCCAAGGGTCCTAGTTCCTGTCTACGGCTTATGGAACCTTACTCAGGAAACAAAAAAGAGCCTAGTGATAGAGATGCAAAGTCCTTCCAACAACCAATCAAAAGTTAGCTTTTTCCTGGCTTACTGCAGTAGAAAACACCAGATTATTCGCTTAAGATTAATAGCATAGGCAGACTTTTGATTCAGTTCATGGTTTTCTTAAATAAAAGGGGTACCCCAAATCACAATAGTGTCTGGGCCCTATAACGTTCATTTTTTATGTCCTCACAAACATTTTTATGGTTAGAAGTGAAATAAGCCAAACACTCAATTGATACTGTGTGCTTTAAGTCTTCCGAAATTCCATTGAAATTTTATCATTTCTCCTAGGAAACACACACACCAATTACTTACTCTCACAAATAACACACATATTTTTTGTCAACCCTTTGCTGTGGAATTGGAAAACTTTGCTTCTTTTTTTTTTAAAGTCAGACTTGACCCAGGACGTGTGATTACACCAAAATTTACTTTTCCGCTTGTGATTGTAATCATCCTATTATTCCCCACTCACTGGAGAATCCATATTTTTCTATGAAATGAGCTTTCCTTCTTCGTGCTATTATTTAAAAAAAATGCAAACGTTCGCTCAAGGTACTTAATTAGAATTCCCTTCAATTGATTTGTATTTTTTTTTTTTAGGAAAATTTTCTTGTTGAAAGTTTGTTATATAACTTTTAATTAATAGCAACATGTTATATGAATGCGCAGAAACGAATATTAACACAACAACCCTAACAATGTTTCCAATTAGACCTAATTTTATCAAACCTATTTAGTCCTCCACGTTTTACCTTTCAAAGGTAAATGGTCATTTGATCCTCTGTCTCACTGAAATGTCTATTTGTATTAATGGTAAGTAACTTGTTTTATTAAAGTCATATAAATGTTATATCCAGAGATACTTATATATAGCTATATCAGACATTTTTCCGTTCTGAGGAGAAGACAGAAGCATCCTGGGAAGGATGGAAGTAATTCAATATAATTCAGGGGCTGATTAGAGATGGACGAAACACATAAATACGAAGATCCGAAAACGGAACGAATTTTCGAAGATTTTTCGATATACAGAGCTTTTTCGATAATTTTCGATAATCAAAGCGTTTGAAAGTCTTCAAACTGCGATCGGAGACCACTAGCGATTCCGATCGTATTTTTGAGACTTTGGAATATTCGAGGCAATTTTTGAAATTCAAAAACTTTCCAATAATCAAAAACTCAAAAGGTCGTGGTCTCTGGGTCGTATTTTCGAGGATTTTGGAACCGTTTTGAAACTATTTTAGAAAATAATCGAAAATAGCTTCGTACATTCGAAGATCTTCAAAATTTGTTCCGAAATCCGAGGATAGGTCCGGTTCAGACAGATCTTTCGGATTTTCGGACCCTGGATCCCATCTCTAGTGCTGATAACATAAAGAATGTGTTAAAGCCAGATGTCAGCTTTTTACTGAGTTTAAGCCACACCATAGATAGGACCTTCATCCTGACAACCATCACCAGACAAAGCCTTACAGATGTTTGATTACATCTGATACAGTAGGGCCCAAGTAAATTATGTTGGGAAATATAAATTTGGCCTATACAACCCACACAATATAAATGAAAGTAGTGACAAGGACAATATTTATAAAAGGATAGCTATAAGAAAGTTTGACATTGATACTTTTTAATGTGTCATTATTTTATGGCACAGTCATTAAAAAATAACATAATGGTTGTAGAATGCCGGTCATTATACTTTACGACCGTGTATTGATTGACTTCCACGTCATAAAAAATAGTCATAAAGTCTGAAATAGTCACGGGTCGATATCGGACCATATCGGAGTTTTAACCACCGGTAGCGTTGTATAAGTGTTTTCCCCAGTGTTACGCCCAGGCTGTAAAAATATGCACGCGGTCGTAATTCTCTGTATTGTAATTTGCAATCAGGACAAAGGAGCGATATTGCTTCTTTATAAATAAACTCCTAAAGTATTATACTTTATACAAATAAAAATCCTTGTGAACATTCATTAAATTAATTTGCTAACTTGCTAAATTCCCATTCCATGGGCTGATTAAATGCCTGTCCTTCTAAAGATCACTTTGAGCATTTTCAATTTCATCTAATTCAAATTAAATTCAAATAGCTCAGTAACTAGAGATGGCCGAACTTTCGAAAGTTCGGTCCGTTTTCGACGATCTAAAAAAGTTCAAAAGTTTGAAAGTCCGAAAATGAAACCCATCAAAGTCAATTGGGGGTAAATAGTATACGGTAAACTTACCTTCAGGCCTCTGGGACCTGGGAGACGGTCTAATACGTCTGTATGCGGGGAACAGCATAAAAAACCAGACGTAGTGCACACGCCACACTTCCAGTTTCTGCGTGCAGCTTTATGTAATCCTTTGCACGGCTGCTTCCGAAAATCCCAGAATGGCTGGAAATTCCTGAATCAGCGTTTCGGATTGCCAAACGGCCAACAATCCGGCCAGACGTTCCGGGATCCCGCAGCTTACGGGACTCCCCTCACCGGCACTATCAGGGTCCTTGCGGCACTAAGAAGTCCCTTGTGGTCCTGTAGCTCGAACCAGACCCCCCCTCCCCATCCATTGTGGCCCTGACAAGGGTCCCTTTGGGGCTTAAGGGGGTCCACAGCTCGAACGGGACCCCCCTCCCAGACACTTATAAGTGTTTTTGCAGCCCTGACAAGGGCCCTTTGGGGCTTAAGGGGTCACGCAGCTTGAAACCGATGCACTGACAAGGGGGTCCCGGTTCGAGCTGCAGGACCCTTTAAGCCCAAAGGGCCCTTCCAAGGGCCGCAGGGGGGGGGGATTGCCGCTCGAGCTGGTGGGACCCCTTAAGCCCCAAAGGGCACTTCGTGCTGCAATGGTTCTTGTAAGACCAGGAGGTGTCCCCGTTTTTGAGCTGAGGGATCTCTGAATCTGGCCATGGATGTGTGCACCATTTGGCAATCCGGAGCGGACGTTTTGGGAATCTCCAGCCGTTCAGGGGTTTTCAGAAGCGGCTGTTTGAGGCCTGCCAAACTTTGAAAAATCCTCGTACATTCGAGATTCAAGGATTTTCGAAAATAGTGCCCGCAGTCCGGAAAATCAACTAGTTAAAGTTTGCCCGAACTCATAAAGTTCGGCTCCACACTCAAGTTATATCCCATCCCTACTCCGTACTGTGTTTAACAGAAACTTTATCCCTTAGCAGAAATTGTATTCAACATGTTCAACACTGCACACTTAATACAATGGACCCAAAATTATGTCTCACCCATGGGAAGCATCAAATGTGAAGAAACTTCTCTACAAGCTTCTGCACACCTTCATGTGCTTTTATTTGGGATGGGTAAACCAGGAATGTGGCACCTTCTTGCAAAGAAAATTTTCCCATAGGTTAACCTGCTTGCCTAGTGAATGGAGCTTTTGTGAAGGACATCATGGAGGCAAGTTTCTCATAATCTGAAGACCTTGTGTTTGTAGGTCTATGCCAAGGTACAGGCTCAATGGTAGGGGTTGTTCTAAGCCTTTAGCATTAACTCGTTTATTTTTCTATGCTTCTGAGCATAGTCAGTGTTACGGAACTCCATATCCCCTGTGTACAACTACTAAATGACATTTTTGATATGGTTCCTATAAAAACAGAAAATGATAGGATGTCATGAGGTTCAGACACCAAACTAACTGAGCTATTCCCTCTGAAGGTTCTTTACCTGCCTAAACGCCATGCATACCTAATCAAAATGCCACTTGGAGCTCAAATACCAGACCAGGTTAAGGAGACTGTCACCATTAATGTGACAGTAATGTGACTATTGTCATGTTGCAGTGGTGAACACATCCTTTAACTAATAATTATAGATTTAACCTCTATCAACAACTATATGCCTGAAAACAATAGCCCAAACTGCTTGGAGGTAATAGCCCCCCCTAGACAACAAAACCCATATAAAGGACAACCACTAGTCGTATAAAGTACTAACAGCATAAAGCAACAATGGGTGCAGGCAATGCATGCAGCAATCCCTACAAATAGACTTTAAGTGCAATAAACCCCTACTACTATCAGTACAATAGACCCACAGATAGATAGATTAGATACGATAGATAGATAGATAGATAGATAGATAGATAGATAGATAGATAGATAGATAGATAGATAAAATTAGCTCCACAATTTTGTTTAATATATATATAATTACCCAGGCTTACAATAGGCATAGTGTTTCCCAAATAGGGCACCTATCCTGTGCACCTTAAAGGGTAACTTCTTCTCAAACAAGGTAGGGTTGTTTTGGAAAGCCTTCTGCTGTACCTTACAATCAACTCTACATCACATCTCTAGGTAAAATTTTAAGAAGTTATTGCTAAAAAGGTTCAGCTATATTACTTCTTTGTTAACACTTCCTGTTTTCAGCAATGACCAGCGTCTAGTCATGTGACCAGCGTCTGCCTGCATTAATAGGCTCCACATCTCAACTGTCAAATTTTTTCTCAGGTACTTTCGTTTTCTCTAGCATTAAAGGGCTGGGGCTTCTCACAGAAACAATATTGGGCGGTAGGAATTACCAGTCCTATATCCCTGTCCCATGTACTTTTCAGTTTAACTGTTTTTTTAAATAGACTTTATACATGATAGTTATCCTTTAAGCTTTATTGTATTTATCAGTGTCACATGGGATGTACAATATTATAATACAAAATGTCACACAAGGGGTAAAGAAATATAAATACATAAGAATAAAATGTATTAATAATTATTTCAGTCTGAGTAGCTGATCCTCTCAAATTAAACAAATACCTGTAGATTCTATACTGAGAAGAAAATGTAATCCTTACTCAAAGCGTGTTACATAATTACATTCTCCTTTCAGACTGTCACGCACATATGGTGCTTGTATTTCAAACAACAGGCTATTTGAAAAAGCAAAAAGTTAATAAATAATGGATGGTTAAAGGGTAAGCTAAGGTAAGATCTCTCATTTCATATTGGTGCGATTTTCTAAATGACATAATTCTGAAAACATATTGCAAGAACACGTGTAAAATGACACCATCTAATATTAATGGTGGAGAGTCTGAGCTGCTGATGAAAAAAAAACTAATACACTAGGTTACACTTGTTTTATGTTTTCAGCCATTATAACATGGCAGTTTTTTAAATAATGAGATTTCTTGCAGGAGTTTGTGATTTACAGCTGCAAAGGCCACTGATTATTAACTGGGTATAATTTAAAGGTGGTCAACTGTCAGGTTTCACAGTGGTCAAGTCTACATGGTTGTCAGGTCTACACAGTAGTAAGTCTACACAGTGGAAAGGTCTACACGTGGTCAGTTCTACAGTGTCAGGTCTACACAGTGGGTCAGGTTTACACAGTGGTCCAGTCTACACAGTGGTCAGGTCTCCACAGTGGTCAGGTTTCCACAGTGGTCAGGTTTACACGTGGTCGGGTCTACACAGTGGCCAGGTCAACACAGTGAATCAGGTCTACCAGGAAGGTCTCACAGTGGTAGGTTTACCAGTGCCAGATTTACACAGTTTTCAGGTTTACACAGTGGTAGGGTCTACACGGTGGTTCAGGTCTACTCAGTGGTCAGGACTACACGTGATCAGGTCTACACGGTGGTCAGGTCTACACAGTGGTCAGGTTTACACAGTGGTCTGGTCTACACAGTGGTCAGGTCTACACAGTGGTTAGGTCTACTGTACATGGAGTCATGTTTAACAGTGGTTAGGTCTACACAGTGGTCCGGTCTACATGGTGGTCCTGTCTACACAGTGGTCAGGTACTACACAGTGGTCAGGTACACAGTGGTGTCTACACGGTGGTCAGGTCTACACAGTGCCAACATGTAAAATTTTAGAGTCCGCCGCCAAATGGATATAGGGAGCCAACACGAATATACAAAACACTGTTTATTGAATCCCATGGGAACATCACAGAAATGGCCAGACTCAGACCACCGGGGGGGGGACGTGGGACAATTTAAAGGACAGTTTAAAAAACACTGAAATCTTAAAATCACAATAGAGAATGTAATTCTTATATAGTAAATAATAGGTTAACATATTACATTTGTATCCAAATAATCTCCAAATAGTATCTAAATTTATTATCTATTTGGAGATATTTGGATACAAATGTAAATGTTACCTATTTATTACTGTATCAGAATTTACCATCTCCATTGTGATTTTAAGATTTCAGTGTTTTTTAACCTGTCCTTTAATTGTCCCCTATAATACATATCTCCTCCCCTCACTCATGGTCTGAGGAAACGGAAGTCTCTATGAAACGCGTCAGCCCACGTCCCCCCCTCCCCTACCTGGTGGTCCGAGTCCTGGGTCTCATGTTCTGTGATTATCTAATGGGATTCAATAAACATAGCCAGGCTCATTTACCCAGACTTGCTGGGCAAACAAATGGAGTTAAATTCACGCTAACTGGTTCGCTACCGGTTAGTGCCACTTAAACTCCATATTAGCGTTGGATGCGCAGGTTTAACACAAAAAAATCACCCGCCATCCAACGCTCGTTATTCAATATCGTGTTGCGCTAGATTAGCGCAGGATTTTAATGCCGCAAATAGTTAGGCATTAAATCCTGCAGTGGGTAAATCCCTTTTCGGGATTTCCCACATTCGCAATCGCAAAAAATAACTCAGGCTCATTTACCCAGAGCAATAGCGGCTCTGGGTAAATGAGCCTGAGTATTTTTTAGATTCGGTGTTGGCTCCCTATATCCATTTGGCGACGGACCCTACAACTTACATGCTTAGTATCTATCAGGAGGTCGGACCGCTTCTATAGGATCTGCAAGTGCCGGGATTCCAGAAGGACCCATAACACCAAACAGTAAGTAGCTCCTTGTGGTCATGTGAGTACCCTATTTTCTCTACACAGTGTCAGGTCTACTCAGTGATTCCAGTCTAAACAGTGGTCAGTCTACACGTGGGCAGCTTTACACATGTTCAAGTGTACACATGGTCAGTGTCTACACAGTGGTCATTTCTTGGTAAGTTTGAGCAAATGTCTGTTCCCTGACCAACACAGGCTCATCTTAATTGCATGGGATTTTTTGTGCACAATGTTAGGACTAGACTTTTCGAGGAAAAAAAAGATTGCCAACATGACCTCTACCAGACCCAATGGACTGTATATATTACAAAGCTAGTTAATCCTTACTTATACATTACATTATACTAATTTATTGGTCATGGTTTTTCCTGATACATAAGTAGAGTTTATATTGGTTTGCCAACCAAGGCCCTATTTAAACCCTCACGGTATTGCAAACTGCCTGTCGTTTGCAAACTTAGCAATACCGCTCAGTATAATATGGCCCCAAGAGAGAGAGAGAAGACTATGTGAAATGAAGCCTGGGGGACGAGCTGATCCTATGTGAAAGTTCCATGATAAAATAATGGCTTGTTTGTTAAATAGCAATACTTTTCATTATTTTTCATTTATCCAGATTGCACATTATTGTTAACATGGATGTAAAATACTGTGCGCCTCAGTATTTATAGTTATTATTTATATTTGGCAAATTTATTGCAAAAGTCAGCACAAGTTTTTCAAATAAAATTCTGAATTTGCTACAATGTTTAACATCACCAAGGGGCATGTAATCACATTTGATGTAACATTTTCCTGCAGCCAATCAAAAGTTCTGCAGGGAGATTCAATAAAAGTTCTTATCATTAAAAATGGTGCTAATTTTGCCCCAACCATCAGATCTTATTTAACATTTGAAAGCTACACTTGATTGGTTGGGACAAAATTAGCACCATATTTACAATAAGAACTTTTATTGAATCTCCCTACTGGTCTTTAAGAATGACTGTTTTGATACATTTGAACATATATAACTCTCATAGAAAATGGAAATATACAATATTGATAATTTGCAAAGAAATCATCAAAATTTTATATCTACAGACAATTCAGCAATAGGGGTTTTTTTTTTTTTTTGGTTATTCTTTCCCCTAAGGATAATATGGATAAAATAGACTTTTCCGTACGCATCGGGTAAGCTACAGTTTCTGATTAATGAAAATAATTATAACAAGATAAGATAAGGAATGAAGACATCATCACTTTATTTTAAACAACAAAGAGAATTTTATCCGAAATATACAGTATATCGCTGGCTCAATGAAAGTGGTCATGCAAAATTAATTTTTAATGCATTCAATTTAATTAAAAATTCTGCTACAGTGCGATTTTTTTCCCCCCTCTCTCTCTTTCTCTCTTAGACCATCGAGCTACGTACTTCATTTTGAAAATTTTCCATGGAGGAACAAAGAAAAAAGGGTCTCTTTAAACTGAAGCCATTTAAGGTTTATGGGACATTATCCACATTTCCGTATGCAAGTTAGTCCTAAGTACAAGGTCTGTATTCCGTCAGCTGCTTAAGTAATAGTTATGGTAATATACCCTAAAATAATAACTGGTTCAATTTCACTGAACGAAGATAATGTTGTGGAAAGGATAAATATGTTCTTATACCAAGTACATTTAAGGGGAAGCTGGATGCACATTTTTCTGTCGTTAGAACATAAACTGCTGTTTAAAACAATGCTTCTTTTTCATTCATTTCTTAGAAATTATACACCTGCGTGAAATAAGTAAAATCTTATAATACAGCAAGCCCAGTAAAACTTTCACTCTCCCTCCTCATCAGCACACAGAGATCCAAGTAGCTAAATATACAATGGTTTGGCAGTTCTAGGCTGGGTAAACAACCATACAATATTTCTGTCCGATGACCAATATTACTGTGAATTGGTTGGTTGGGCAAAAATATTGTATGGTGTAGGGTGAAGGGCGATCGGCAAACTATGCTACTTTACTGCAACCGACGTGATTTGTCCTGCACAAACACTCGCTAGTCGAATAGAGGTGGACTAGAACTCGAACCTGATTTGGGCCGAACTATTCGAATTCGAACGAATCCGGACTTCTCGAACTATCCCAGACGCGATTTTTTTATTTTGCGGACTTTCGCTAAATATCAAATGTTCGAAGTCCGTCAAGTATCGAATCCGCGAGTAAAGTCTCCATTAAACATATATGCGAGCATCGAATCTGCGAGTAAAATGTACATGGTATCTAGCGCGAACGAACTCGAAATAGCGCGAGTGAGAGTATAATAGACTTTTTGAAAGTCCTGATATTTGAACATTTCCCCGACCATTTCCCAGGTCCCACAGCCATTTACATTAAGTTACCATTGATATTTTAATTGTATTTCATTAGAACTTTTCAAACTTTTGACTCCCATGACTTTAATGGTCCGTTTTCGAACTTTCTATAGTTTGAAAGTTCGCCCATCTCTAGTAGCGAACGATTGGTCGGGACAATCCCGTCCTGTGTGTACCCAGTCTTAATAATCTTCAATAACCATTCAGATTTATCTAATGATTATAACCAATGGGAAAGATAACATCTGTTTGGTTCCAGAGATCATTGAAGCATACTCAAACCATGCACATGATTACATAAGGCCACATATTTGAGTTTGTTGCTCATTTATTATTTATCACATTTAATTGAGCCTCCATCCTCTCAGTGCTATTTGCCATTATAAGGGTTAGAAAAATATGGGGGCTGGAGCAGCTACAAGGAAAACACATTGAAATGATTACTCACATATTTATATACCTACTGTTCAAAATTTACATATCCTTTTACATCCAAGTTCAGATTAAACTTCGAATCAGTTGTAACGTAGTTTTGCCAGACGAACCCACCACAGGTGAAAACAGGTGGATTGGTTCATTCTTATCCATAGTCATTAGTGATAAGTCCTAGTTTCAAAACAAAGCTGGTTAAAGGGTAACTGTAGTGTCCTTACAAGTGACCTTTATTAAAAAAGAGCACATTCCTACCTATTAAACAACTCCAGGATCATGCTTTGCAATCCATGCAAACTTGTACATGAAAATGGTGTTGTTCCAGGAAGCAATGTGAGCTGTGACATCACCAGAACCATTGTTCTGCCCCTGCTGCCACAGGCACCTGAGCATGCCCAGTTGTATCACTCTGCTGTAACATCTTTAAATACAGTAGCATCAGAAACGTTTTTTTAAAGGATTGGGGCTTTCCTTCACAGCACATCATATGACTGTCACACACTTCCTTGTTCTTCCTGACTTCTGATACAACTATTATTTAAGAAACAAATAGCTAATAAAATCATTCTTGGCTTGTTTGAAAGGTATAAATAAAGCTCTTTAAAGGGGCACTAAAGTGAAAAAAATGACTGCCTTTATCCTTTTCTATATTTTTAGTGCTGTCGGGAACTGATCCCTTTTGCTCTGAGTGCCCCTTGTCCCTAGATCTCCTCATGTTCAGTTCAGCTCACTCCAACTTAGTATACATGTCTCCCTCTATGTATCCACCCCCTCCCACTGTATCCACTGCACATGCTCCACAGCCAGAGTGGGACATGTGCAGTGGAGATAATCTGTGCCTTACTACAGCCAATAGCATTCACCCAGTGATTTTGTGTTAAAGTAAAACTGCTTTGCAATAGGAAGGTAAGCAGGACTGGGAGCTTGATTCACTGCTTGAATCAAGTAAGATTTTTGGGATAGATTGGGATGTCTGTAACACAGACAGCAGCTAACTGCTGGATTGGATGTTTATCTGCAGACACAGAAAGAGCATAGATAATGTTATTCCTTTCACACCCAGCCTCTCCTTTCCCACTGTTGCAGGTAATAGACAAATGATTCAAAACATATAGGAGACACTCATGTAGATATCCAACTCTAGAAACTCTTTTTTTGCAAATAAAAGGAGTTTCTAGCAGTTGATATCTGCATAAGTGTCTCCTCCTAATGCTTATTCCTTTTCATGATCTTAATGCTGAATGAATTAAGCCATGCAGCGACAAGAACTAAGCTTTACTTTTATAGAATGGATAGTTGTTGTACATGTGTGTCAGCAGGGAGGGGCTGGGTGATTGACAGTTCTTTACTGACTAGCTGTGCCCCGCCCTCTTTAAAAAGTAAATCTCCATTTAACATTTTTTCCATAAAGATGTTAGTAAAATATACTTTTGTGATTATTCAGCTTCTCTGAATAAAAACGAATTGGGTTTAGCCTAAAATAACCTTCTTTAAAACAACAAAAAATCACAAACATTTCTTGGCAGGATTGATATTTATTCAGCAACAGTGATTAGTTGCTTATACTGTGTGCAAATGTTTTATCTCTTCTTCCTCACACCTGTCCCAGAATGAATAGCTCCACATCTGTCTTGTCTTGGCTCACTAATAGACAGCTACATCTGTGAGAGCTGGTTTTATTATTATTTTGAAACATGTATTTTAGGTAGTGACTGGGACTTAAGAGAAAAATAAAGGAAGGTTTCTGTATTTCATAACACAGAGGATTAAAGTTCTTCTATAGAGATATTGTGTGGACTAGGAAATACATAATAAGATTATTAGAGGGGAAGAAAAACAGGGAGGGTTAAGATATAGTGCAATAGGTTAATTTCCCCTATATATCAGAACGAGAAACGTAAGTGGATTTTTATTAGAAAGTCATGTTTTATTGATCCCGAAATTTATAAAACCCATCTGGAAACATTTGAATTTCCGTAGAAAAAAAACAAAAACGACTTGTTATTTTTTCTTGCTGAGAACTTGTAGATCTTTCTCAGGAAACAATAATTGTCAAGTGGTGTGGATTCCTAAAGAGAAGGGGGGAAAGTGGGAACATTTGTTGTGGGATTGAAGACAAAAAGTGTGGAACTTGTTTCCTGAAACAATTCCCTTGTCCATAGTTCATTAATACTTTACCTCTGTTAAACAATCTTCTTCTCCAACCCTTCCCACAAACCTTTTCTCTTGTTAACTCACTCAAATTTTCCTTACTTAGCACCGACAAATTTTGGCATATTTCCACATACTTTAAGAACCTGAATTTAAGGAACCTAGGAATTCTATTTAATGTAATTTATATCAATAGATCATTAACTCTTTATTCTTCTTAGTGACAAGACCTTTTAGTGCAATTAACACTCACCTTTCCATTTTGATACACTAAAATTCTAGTGGTCACCCCAAGATACATTAGGTAGTGGACTCTGCAAGTGTCTGTACACTCTGTTACAATTCTGATGTATACCCATACATATTAATCATAATTTTTTGCCTGTCGGTGTTATTGCTGGCCATATGCTGATTACACATTTAAAGAATTTGACGTTTCATTGTTGATTCATTATCAAATGTCTAATACCCTTAACAATTACTGGTTTAACCTTTGACATTCCAATGATGTTCCAATGATGTTCCCATCCCATTCTGGCTCATTCTATATACTAAAAGAAGGTTGTTGCCCAGGTGGGGATCATTTGGGGGTGGGGGGTTGTTTCTTCGCTTTTTGGTGTGCACGGAGGGGCAGGGATTATTCTGTATAGAATCGGGGGGCTGCTGGTTTATTTTGAAACCGAAATTCGATCCCAAAAAAAATAAAAATTGGGCCAGGTTGGAAGGTAAGTTCATAGTGTATGACAAGCATTAAAATATGTTAACTCAAGTTGCTGTTGTACTGCTTAAAGTCCTCTTAAGGTGCCCTGCATAGTCACCTTCATCATTTCTGAAACATTTAAAATAATAAATGTGCCAGGCCGGAACATTTTAGAAGGTAGATCTGGGGCAGAATATTTTGATATAAATAGATTTGAGAAATGAATGTTAAATCTATCTAATGTCTAAATAGTTATGGCCGGGTATAAGCTCGCCTCATCTGCAATCACATCTTCTACAGTATTTTATACTTTATCCACCAGACATCTACATTGCATCTGTGAGGGAAAACTCCACTTCCTTGGCTGGAAACCGTATCTGATTGTGGTAATAAGCTCTACTTCCTCAGTTCAAAAAACAACAACATCAATAAGGCCAATTACTTTAAATGAGATATAGCAATAGGCAAAGTCAGGGGGAAAACAGTATTTTTAAGTCTTTGAACATCAAAGGTGCAGCAAAACTACATTATGAGGTGGCTGTAAAAAAAAAAAGCCTAATACCAGTTTCGAGGCATTAATAGTTATTGTAACACACTAAATACACCAAAGGGTGGTCTATTGTTTGAAATTATTAGTAAAGAAGATGAACTTGGTCTTTTTTTTTAAAGGGCAGTCCATCCCCAAAACTATAATCATCCCCCCCCACTAATGGCCCCATCATGTAGTGTAATAAACTTTACCTCACATCCCAGCTCCATATGGTTCTCCTGTAGTCCCCCCCCCAAAGTCCCAAAACTGCCCACCAGGAGGATAGCAGAGTCCATATAGGACTCGCTCCTGTCTCACCTCCAGGAGAAGTTTTGGCCTGCGCACTGCAGCCCTTCTCCCCCTCCCTCTCCCTCACTCTCCCTCCCGTTTTGCGATCCCTCCCCCTAGCATAGAAACACTTGGCCATATATTAGGGTTCCTTCCCCCGCCCCAACCGCTAAAAACATTTTTAAGAAGTCCCCCAACTCTACTTACCTTCCCTCTTCCCCCGGCGTTCTGAGCAGCCAGCAGCTGCATCCGTGATTGGCTGACTCTCAGCCAATCATGGACGCGGCTGCCGGTCCCGCCCCTGCTTGCAGTGTCTTGCAGTGTCCTGTCCAGGGCGTCGGAGGAGAGAGGGAAGGTAAGTAAGGATCTGGGCACTTCCTTAAAATTATTTATAGCGTTTAGGGCTGGGGGAAGGCATATACTATCATAGGGGAAAATGTTTGTATAAGGGTGGACATGCCCTTTAACTAGTGCAGTAAAATGGTACTTTTCCCATCATGTGGAAAATTGCTTGTGGTTCTGCAAGATAGGTACACAGAGGATATATCAGTCTAAACAATCGATATTTGCTTTGGTGCCATTTTTCAGCAGATTTTTTTGGGGGCCAAAGATGGTCAAAAAGAGCATGCTCCTACCTTAAAATGACACACAGGATCATACTCTAGCTAGTAGATAGGATTAGTCAGGAGCAGTATTAGCTTGTGTCTAAATTATATAAATAGAGATTTTTTTTTGATGGGCAATGACCTTTAGGTACTTGTATGTGTCAGAGCGGTTACCAGGGTATGCACCATGTTTTTAATATATACTGTCCCAATATGCTTATGGTTGGCAGGTCTGCAGAAATGTCCAGGTTTCCATATGGGGTTTCGGTCATTAAATCAAAAAGTATTTGTCGAAATGGTAAAAATTTCTGGTTCTGATGATCAAAATGTAAAATTTGGCATCAACATTTTGTTGGCAAATTGACTGTGTAAAATTCAATGATAGAACTGATAGTTTTTCTGGACTGAAACATGGTCATCCATATTTAGGACTTTCGGGGAAGCTCAATATTTGTGCAGTGCGCAGATTTCCTTTCATTTTCCCACAATGCGATATTCCATTGGCGTAACTTACTGCATTGCGGGAACACGGGAGGTATGCTTGTGCAATTATATGCCAGTTTTTAAAGGCGCTACATAGTAGCACACTGAGCAGCAACCGTGCATCCAAAATACCCAATACCGAAATACAACAAGAGCTGTATCATATAAGCAGTAGAGTGCACTGATTTCTATGTGGAGGCGACTAAACAGTATGGCCCAGCACAAAGGGACAATTCCTTGAGTCAGGACTCTACCATCTCCTGAATCTTAAGGAAAAAGGGAATCCATTTAAAGATGTCAGGTGAACATCTTGGTACCGTACAGGATTGGTTAAAAAGAGGAGTCAAGTAGAGTGTCGAAACTCTTAAGTTTCGTTCTGTATTCGGAGGATCCAAAAATCTGAAAACGGAATGTAACTTTATGGGGTTCCAAACATATTTCACGGGTTACCAAATATACAGGTTATTTCAGGAAGCTTCGAAAACCTTCTTACTTTCGATAACCTTCGAAAATACGATTCGAGACTACTTTTTTTTAATGATCTGGCAAACAAAATTAATACAACAGAAAAGATATCAATGCACATTCCGGGCCCCATACAATATCATATCATTGCACTTTGGCACTTTTAGTATACATTACTGTGATTACATGAATGAAAAGCCTTCCAACCACGTCAAGGTAACCCCAGTCTGGATCTTCTAACCTTTTTTACTTTAATTATGATCAGCAAACTTTGGCATTCCTCATACTTACGCACTGGATCCATATACAGCTTTCTCACTTCCCCCCAGCCCTTTGGCTTTTTAAAATGAGGGAAAGCCGTCCATCCAGTGCTTTATTTAAGCATAGGGCATCCAATTAAAGGGGCGTGTTGGGGTGCTATTACCCCATGGAAGCTTGACCGTGCTTCCTATTAAATACATACAATAGAAGAATTGTGAAAGCACTCCTTAGGCTAAATTACAACTATATTTTGTGGAAGTGCTACGATCTGGTCAAACATTTAAATGCATTTAAATTATAAATGCAAATATGAAGATTTTTTATGCTCTCTGTACTGAACCTCATACTTTATACTCTATTTAAGGAAAAATAAACTGCATGTTCATCTTTAATGAAAAAAGTATATATATAAATCTGTTGTATGCAATTAGATCAACAGGACTTGAAGTTTAGTTTTGAAGAGTTCGCTAGTCAATCCGACTGGCTTTCTCAATTCAGAATGACTTGTACAAGAATCTGTGGCAATTATGTACTCTGGAAAATCCCAATTACAATCACAGCCAGGTGTTAAGAGCGTGATTGGATGTGGCTAAGAGGTGTTAGCCACCTGTGAAAATAAAGAACCAAGCCTAAATAGAGGGTGGGGGGGTTCGACACCAAACTGTCTGCCATGTACAATGCTGTTTTGACACCTTACTCTGGGTGTTCCTATAACACCTCTTAGCCACTATCCAATCACACCCTTAACACCCGGCTGTGATATGCTAATTGGGATTTTCCAGGGTACATAATTGCCACAGATTCTTGTACAAGTCATTCTGAATTGAGAGATCCAGTCGGATGACTAGCGAAACGTCTTCAAGAACTAAACTTCAAGTCCAGTTGATCTAATTGAATACAACAGATATACCATGACCTGGATGAATGAGAACCTTCACAAGCATATATATAGGTAAATCACAAATAGCAAACCTCAAAACCACAATAGTTAGAAAGCTGACAGATGTACGTCTAACCTGTTGTCAGTTTAATTAAAGAAAGAGCGACAAAGTGACTATGTCTTATCCGCTATTCTATTAAAGGATCAGGAGCAGGCAAGGAACATAGGAAATACCCAAAATTGTGCTCCCCCGCTGCTTCCTTTGACAGGTCCCAACGGAGCTTGCACTGTATGCGCATACATGTTCCGATTCCTCTCCATATTTGCAAAGAGATTATCGTTTCCCCGCCAAGCTCTATACAGTGCTGATCTTTATATATGCACATATTTTCTCTACTATGTAACAACATTTCATCAGTTTACAGTGATGTTTGCTAAACACGAACAACTGAAATTTTGCCTTAAAACATGTTTTAGTGTTCAAGGTCTTTGACGTCTTTTTCATTTAGGTGCGGAAGTTGGAGAGACGGAAACAAAAGCTATTATTAGAACACATGTGCTGTGAAGATATCCCTGTAAATTTAGCTTTTATCTTTGTTACCAGAAGATCTAAAAAAAAACATGTTTGATTAATTAACTTAAGTAATTTAATGTTTAGGTTTGTTTATGTTCTCTAAGATTTCTCTAAACTTTATTCAAAATGTGCACAATAAAATTCCTAAAGGGCATGTCCAGTGGAAAAAATAACTTTAGCTATAAATGTAGAGGACCCCCCAAACCTACGTTTTGCATTATTAATATTTTCCAAATATGCCCTGAAGTTCTTACCTACCCAGTTCCTTTGCAGATCCTCCTCTCTCTGAGGCAGGACCACGACATCACTCCCAAATTCCTGACAACCACCGCGCCTAAATGGGGAAGGACCGGGTCATGTAAGTCCCTTCAGAGGAATATTTGGTAATTATTAATAATGCGAAACCTTTGGGGGTCCTCTACATTTATTTTTTCAATAATAAAAAACAACCTACTAAGCATTCCAATAAAATAATTTGCTATGCCACTTCAGTTCAATATCTTCCCTGCTACAGTTCACCTAAATTATTCTAGTGGAATATGACAAGTGGAATATGTCCACCTTCGTCTAATCAAAACTTAAACAGGTTCTAATTAGAGATGGGATATGAGTCCAACTCAGACGGGATTTATTATTATCATTATTATTGTCTATAGATGTAGATATGCTATAAAGGTATTTGTTTACTCAGCATTTCTTCCTGAGGTTATCTGTGTACTTATTGATTGTGAAAGTGATATTGCACAAAGGTGCATTGATTTGTGATTGTTAACAGAAAACTGCAACAAATCCTACTGCATAATAAAGGACTCTACTAAAGCCCTCCATTCATCTGATGTCCAATCAATAGGATGATTAAATGACACCACCATGAAAAAGTTTCCTGTATGATGTCAATGATCAACACAGGATGGGCAATACACAGCTCGGAAAAAAAATCTCACTGACAGAGGCCACTGCATCTACAATATGACTTGGCTTGTTATTTTCACTTAATTATTGAGAAGTTTTCCAAACTCTTCAGAAATAAAGATAATGTAATACCCGTCACTGAACACTCAACAAATGAAAATACAAAGCTTTTTGTGGTCAGAAGGTTCTATTATAAATATAAAAACTGTAGCTATAGATTTGGTGCAAAGATGGAGAACTCATTTTGGGTTGGTTCCAGTAACTACCTACTTTAGCGATTAAAATTTCTCTTTCATCTCAAAATTGATCAGAACTTGAGTTTTGTCAAGTTCCAGATAGTTTTGACTAGTGAGTTGCAACAAAACCCAGTCCGGGGAAGACAATACTCCCTACCGAGTAAAGCTGATTAAATGACTATTATATTCTGCTCTTGTTGTACTAGTTTTAGTCCGATCTCGCAGACTGTATTTCTGCCAAAAATATGCTGGTTTTGGTACATTAGTCTTAATAAATCTTATTTCACAGCGAGACTGTGGTGGATCGTCTCTCCCTATCTAACCTCATTGTCTATGAATACATTTGGAGTGTGTGTGGATGGCTCGCAGATGGAGATAGAGACACTTGATTGGAGCCTAGTACTACAGTATAAGCACCAATACATTTTTTGCCACCACAGGAAAGTGGTTGTTATAGTAGTGTCAGTATTGAAGGAGTGAAGGAGATGAGGTGACCCAAATGGACTCAAAAATAAATTGCTGCATGTTTATTTACACAATAAATAAATGTGTAATAAATTCACAAGTAATATGTAATAAATAAATAATATGTATTAATTTCTTTTTGCGTTGAAGTCTGTTTGGGTTCCTTTATCTTCTTCAACTCCTTCAATACAATTACATGTTCTGTGGCAGAACTGAGGTTATTATCCAAGGCAGCTACCAGCAGTGGAATCTGACTTATCTCTTCACTGTAGTTGTGTCCTTGTTTATCCACCTGGCATCACGTCTAGCTACAAAGAGATTCATCCATCATTATTCATTTAAGAGGGAGTCTAGGACCATTGTCTCCATCCACTTTCCTACTCAATAAAGTTTTATACATTTATACACAGCAATAATAGGGCACTGCAGAAAGATAAGAGATATATAGGCGCCCTCCTATAAATCATGGCTAAATCATGGAGTTGGTAAGTAAATTGTCTATAGGGTCCCCCAGATTAATGTTCTATTTGATAAGTACATTTTGATATGTACAAAAGGGTGACATGACAGTATTACCAATGTTATAATTGAAGGAATTATTGAAAGTTTATTCCCCCACCCACCCCAGATCTCAAGGAAATTGCATTTTAACACTTTTTTTCTAATCTGTGCTGCGTTACTGATTGCTTCCATTTCGAAATCTCAGCATTATCATGAAGCAAAATAAT
Organism: Hymenochirus boettgeri; assembly: GCA_019447015.1. NCBI lineage: Eukaryota > Metazoa > Chordata > Amphibia > Anura > Pipidae > Hymenochirus > Hymenochirus boettgeri. Next base: position 144,028,627 of record CM033477.1, on the reverse strand, counting down.
GACTTTCCATAGCTGTGGGGGATCTAAAAATACTTTTAAGTGTAATGTCTTTCATAGCAAATTAATCTATACAGTGTTATTTAAAAAATGGAATAAGGTTAGCTTTCATTGTGACAGTCAATAACCCTACGGTATAATAATCAATTGCTGTTTGGAACAGCAGGATCAGGAGTGGGACAGATCAGCGCACATTACTGCCACTGCGGGGCCTTCCATGTTCTGGAACCAGCAAGTGTAATGCAAGGCAACAGAACTGTGTTTAATACAATTAGACATACCTGCATGATATCAATTGGGAGAACTAATGCACATTAAGTTAATTTCAATTCTCAGAAAAGTATTTTGGCTTTATTTTGTAGCAAATCTGTCAGACACCTTACGTCATGTTCTTATTTGTTTATTTTCTGGAAAAAAACTATTCAACTAAATATTTTTTTTAAAAAAATGAAGGTATTTTTTTTTTAAATTTAATGCAACAGAAAATGCTAATCATGCCTTTCTTTTTGTAAATGACTAAACGTTTATCAACCGTAACATCACAGAAAAATAACCGAGTCATTATAATGTTACCAAAGAAATATCAGTCTGGACTGAGTCATTCCCAAGACTTTGATCTGTCTTTTGATGAGTTAGTAAACATATTTAATAACAGTGTATTATCCCATATACTCTTTTTCTGTTTTAGATTATACGTATATATATATATTATTCTTTTCTATCTATTGAGCAATAGTGATGGACGCAAAATAAACTTGAATCCGAGTTTGAGACGAACTTTATGATATAGTAGGTGAGGCGGGCAGCTGGTATATGTATAGGTTCTCCACCTCCAGGGGATTTCCAATCCTCCCCTTACATATCTATAGTCCAAACATAAAGGGTATGGAGAAACCAAACTAAGGCACAGACTGTGCTGTGAAAAACTCGTGTTTTTCACACAGTATCCACACGACATGTTTCGAGCGACATGCGCCCTTTATCAAGTGCACCTCAAAATGAACATTCTGTGCTTATATAGTGATCAAGACAGGAAATTGATTAAAAGTTAATTACAGACCATCCCATCTACTTCCTCTAAACAAGGTCAAGTAGTCCATAATAGTGAATGTAAAACCATCCGTGATATAAATATAAATAAATTCATTCGTGTATAAATAGTACTAATATAAATGCAATAAAATTCATCCTACATCCAAATTCCAAGTGTATAAAACTTCCGAATGTATCAAACTACCAAGTGTAATAAGATACTATGCAATATTAAAAACTTCTAGAAAAAAGTGCATTCCAAAGTAGTCCATTCCAAGAGTCCGTGTGCTTTGGGTGTAAAAGATAAAAAAGCAACTATAGATTCCTAGTTCATAAAATAGGGGGTCCAGTTAGTTCCTCTACAGTGACTAATCTCCATATACTAATAAAGTGACTCCAGTGCTAATCCAATAAAAATCATCCAGATCCTATTGCCACGTATGGATGATGAATTTGTGACAAAAACCATCTAATAAAATACATAAAACATAGAATTATCATTATTGCAAAAAATTGTTATATCCCTAAAAACTTCTTCCGTTAAGGATACATGTCATAGTTTTCTACTATATATACATTGCTCCAGTATACTGCCTACTCAAGGCCTATCCACTGTTGTATAAGAATTAATAAAGGGATGTCTACCATAACATGCAGTAATTGTTATCATAATGTACCTTATTATATCTTACTAAAGGTGTACCTAAATACAAAGTTACCTTTTGCTTGTAGCTATTCTCTTATTTGCGACATATACTCAGAGATACCTATTCTTCTGGTGTGTATTCATGCAGGTTCTTAGTCAATACATATATCTATAAAACAAGAAGCAAGTAAGGTTAATCAAGTTATAAAAAACATCCGATATTACATTGGTCATTAAGCCCTTTAGGTTGAACCGTGTCCAATTTTTAATCCAATAGTATTCCTTTTGTAACAGTCCTCCTTTTTAAATTGCCACCTCTGGTCGTTTGTCCACCTTCTCCAATACCATCCATTAAGTTGATTTTGATTATTTGTTCTCCGAAAGTGTCTGGATACGTTGTTCTGTGTATGTATTGGGTTTGTAGTTCCTAATATATCCCCTGTGTTCTTTTATCCTTTCTTTAATAGGTCGGGAGGTCTGCCCCACATACCCCTTACCACAGGGCATTTCAAAAGGTACACTACCTGTGTTGTATTACATGAGGAGTAATGTTTCTATTGGGATTGCATTTCCGTTAGCAGGGTGGTTTAATGATCTCCTTTAATAATAGTGTTACAGCAGATGCAGGATAAACATGGAAAGGTACCTTTTTTCTTTGTTTGTAATCCACTTTTCCCCTTCGTTGGTAGGATATCCGCTGGGCATAACTTATCTTTAAACTATTACCTCTTTTATAACAAAAGATAGGGTATTGTTCCGTGAGTTTGCCCAGTTCCCTCTCACACTGTAATATAGGCCAATACTTTTTTATAATTCTGTTGACCATGTGACTCCGTTTACAGTATGTACTTACAAACGGTATCCCTTTCCTTTTTGGCTCCTTTTTTGTGTACCTTAAAGTATCTTCCCTTTGTAGCTCCGCAACTTCTTTTATAACCTCTTTAATGTCTCTGCGTTTGTAACCTCTATCCATAAATCTCCTTTCTAAGAGGTTGGCCGCCTCATCATATGCCTCCTTTGTAGAGGACACCCTTTTTGCCCTAATGAATTGTCCCTTAGGGATTGCTTCTTTATATGTGGGCTATGGAAACTACTTGCTAACAGAATGTTATTCTTATCGGTAGGTTTGTTATACAGTTTGGTATGTATTGTATGATTACTTATAGAGATGTCCATGTCCAAAAAATGTATATGATCTTTTTTAATTTCATATGTAAATTTCATAGTGGGATGTTTCGGACGAACTCGACCTATTCGAACTAGTTTGGGTTTGTACTAGCTAGATTACTTTGGACTCGCGGCTATATTTTTGATTCTTTGGCTAACCCTCGAATGTAGCCTTCGATTTTCTGTAACCCTCAAAAGTATCATTTGTTTTCGGTAACTCTCGAATGTATGGGTCGTTTTCGCTAACCCTAGAATGTATTGTTTGCTAACCCTCGAATGAGCCTTCGATTTTCTGTAACCCTTGAAAGTATCTTTCATTTTCAGTAACCCGTGAATGTATGGATCATTTTTGCAAACCCTAAAACGTATAGTTCGCCAACCCTTAAATGTAGCCTTCAATTTTCCATAACCCTCGAAAGTATCATTTGTTTTCGGTAACCCTCAAATAAATGGATTGTTTTAGGTGACCTTCAAAAAACAGACTGAACTTTATGAAGTTTGGCCATCTCTACTGAGCAACATTTTGTCCGATAATCTGCACAGTTGCTATTTCAGACAGAATAAAATATGGTTGTCCCACTTTCTATCCTGTGAGATCTCCTCAATTATCCTAGGGGATTTCAATATCCCCATCGATAACAACACCTCTGCTGCCACTAAACTTCTCTCTCTTACCTCCTCCCTTGGCCTTACTCAATGGTCCTCTGCTCAGACCCATTGTAATGGACACACACTGTATCTGGACTTCACCTGCCTCTGCTCTGTATCTAACTTCCCCAACTCTCCCTTTCCTCTATCCGATTATCATCTTCTCAAATTTAAACTTGTGTCATCTGTCCCTACCGAAACCCCTGACCTTGCAGCCGTCCACTACCATACAACTGTTTCCAATGCCCTCGACTCTGTTTCCCTTATCCACCCGTCTCCTTAATCGCAAGAACCCACAACCATGGCTTACGGATCAGATAAAAAAGTTGAAAAAGCAATCCCGTATAGCCAAATGACGCTGGCTCAAGAGTAACAAAAATAGAGACTTTCTTGAATTTAAAATTGCCCTCTACCGGACCCGAAGTGCTTTATCCTTTTAGCCACATAAAACAACTTCTCTTCACTAATATCCACACAGTCCCATAACCCGAAACAGCTCTTTAAAGTATTCAACTCCCTGCTCTGTTCACCTGTTCCTCCACCTACGCCGTTTATCGGCTGATGAAATAGCCTCATATTTCACAGAAAAAAATTATCCAAAATGGTTTTCCTATGCACCCTACCTCCTCCATACAGCTTCCAACTCCTACCACTGCACCGGCTAATCTCCCTTCATTGGTTAATCCCTTTAATTGAACCCTAACAAGCTTTACCACTATTACAGAACAGACTCTATCTCTCCTATCCAGTACACGTCTCACCACCTGCCCCCTTGACCCCATTCCCTCTCATCTTATTCCCCCTCTCTCCTCTTCCTTCATACTAGCCCTAAAATTTCTCTTTAACTTGTCCCTATCCACTGGTATTTTCCCCTCCTCACTTAAACATGCCTTTGTCTCCCCTATACTTAAAAAACCCTCCCTCTACCCGGCTGCTCTTTCCAGCTACCGGCCTGTCTCCCTTCTTCCATTTGCTTCCAAACTACTGGAAAGACATGTCTATGCAGATCTGGTCAGTCACCTGTCTGCTAACTCTCTCTTTGACCACCTCCAGTCAGGCTTCCGCCCTAACCACTCCACGGAAACTGCCCTCACTAAAGTGACCAATGATCTACTCTTTGCTCATTCTTCTTGATCTGTCCTCTGCTTTTGATACTGTCGACCACCCTCTACTTCTTCAGATCCTGGCCTCCTTGGGTATCCAGGACACTGCACTTTCTTGGCTTTCCTTCTATCTCTCTGGTAGGACCTTTAGTGTTTTCCACTCTGAAATTAACTCAACCCCTCGCCCCTTCCTTGTGGGGGTCCCACAAGGCTCAGTACTCGGTCCTCTTCTTTTCTCCATCTACACCTATGGCCTTGGACAACTCATTAGTTCATTTGGATTCCAGTATCACCTGTATGCGGATGATACCCAAATTTACATCTCTGCCCCTGATCTCCCTACACTGACATCCCAGGTTCCCGACTGCCTTAATGCCATCTCTGCCTTTATGTCCTCCCGCTTCCTCAAACTCAACATGGACAAGACTGAACCTTTTCCCACCCTCATGATCTGTTCCCCTCCCTAGTCTTACTATTAATATTAACAACACACCTATATCACCATCTCCTCATGTCCGCTGCCTGGGAATAACGCTAGATTCCGATCTTTCTTTCAAACCCCATGTCAATTCGCTTGCCAACTCCTGTCGACTCCAACTCAAAAACATCTCCCACATCCAACTCTTCCTCTCGAACGAAGCTACAAAAATCCTAATCCATGCCCTAGTCATATCCCAGCTTGACTACTGCAACACACTCCTGTGTGGTCTACCAAACAACCGCCTGGCTCCGCTCCAATCCATCCTCAACTCTGCTGCCGGCTCATTCATTTCTCTTCTCGCTCCTCTAATGCCTCTCCTCTCTGTCAGTGACTCCACTGGCTGCTGATCACGCAAAGTATCCAGTTCAAGCTGCTTACCCTATCCTATAAAGCACTATCCAACACAGCCCCTTCATATATCTCTGAGCTGATCCACCGATATTGTCCCAGATGCAACCTCCGCTCTGCAAACAATCTCCTCCTCTCACCCACCCTTGTCACCTCTTCCCATGCCCGTATTCAGGACTTTGCTCGTGCTGCCCCTCTGCTCTGGAACTCTCTTCCTCCTTCTGTCCGTCATTCACCGTCCCTTAATACCTTCAAACGTAACCTTAAAACCCACCTCTTCAGGCCAGCATATAACCTGGCTTAAACATTACCCATCTTACTACCCAATATCCAACCCGCCTTTCACGCTCCACTGCCAATCTATTTACAGCCTACTGACTCCTGCAACCTTATGTCTCACCCATATCCTCTAGACTGTAAGTTCTTTGGGCAGGGTCCTCTCTCCTATTGTATCATGGTATTGCTGTAAAAAACTCATCACGCTGTTTACTCTTGTTTTGTATTACCTGTGTATGTAATATGTATGACTTTGTATAACATGTATTACCCTGTATGTAATGTATGACTATGTAATTGTAAAGTGCCACGGAAGTTGTTGGTGCTATATAAATCCATAATAATAATAATAATAATAATAATAATAATATGCAGGATTGGGTGAAATCTTTTATGCATTTTTAAAGCTTTGGTGAAAAATTGTTAGGATAAATAATGGTCACTGCCAAGCAATATTTTAACTTAACCGACAGAAATAATGCACTGGGTGACCACTCTGGCCAAATATTAACCTGTGCAGGTGCAACTACCAGGGAAGCAGGGGGGCCCATCTTCTTTCAACACTATTTCTCTGCTGTGTCTCTGCTGTGTATTGCTGTTTAGTATGGACAGTTTTGTTGGGGCCGCGCAATGTGCATCCTGCCGCATGTATGGGATCTTGGAGCAGCCGCCCCAGGGGACCTATGTATGTGTCAGATGTGAGTGGGTTGCCCATTCGGAATCTAAAGTCCAGAATCTAAAGGGGAAACTTGCAGCATTGCAGGGCTTGGCAAACCTGGGGGAAATGCAGGTACTGGCAGGGGCCAGTAAACTGGTGGGTGGAGATGGGGCAGATAAGGTGGTAAAGGAAGATAGATTTGTAAGGGTCACCAGGGGAAGTAGGGGACGGAAGGATAGGGGCGCTTCTTCCCAGCTGGTCCATCCCAACAGATTTGCCATTTTAGGCGAAGATGTGGAGGACGATGGCTCGGAAGCAGCATGTATGGAGCGGGCCTTTCCCTTGAGCACCCAGGGGACGGCCATCTCCAATACAAGGGAGGGAGAACTGGGGGCTAGGAAGGATAGACAGGTGGTAGTGGTAGGGGATTCTATTATTAGAAGGGTAGATAGGGTAATCTGTCGCCAGGACCCTATTAATACATATACTGTAGTTCTGGTTGGTACGGGGATACTATATAATATTGAGAATTACTGTTATTAATACATATACTGTAGTTCTGGTTGGTACGGGGATACTATATAATATTGAGAATTACTGGTATTAAAACATATACTGTAGTTCTGGTTGATACAGGGATATTATATAATATTGAGAATTACTGGTATTAATACATATACTGTAGTTCTGGTTGATACAGGGATACTATATAATATTGAGAATTACTGGTATTAATACATATACTGTAGTTCTGGTTGGTACAGGGATACTATATAATGTTGAGAATTACTGGTATTAATATATATACTGTAGTTCTGGTTGGTACAGGGATACTATATAATGTTGAGAATTACTGGTATTAATACATATACTGTAGTTCTGGTTGGTACAGGGATACTATATAATATTGAGAATTACTGGTATTAATACATATACTGTAGTTCTGGTTGGTACGGGAATACTATATAATATTGAGAATTACTGGTATTAATACATATGCTGTAGTTCTGGTTAACCCAGGGATACTTTCCGATTGCCATTTGGAGTCAGTAAGGAATTTCCCCCCTCTCTTTAGCTGTTTTATTTTTCCTTCCTCTGGATCAAACGTTAGGAAGGGTTAAAAAGGAGGGTGAAAAGGTTGGACTTGATGGACGTTTGTCTTTATTCAACCCCAATTACTATATTACTATGAAATCGCTCAGGGTAAATCTCCCCACCCAAATTTAATATCAGGTTTGTGAGTGTGAGTAAATCCCGAAAGGGACTAACTCACTATGAGAGTTTAACCTCGGCTATTAGCTGGAATTAAAATCTTGCGCAAATGAGTTTGCATGGGTGTCTTTCCAAAACCAGCACAGTATATGCACTAACCGTTATTAAATTGGTTAGTGTGACTTTAATTCAGAGTGATGAGTTTCTGTATCAGCAATACCGTGATACAATAGGAGAGAGGACCCTGCCCAAAGAGCTTACAATCTAGAGGATATGGGGGTGAGACATAAGGTGATACATATATAGACAATGTTATATCCATTACTTACTACACATTAAAGGACAATTACACTGCCTTTAACTTTCCCTTAAAGAAACGTCTAGTTTCTTACCATTGTGTTTTCCTATATCTCATGAACCTCTCATGAACCTCTCCATAGAAGTTCAGGGTTACAGACCCAGACATGGGGTCACCCTAGGTACTTTTAAGGGAATGAGGAGGTTGGAGAGTTTTTTCTTTTTCTGTGAATAATTTTCTTTTACATGAGAGAAAGTAGGAAATAATAATTCTAGGCTTCATTACAGGCAGTCAATGGGCAATTCTATGTCATCCTTTAAGTCATTTTCAGATAGCACAATAGATAATATTGATAAGCACTGGGGACAACACAAGAAGACACTGGTGTTTGCTTTACAATAATCGTGTTCATCCTACAATCTCTATAAATGTGTGTGTGCAAGTTCTTCCTGGAGAGAACATTATGTAATGAGAAAGGCAAGAAACAGCAGTGAAGTATGCTCCTGCATCTTCCAGTTACTTAATTCACAGGAAAACATATCCTTTCGAAAGGGAGCTAGTTCATGTAGCACTAATCCAAGGTTTGTTCTCACCCAAGTGTAAAACAAAAGAACATTGAATAAAACAGCTTCTTTCAGCTAGAACTTAAAATTAACTTAATGCTTAGAAATTGAACTTTTGTCAATATATACTGCACCAAAAGGTGCCATTGAAAGGGCCATTATATCATCCAATTAAAGTGCTCTCTTGTTAAACAGATAATTAATTCAGCTATTAAGGTTTGATTAGTGAAGCATGTCCTTTTACATTTTCTCTGGTTAGTGCTCCTCTAGGTGCTGTATCCTGACTGTCCATTGTGAATACAGTATTTCTGTGGAAACTCGTCTATATCGACCGATAAGACTGAAAAGAAGTTGAAAGAAACAGTTATAGACAATAAAAGCAAAGTACTTCCTATGTGTGTGCAGAGTTTAATTAAATTCTGAAGAACCTCTGATTAATTAGTGAATTTCCAAGACTTACCGAGTATTCTCACATTAACACTCCTAAACGTCCAGATGCAGCTGCCCCAGAACCAACATAAAGTCTTCCACCATCCAAAATTAGATTACACAAAATGGCCGTGCTATGAGAAACACCATCAGAAAGGCAAATCGGTAAAATACAAATAACATTATTACATCATCAGAACGTGTCTACACTTCCGGCCTGACGCATTTAGTCATAGAAAAAGTCATGTTACTGGTGAAAGGGAATGTCCACCCCTTAGAAAAACTTTTATTATGATATGCAGGAGCACTTAAAACCTAAGTTCCAAATTGGTTAATGTTATTAAATATGCTCCCAGACTTATTCAATTTGTCTAACTTAAGATAAGACTTGATCTAGGCTCTTATGCAACACATTAAGGGAGATGCAATATCCCGTGCTAAGGGGAAAAATAAGTGCAAACCCCATGCTAACTGATGTAATATAGGGTTAGGTTTTTTTTGCTCGTTTTGCATCACTTGCATCCTTTCCAAAGACTTTCCAATGTATTGCAGTGCTAACGATGCAATACATTTAGAGATGATAATTGCACATTTTTTTGCACCAAAATTAAAGCCTTTTCAATTGTGGCTTTAGAGCCGTGCAAAAGGTTACAACTTACCACTCGCATTCACACTATGTAATAATAGTCGCAAACTGGTTACTACAGGAACAAGTGCAGGTCAGTTGCGATACTGAAATTTATTGCATCTCCCCCTTTGTGCTGTGTTTATTTGTGTACATTTATTTGCCCAATATTTGATTGGACCTCTGGATCATATCTTTATGGAAATTGTACCTATACCAGCCTGGAAACAGCTGGAGTATGGAGTACTTGTCCCACATCATTTACTGGTACTCATCTAAGGATGAGTACACACGGCACAGATCTGGTTTGGAAAATGAAATATTTCCGAACAGTCCAACCTAATTAAAACAATATCAGTTGTGTGTGTGGCCAGATAACGATCATGTTGTTGATGACGTGTGCCAAAAAACACACATGCAATGATGTGTGCATGGCTCTCTGCTACTTTTATAAATGATTCCAAGGGCATAAAGATAAAAATAAACTGATGAAGGTAGTAGAAAATGGACAACTGCAGGAAATAAAGTCAACATGTAATTTTACCGTGAGACCTGCTGCAATAATAATAACTGTAATTTAAAATTAAAACACTAAAGCATACAGTACAGTATGTAATGGTTCTCGACAACTGGGGACATCATCTATGTTTTTGGTGGTCTTTGGAATGTGTTATCAGCTACAGAGGAAATGTAAAGAGATGTAAAGGTAGCCACAGTAGGATAACTTTGTAGGTAACAAGAATCACCAGAACTACATTTATTTTTAGTACCTAGTTCCACTGCAATCACTTTAATAAACCAATTCCACCATAGCTTAGTCCCACTGGTATGTGTTCATAGGAATATTTACTTCACATAGATTAGACATCTGGGCACCTTTTTACCCTAATTCCAAGATGTCATTTGCATTATTCAATCATCAATATAAAATGGGGCTCAATTATCGACCCAATGGACCACCTTGACTGATTTTAGTTGATTGGGACTAATTATTGTCCATAATCTATGACCCAACTGATTTGTCCCAAATCATTTTTAGTCAGAATTGATTAGACATGAATACCACAGTATCCGTTTTGGGGATATAGTGTGGTATTATTTTAAATATCAACAGACAGACTACCAATTGGTTTATCAATGGTTATCAATTGGTGGTCTGTCAATTTGGGAGATTGGGTTCTTGTTCATCCAGAGCGTGCACACACACACACACTCATTATAGAAAAAAACAACAACATTACTCCACATATATCAGGGTGTGTATAAGGGGCACATTTATCTTTATTAAATGTCATCGAGTGCTGCACAATCTGGGCTTTTAGCACATTTGCTTTTGCTTCTTTACTATATTTTGAGGAAACCACGTCCTCTTCATCAGGCATACAAACTTTCATAGGGTTGGTAGCAGGAACTGACATCATACAATACACTTGTTCATTTGTTTCATACAAGTTCCCATTTAACTTTTACCCCATTTGTCTTTTTCATCATACAAATTTATTAGTTAGACTTGTTTTGCTGAAATGCGTCAACTAATAAATTTGTATGATGAAGAAGACCCGCGAGTGCATTCAATGGTGGGACTTTAATTGAGATTTGCACCCAGGCAACTGACAATTTGTAACTGGTGTGCTATCCTGTGTATATATGTAGTATATACATATGGGGAGAACAAATACCTTTACCAGTATGGTAACCCCCAATGGTACACTTATTAAAGTGTGCTGATGGCCTAGGTGCATATGCCACTAACACTGCTTACATATAAATAAATCTCGTATGCAGGCTCAGATACCCTTAGGGGAAATGGCATTAACATATTTATTAAACTCACCACGGAAAACTAATGTTCCAGGTGCAGCTTCCCCAGAACAAACATAAAGACTTCCACCATCCAAAATTAGAATACACAAAATGGCCGTGCTATGAGAAACACCTTCAGAAAGGCTAACCGGTAAAATCCAAATAACGTTATTACATCATCAGTACGTGTCTACACTTCCAGCCTGACGCATTTAGTCATAGGCATGTTGTTGATCCATGTTTACCAGTTCTTAAAGGGTAATATTACAAAAAGTAATCCACTGCACATCCACTGCAGGGTTAGAATCTCAATCAATCCTTATCTCTAGAGATGTAATGTGGGTTCGATTAGAACCCAGTTTCAAATCGAATCTGAGGGTTTCGAAGTTCAGACGAAACTTTCGGGACTCCCGAATTTCATGGAACCCGGATTTTTCCAATTTTTAATTTTTATTGAAAATCAAAAGTAGATGATTATCGAATATCGAAAAGAGATTATTATCGAATATCGAAAAGAGATGATTATCGAATATCGAAAGTAGGCTATTTTTGAAAATCAAAAATCAAAAGTAGATGACTATCGAATATTGAAAGTTGATGATTATTGAATATCGAAAGTAGACTATTTTTGAAAATCAAAAATCGAAAGTAGATGATTTTCGAAAATAGATGATTTTCGAAAATCGAAATTAGCCGATTTTCGATAATCGAAATTAGTCGATTTCCGAAAATCGAAACTCGAATTTTTGAACTTTCACAATAATTCGAAAATTAAACGAAACAGTTTCGAACTTCTCTACTTACCTCTGGGTTACAAGTCAAACAGCCAAAAAACAAAGTTAGAGAGTAGCACACCTTTTTAACAATGGGGGGCATATCACCTGATGAAGGGAGATTGCCTCCCAAAACATTGTTTCTGAAGCACCTGGTGGAATAAGAACTTATATTTTGCAATTTCTAGGTGTGCTAATCTCTAATTAAGCATTAAAACTTATGTCTGTATTTATCTACCAATTTCCTCTGAAATCAATTTTGATCTTGAAGACTTTTTTATTGATTTTTTATGTTGAAATGATTATTTAAAAGTAATATGTTACAATAATAAAACGTCATATTACTGGTTAAAGGGAATGTCCACCCCTTAGAAAAACGTTTAATATGATATGCAGGAGCACTTAAAACTTAAGTTCCAAATTGGTTAATGTTATTAAATATGCTCCCAGACAGAGATCTCATACTTACAAGTTCAAGATCCACCGCCGCTTCCTCCCTCTCCACTTCTGCTGCTCCATTTTTTTCTGTTCCTGAGCAGTAGCAGTGGAGGCTTATCAGGGAATGGCAGTCAGCCATTGGCCATGATGTCACTATCACAGCTTGACTTATTGTCTTACCTGGAAGTGGAGCGTGGAGTGCAGAGCCGCGGTGGTGGATTGCGGAGCTTGTAAGTATGAGATCTCTGACTTAGAGCATATTTAATCAAATTAAACAAAATGCAACTTAGGTTATAAGGGGTGCTGCATATCATATTAAAAGTTTTTCAAAGGGGTGGACATAACCGCTATTGCGCTGGGAAAGCCTTGTGTACAGAATTCAATATTGTGCTTGCCACTTAAGTAAATCCCCAAAGGATTTACTCACAGTGGGATTGTAACAACAGCTACTAGCGCTAAAAGCACCAAAATGCGAGATATGTACGTTAACGTGGAAATAAAGTTGTGCTAATTAAATCAGTTAGCATGACTTAAACTCCATAAAACTTCCCAGCGGCTCTGGGTGAATGAGCCTGATGGTCAAGAAATATGGATAGCAATGTTCTTTAAATGTTCTCCTTCGGTAGATCAAATAAATACAGCATGGCTACGGGATGAAGGAGACAAAATAACTTATGAATATTGAAGTGTTTCCTATGAATAGAGATAGGATCCGGGTCTGACTCAGACCCTGGTCCAACACGAAACCCGAGATCCGAGATCACTCAGGACGTATTTCCGCGGGTTACCCAATGTACGAGGTTATTTTCGGTAACTCGAAAGTAGTTTCTGTATTTTTGAGGGTTATCAAACATTCAAGGTTATTTTCAGTAACCCTCAAAAACAACCTTGAACATTCGTTAAAAGGTAACTGTGGTCTCAAATTCTCCCAAACTAGTAAGAATTATATAAAAAGCCTTCCATCACACCTTCAAAATAAACCTAAATCACATCTCTAGATAAAATGTGTGAGAAGTTATTGCTGGAAAGGTTCAGTAATATTACTTCCTGCTTGAAGACTTCCTGTTTTCAGCCATGTGACCAGCTTGTAGTCATGTGACCAGCCTCAGTCTGCATTAATAGGTTCAACTGTCAATTTTTTCCCCAGGTACTTCCTGATTTCCCCAGCATTAAGTCTTAACTGAGCATGCTTCTCCCCCGGGGTGGAAGGGCATGGCAGAGGTCAGGTGATGTCACTCAACCTACTGAAAGCAGGAAGTTTGAACATTCACCTCAATGTAATGTCTCACAGGCTCCAGCCAGAAACGTGATTGTCAGCTCCTTTTAAAGGAAATACTGCAGGCTTTCACTTAACCATAACTTGTTTTGAGAACACAGTTGCCCTTTAACCTTGGAAATATGATTGGAAACTTGAAAGTAGTTTTCAATCGTATTTTCAAGGTTTATTGAACCGAGGTTATTTTCGAGGGTTAACGAAAATAACCTTGTACATTCGGTAACCCTTGAAAATGTGTTCCAAATATTCTAAAGTAATTTCCGTTTCGGATCTTTGGGTTTTTCCCGAGTTCCTTATATCCGAAAACAGAACAAAACTTCAGAGTTTAGGCCATCTCTACCTATCTCTACTGGGTAGCCAGGTACTAATTTTGCCTTTAATACATTTTTTTGCTTTAGATCTCTCACTTGATATCCCAACAGGGATTAAATATGCTGAGGTTTTAAATTATGGTTAGCTATAGGGCAGTTTTAATTGAAAATCTAATAGAAGATTTATTCCCTGAAACTATATCCTTGTAGCCCTTTTCCCCACATAAACATTCCCACACTGACATTTTACAACCCGTATCTCTCATGTAAGTCATATATTGTGTAATGAATAAAACTGCTGCTTAAAATGACTTGGAGAAATAATGTTAAAATATAGAAAAATTGCCATTTATGTATATTTTGGCTCTGTTAAAGAAATCAGGATATCTTATGGCCAAAGGTTTTTCTCATTTTTGTATTGACTGTAAATGTATGTAAATAAAGAAATAAGGGTGTGACAGCTTAATGTTGATATTAGATTTTGCCTATCAGGTATCCAGGGTGCATACTTTAGTGTATCACATGACAAATAACTACTAATAGTGCACCCACAAACTACCCCATTCCACAGGTGATACACTATTAAATATTGTCATTAAAACTTTTCCTCACTGATTATCACTGCTTTATAAATTGCGTTAAGTACAAATTTGGCAAAAAAGCGGTGATAACGGTGGCGAAAAATGTAACAAACCTTTATAAATATGCCCCTAAGTGTATTTTTACCACTCATCATAAGTGGTAAACTTTGCTTGTGAAGGTTCTCATTCATCGAGGTCATGGTATATCTGTTGTATTCAGTAATATCAACTGGACTTAAAGTTTTGTTCTTGAAGATGTTTCGCTAGTCATCCGACTGGCTTTCTCAATTTACAATTGAAGATTGTAATGTCAACATCTTGGCAAAGGAACATGACTGGTTCAAGAGAGGTGTCAAGGAGGCCATTTATGTGAAAATTAAGAAACCAAGCCTAAGCTGATCCTGTATAAAAATATCAAAACAGAAGATTAAATTATCTAATAAGACTGGTTGTTATAAATGCTTTAATTGCAACATGTGTAATGCATTGATTACAGGTCAAACCTTCTCTCACCCATGGAATGGTAATAATTATAGGATTAAAGAATTCTATACATGTAATACTGAATTCTGTGTATATCTACTTAGATGTCCCTGTTCCAAAATATATGTGGGCAAAACAATTGGCCCATTCAAGTAAAGGTTCCAACGCCACAGAAGCGATATAAGGGTGGCGTATGAAAGAATAAATCAGTCCTCATCTTCCAAGATGGAAATATCCCCAGTAGCTGCACATTTCGTGGAATTTAAACATTTAATTTGTGATCTTAAAGGGATGGTCATAGACCACGTTCCCAGAGGTGGCAGCAGGGACAATGCCCTACTAAGAAAGGAAGCCTACTGGATCTATAAACTAAATGCATTGCAACCAAAAGGGTTAAATACCAATTTAGGATTAAGGTGTTTCCTCAACGATAGTTAATGAACATTATACTATTTGGTGTTTGTAGGTTTTATCAATATTGGACCTCGTATCATATATATGCAGATGCTGTTTTACTCTTTATGGTATTTTTATAGTATTTTATTCACATTTTCACAATATTTTATTCACAGAATATTTATTTTTTAAAGTATATTAAATATTACCAATTGAGAATGTACATTTCATAGTATTAATTTGTATTAATATTCCCTCACAGGGATAACACTACAGCTAAAATATGCACTTTATTGAATATTATTGTATACACTTTGAGACGTACATTGATAATTTTTTTCTGGGTTAATATATAATATTGGTTTTTGTTGTTATATGTATATTCATTGTACACTAGAGGTCACTATTACAATTTACTTGTATTTGTTTTTGGATTGAAATACTACTAAGGGGTTAATGCTCCAATGGATATTTTAACTGCACTTGCACTTTGTTTGGATTATTGTGTGTCTGAGGAAGGTGCCACACGGGCACCGAAACGTCATGTGTTAATAAACACAGTTTGGTAGTTTAAGACTGGTGTGTGCTCTGAATTATATACTTTCTGGATTTCATTGACCATTGGGCTATGGTCTCCTGAGTAGCACCCAGCAGCTACATTATCTTGCAGGTGTGCGGGGGAAACAAACAATTTTGGGAATACAAGCCTAAATAGAGGTGTGGGGGGGTTTCAACACAAACTGTCTATCATGTACAATGCTGTTTTGACACCTTGTCCTGGGCAGCTTCGATAATACTACTTAAGCTGGGTACGCACAGTAACGATAAAGCCCTGATATATCGGCCGCGCTAGACTCCCTATAGAGGAGTCTGCCTCGGGCCCGCGGCCTGGGGAAACACACAGTCCCCAGCGTTCTGCCTATGATTCATAGGCAGAGAACGCTCGGGACTGTGTGTATGCAGATCCTGTATGTCATCTTTCACTGATCTGTAGTGTGTGTACCCAGCTTTAGCCTCAATGCATCCACACCTTACAAATCCTGAAGATCCGAAAACGGAACTTAAAATTGGGACTTCAGAGCGAGTTTTCGATCATATTTTCGAGGCTTATCGAACGGTCAAGGCAATTTTCAAGAGTTAGCGAAAATAGCCTCGAACATTCAATAAGAATAAAATACTCTCTCCGAAGTCCCGAAATCTGAACAATCTGTCAGGTTTCAGACAGAACATTTCGGATTTCGGAACCGAGGGCTTCCCTGTCAGATCTGGGACCGAGTAGGTATATGTCATGAATCTTTTTAAAGCACTATCAAATGCATTTACATTACTGTTTGTCTATACATATCTTTTATTAGACTGTATTACTGCTTTAATGTGTTAAAAGCAACAATAGTGAGTGTTTCTTTAAATTCCGAGCCCTCGCTGTGCGTAATTGTTAAAAGTCTTTCCAAACTCTGCTTTTCATTAGCGATAAAATCATAAAGTCGTTTCTAGGGATGAAAACCGCAGTTTGTAGCTTATGGTGAAATATTACATTTCATGTTTAAAAGATTTTACCTCTGGTACAGTGAGAAGGAAACACGTAATAACATTGCTGCAGTTCTTCAAAAAATAATCCTTGTTTTTCTTTCTTGTGTATTTTTTTATTATTATTATTTTTTTGCTTCCTAAGGCTGTAAGGAAGTTAGCATCTATTTAAAGGACTGTCCTCTACCATCGTATTTCATGTTAGATACAACAATCGCAATGCTTGGGATAATCATCTGCAGATGTCAAATTACAGGTTAAATAAGAAAAGGGAAAAAAATCCTTCCTTCTTTCTGCCCACCCTTGTTCCCTTGAAATAGGCTATGGCTATATCTGTGACTGTATAGGTGATAGCCGTATCCTGTGACTGAATAGGTGATGGCCGTATCCTGTGACTGTATAGTTGATGGCCGTATCCTGTGACTATATAGGTGATGGCCATATCCTGTGACTATATAGGTGATGGCCGTATCCTGTGACTGAATAGGTGATGGCTGTATCCTGTGACTGTATAGTTGATGGCCGTGTCCTGTGACTATATAGGTGATGGCCGTGTCCTGTGACTGTATAGTTGATGGCCGTATCCTGTGACTATATAGGTGATGGCCGTATCCTGTGACTATATAGGTGATGGCCGTATCCTGTGACTGAATAGGTGATGGCCGTATCCTGTGACTGAATAGGTGATGGCCGTATCCTGTGACTGTATAGGAGATGGCTGTATCCTGTGACTATATAGGTGATGAACATATCCTGTGACTATATAGGTGATGGCCGTATCCTGTGACTATATAGGAGATGGCCGTATCCTGTGACTGTATAGTTGATGGTCGTATCCTGTGACTATATAGGTGATGGCTGTATCCTGTGACTGTATAGTTGATGGCCGTATCCTGTGACTATATAGGTGATGGCCGTATCCTGTGACTGCATAGGTGATGGCCGTATCCTGTGACTGTATAGGTGATGGCTGTATCCTGTGACTATATAAGTGATGGCCGTATCCTGTGACTATATAGGTGATGGCCATATCCTGTGACTGTATAGGTGATGGCTGTATCCTGTGACTATATAGGTGATGACCGTATCCTCTGACTGTATAGGTGATGGCCGTATCCTGAGACTGCATAGGTGATGGCCGTATCCTGTGACTGTATAGGAGATGGCCATATCCTGTGACTATATAGGTGATGGCCATATCCTGTGACTGTAAAGGAGATGGCCATATCCTGTGACTATATAGGTGATGGCCGTTATCCGGTGACTGATAGTGGATGGCCGTATCATGTTGGACTGTATAGGTGATGGCTGTATCCTGTGACTATATAGGTGATGGCATATCCTGTGACTGTATAGGTGATGGCATATCCTGTGACTGTATAGGTGATGGCTGTATCCTGTGACTATATAGGTGATGGACGTATCCTGTGACTGTATAGTTGATGGCCGATCCTGTGAACTGCATAGGAGATGGCCGTATCCTGTGACTATATATGGTGATGGCCATATCCGTGACTGTATAGGGATGGACATATCTGTGACTATATAGGTGTGATGGTCCTATCCTGTGACTATATAGGAGATGGCCGTATCCTGTGACTGTATAGTTGATGGCCGTTATCATGTGACTATATAGGAGATGGCCGTATCCTGTGACTGTATAGTTGATGGCTGTATCCTGTGACTATATAGGTGATGGCCGTATCCTGTGACTATATAGGAGATGGCCATATCCTGTGACTGTATAGTTGATGGCCGTATCCTGTGACTATATAGGTGATGGCCGTATCCTGTGACTGTATAGTTGATGGCCATATCCTGTGACTGTATAGGAGATTGCCATATCCTGTGACTATATAGGTGATGGCCGTATCCTGTGACTGTATAGTTGATGGCCATATCCTGTGAATATATAGATGATGGCCGTATCCTGTGACTGTATAGTTGATGGCCGCATCCTGTGACTGTATATGAGATGGCCATATCCTGTGACTGTATAGGAGATGGCCATATCCTGTGACTATATAGGTGATGGCTGTATCCTGTGACTATATAGGAGATGGCCGTATCCTGTGACTGTATAGTTGATGGCCATATCCTGTGACTATATAGGTGATGTCCGTATCCTTTGACTGTATAGTTGATATCCTGTGACTATATAGGTGATGGCCATATCCTGTGACTGTAAAGGAGATGGCCATATCCTGTGACTATATAGGTGATGGCCATATCCTGTGACTATATAGGAGATGGCCGTATCCTGTGACTGTATAGTTGATGGCCGTATCCTGTGACTGTATAGGTGATGGCTGTATCCTGTGACTATATAGGTGATGGCCATATCCTGTGACTGTATAGGTGATGGTCATATCCTGTGACTGTATAGGTGATGGCTGTATCCTGTGACTATATAGGTGATGACCGTATCCTGTGACTGTATAGTTGATGGCCGTATCCTGTGACTGCATAGGAGATGGCCGTATCCTGTGACTATATAGGTGATGGCCATATCCTGTGACTGTATAGGAGATGGCCATATCCTGTGACTATATAGGTGATGGTCCTATCCTGTGACTATATAGGAGATGGCCGTATCCTGTGACTGTATAGTTGATGGCCGTATCCTGTGACTATATAGGAGATGGCCGTATCCTGTTGGACTGTATAGTTGATGGCTGTATCCTGTGACTATATAGGTGATGGCCGTATCCTGTGACTAATAGGGATGGCTATCCTGTACTGTATAGTTGATGGCCGTATCCTGTGACTATAATAGGTGATGGCCGTATCCTGTGCCTGTATAGTTGATGCCATATCCGTGACTGTATAGGAGATTGGCCATATCCTGTGACTATATAGGTGATGGCCGATCCTGTGACGTTATAGTTATGGCCTATCCTGTGACTATATAGATGATGGCCGTCATCCTGTGACTGTATAGTTGATGGCCACGTATCCTGTGACTGTATATGAGATGGCATATCCTGTGACTGTATAGGAGATGGCCATATCCTGTGACATATAGGTGATGGCTGTATCTGTACTATATAGAGTGGCCGTTCTGTGACTGTATAGTTGATGGCCATATCCTGTGACTATATAGGTGATGTCCTATCCTTTGACTGTATAGTTGATATCCTGTTGACTATATAGGTGATGGCCATATCCTGTGACTGTAAGGAGGATGGCATATCCTGTGACTATATAGGTGATGGCCATATCCTGTGCTATATAGGAATGGCCGTATCCTGTGACTGTATAGTTGATGGCCTTATCCTGTGACTGTATAGGTGATGGGCTGTATCCTGTGACTATATAGGTGATGGCCATATCCATCTGTGACTGTATAGGTGATGGTCATTCCTGTGACTGTATAGGGTGATGGGCGTATCCGGTGACTATATAGGTGATGGACCGTATCCTTGACTGTATAGTTGATGGCCGTATCTGGCTGCAAGGGATGGCCGTATCCTGTGACTATATAGGTGATGGCCATATCCTGTGACTGAAGGAGAGTGCCATATCCGGTACTATTAGGGATGGTCCTACCTGTGACTATATAGGAGATGGCCGTATCCTGTGACTGTATAGTTGATGGCCGTATCCTGTGACTATATAGGAGATGCCGTATCCTGTGACTGTATAGTTGATGGCTGTATCCTGTGACTATATAGGTGATGGCCGTATCCTGTGACTATATAGGATATGGCCAATAATCCTGTGACTGTATAGTTGATGGCCGTTCTCCGGTGACTATATAGGTGATGGCCGTATCCTGTGACTGAAGTTGATGGCCATATCCGTGTCTGTACTGTATAGAGATTGCCATATCTGTGACTATATAGGTGATGGCCGTATCTCTGTGACTGTATAGTATGGCCGTATCTGTGACTATATAGATGATGGCCGTATCCTGTGACTGTATAGTTGATGGCCACATCCTGTGACTGTATATGAGATGCCATATCCTGTGACTGTATAGGAGAGATGGCCATATCCTGTGACTATATAGGTGATGGCTGTATCCTGTGACTATTAGGAAATGGCCGTATCCTGTGACTGTATAGTTGATGGCCATATCCTGTGACTATAGGTGATGTGTCCGTATCCTTTGACTGTATAGTTGATATCCTGTGACTATATGGTGATGCCCGTATCCTTGACTGCATAGGTGATGGCCGTATCCTGTGACTTATATGTGATGGCCATATCCTTGACTGTATAGGAGATGGCCATATCCTGTGACTATTGGTGATTGCCATATCCTGTGACTATATAGGAGAATGGCCGTATCCGTGATGTATAGTTTATGGCCGTATCCTGTGACTATATAGGGATGGCATATCCTGTGACTGTATAGTTGATGGCCGTATCCTGTGACTGTATAGTTGATGGCCGTATCCTGTGACTGTATAGGTGATGGCCGTATCCTGTGACTGTATAGTTGATGGCTGTATCTGTGACTGAATAGTTGATGGCCATATCCTGTGACTGTATAGTTGATGGCCGTATCCTGTGACTATATAGGTGATGGCCGTATCCTGTGACTGTATAGTTGATGGCCGTATCCTGTCTATCTATTCATGTGGTTTAATGATTTCCAATAGTTGTTTTTAGAGAATGAGGGAATGTTATTTCAGATTGTTTTGCAGTACAGTGTAGTAACTCTGCTTTGTGTTTTCACTGGCAGGAGGAGAAGAGTTACGTCCGCCAAGCTTACCCTGATTTTCCTTTTTAATATAAATAACATTTAGGATTGGGAGGAGGTAAAAAAAAAAGTGGTTGTGTGACCTTAACCCTTAAGCAGATTGGATACAGGACTTAAAGGGTAATTAAAGCTAAATGTATTCCTAATTAGCAGATAGCTCTGACATTTTAAAATCAGCTACATTGTGGAGTCATATGTAATGCTGCAGGTTTGAGGCATCTGCCAATTTCCGTTCTAGTGAATAATTGGCTTTCTGACTGCTCGGTCCTGAAAAAACATGGGCAGGTCACCAAGTAGTTACTCGACTGCTCTGGGGGTGAGGATGGGGAGAGGCAACAAGATCTTAGTAAGTGGAACTATGGGATATATTTGTTAACCCGCGTTATGGGAAACCGAGGGTTATTGTAAAACTACGATGGCAGCTGTAAATATATGGGCGTGATAGTAAATTTGTACAATTCCGTGTAGTAGCGAAATATCACAGTGGTATTGTATGGGCGATTGTAGAATTCCGATCACAATTGTAAATCTAAGATCTGTGATTGCAATCATAATTGTACAACCGCAATCGTAAATTTATTAACGCAATCATAGCGGTACCGCCCTTTTATAAATGTGGCCCCATGTATCCATGATTATACAAAAATTGTACAGATTTAATAGTTAGGGCATACAGTTTGTATATACAGGGTCATATAACGTTTTGTTTTACTTTTCCTTTAATCTTGTTAATAACTATGAGACTCGGCAGCGCCTCTTTCCCCTGCCACCAGCAGCCAAGGTGATGGAATTTTTGACTTATCTATATGGGAAAGTTCTTGACATCTCCTCGAACAAAACAGAGTGGATTGTTTTCTAATTCTGTTGATTCTAGGGTTTCTGCTCATAAACAAAATGTGGAAAATTGTGATGCCAAGTTCCAATGTGAAGTCCAATTACAGGCTTACCTAGCATGAAATGTTCCAAATGGTTCCATGTTTTACCACATTCAATTAAGAAATTCCAAAATATACAAACTGTGTGTTATTTATTCTATAAGGGCTGACGGATACACAAATGTGCTGTTTTTTTGGCACGCTTTGGTGTAAAATATTTCGAAATTAAATTTAAGTGATCAGAGTTTCAACACTGAATACCACCAAAGGTTAATAAATCTAGTTTATATTTCCAGCAAATCACATGGGGCAGCAAATCAATGGGGCAGCACAGTGGCTCAGTGGTTAGCACTGATGCCTTGCAGCGCTGAGGTCCTAAGTTCGATTCCACCCATGGACACATCTGCAAGGAGTTTGTATGTTTCTCCCGGTCCTTGCGTGGGTTTCCTCTGGGCACTCCGGTTTCCCCCACAAAAGACATGCTGATAGGTTGATAGTTTGTATATGTAAATAAAGTGATTAGATTGTAAGCTCTTCGGGGCAGGGCCTGATATATGTATACATATAATTGTAAAAATGTTGGCACTATATAATAATGTGGGTTCAATTAGAACCCGGTTTCGAATCGAATGTGAGGGTTTCGAAATCCCGACGAAACTTTCGGAACTCACGGATTTCACGGAACCCCCATTTTTAAAAATTTTCCGCTTTTGTCAAAAATCGAAAGTAGACGATTATCGAAAATAGAAAGTAGACGGTTATCGAAAATCGAAAGTAGACGATTATCGAAAATAGAAAGTAGACGGTTATCGAAAATCGAAAGTAGACGATTATCGAAAATAGAAAGTAGACAGTTATCGAAAATCGAATCCCCGAAAGAAATGATCGATTTCGGTAACTCTCAAAAATGGAATGCGGAAGCTCGAAAACAGCCTGATCGTGAGGAAAGTTTTGGTTCTATTTTCGGGTTCCCCAGACCATTCCCCAGGTCTCTGTGCCATTTACAGTAACCTACTATTAATATTTGCCCCTCAAAATGGACAGAAACTTTCAAATTTTTTTCTCCCTTAGACTTCTATGGGTTCGTTCGAATTTTTCGAAATTTCTGGAAAATTCGAAAACGGAACGAAACTCAACAGTTTCGAACACCTCTAATGCAGACTGGCCAACCCATACCTCCTTATGTTGGCCATAGAAGGGCTGATATTTCTGCCAGCCTGATTACCGGCAATTATCTGATAATATCGCTACTTCGTTTGTTTTACAGGCAGGTTCACAAACATTTGTACAATCCTGTGTGTACAGAGATACAATGCCTTCCCCTTCTATCACTTCTTAGTAGACCATCGTATTGCGTGAACATGAAGTTGGATCGTTCGTTCCATTATACAATAACACGCCTGCTCTTATCGATTGTCATTTTTAATTTCTACTGACAATTTGAATCTCTGGATGATACGTGGAAATCCAAACAGTTCATTGCATTAGCGCTCAGAGACAGATGTTCGAAACAAGTCTCTTTGCAGCAAAATGTGGCAGGAAAACATAGCAACTGGGATGTTCCTTCCCATCATCTGGTCTTCACTCATGAGGTAAACATAAGTCAGAAGTACACTAGAGATTACTTTGTAATACAGATGTACCTTATGTCAAGCTGCTGTGCGAATTGCCAAACTCGCTACGTTTCCAACTATTCACATTTTACATAATTACCTAAAGCTGACAAATGGCTGAACTATTTTAAAACAATCTATCATTTGCATGTGACGGAAGCGTGTTTAAAAGTACTGGGAACATGAACAGGATGTGTGCTAATTACATGTAATAGCCTCCGTTCGAGGGGAACCGTATTCTTCAGTAGGTAGGAAGGAACGCACACATAAGGGTAATATGTGAAACTGGACACCTTAAAATAAGCATTGTACAAAAGATTGTACGGACATTTAATATCGTGTAAAGATGAACGAGAATGGCTTCATGCCGCCAATAGAATTTTTACATTTTTCGATCCCAGTTTAGAGATGGACGAACTCACTAAAATCCGCGGGTTTTCCAAAAAATCTGACGGTTTAAAAATCCACAAAGCGGACCCGTTGAAGTCAATGGGAGTTAAAAAAATCCGAAAATTCCAGCTAAAAGGCTCCATCTCCATCTCCACTGCTAAAATCAATTTTTTCAATTCAGTTTTATTGTAGAACTGGAGGTAAAGGAGCTGTGTCTTACCTCCCGTTCTTCAATAAAACCTTCAGGAGCCGGGAACGAACGAAGTTGCAGAATTTACCCCGTCTCGCGCTTCTCCGCCGCATCCTCTGACACGTCCCTACAGATTTACAGGGAGATGTTATAAAATTTCTTATCATTTAAAATGGTGCTAATTTTGCCTTAACCAATCAAATGTTAGATTTCAAATGGTAAATAACATCGGATTGGTTGAGGTAAAATTAGCACCGTTTTTAACAATAAGAACTTTTATCACAGCCCCCTGTTTAGTACCAAAAATGTTACTTAGAGATCAATTCTATATTTGCCTTTGGTCACCTTAAAGGAGAACTATTGTGTATATAAAGTTTTCTTAAAAAACAGTTAAAATGAAAAGTACTTGGGACAGGCATATTAGCCTGGTAATTCCTACCTCCCAATATTGTTTCTGTGAGGAGCACCAGTCCAAAGAAAACTGATTCTGCCAGTCTTCTTCCTGGCTTCAGCGCTATCTTTAATACAGGAAAAGTCCAGGACTAACCTGGCAAAAAAAAAAAACTGTCCTCAAAAAATTTTTATTGAGAGGTAGGAATAATCAATCCGACCTCCCTGCCCCAAGTACTTTTCATTTTTAAAGGGTATGTCCACCGTTATTTTAACTTTTATGTTTCCAGTTTAACTGAGGACAGGAGGTAAATGCGATATGTCTACTACCTCTGTCCTTCAGTAAAACTTACAGGAGACCAGAAGAAACTTACCCGTAACGATCCAGCGCTGCTGACAGCCTCCGACTACACTGACATTCCCCGACGGATCCACAGTCCTTTGCATTGTGTGCGCATGCGCACACAGTGCATAGGAGCGTGGACGCGGTGGAGACTGTCAGTGAGGCCCGCATGGAGCGATACGGGGGGTAAGTTTCTTCTGGTCTCCTGTAAGTTTTACTGAAGCACAGGAGGTAAGACACATCGCATTTACCTCCTGGCCCTTCAGTTAAACTGGAAACATAAAAGTTAAAATAACGGTGGACATACCCTTTAATAAGTTTATTTTTACAGTTTAGTTATCCTTTTTCCCCTAGATTTGAACAAACTCATAGGACAGGATTCCCATGGGACATTTTTCCTACTGGGATTTCAGTATTGCTTTTTGCCCTATTTTTATGTTGTCTTTATCCTCTTAGAAAGCATTTCATAAATTAAACCTAAAAGCCCTTTTTTTTTTATTAGGCAGGCAACTTTTCAATGGTGTTTACCAAACTCGTGATTTCAAAACCAGTCACCTATACACTTCCCTCTTTTCAGAAGCCAAGGAACGCAGTCAGCAGAATATCGACTTGCAAAACTGCATCTGGAGACCCTGCCAGGTAGCCTTAAATAGAACTCACTGCCTGTTAATCATTTTGCAACTCTGCCTTTTGCCATGGAACAAATAGCCATCCTTCCCCTTTGTAACATTTATAAAGAAATAAAAGGGGAAGAGGTAAAGAAGATTATTTTGAAAACCACATTTCATTGTAAACATTCTATTTATCAAAAAATAAACAAAAATAGAAACAGACTTACTATAAGGAAAATCCACACTTTTTATTCATTTCAATACATTTTATTTCTTTATAGTTAGTAAAACATGAGGGTTAACCTGGTTATTAAAGGAGAACTATAGTGCGTATAAACTTATTTCAAAAACAGTTAAAATGAAAAGAACCCGGGGCGGGGAGGTAGGATTGGTATTTTCTACCTCCTGATAACATTTCTATGAGGAGCGGCAGCACGAAGAAAACTGCTTCTGCCAGGCTTCCTGAGTGCTTCAGCACTAGCTTTAATACAGGAAGGCACAGGGGACTAACCTGGCAGTTGAAAACTGTATTTGCTGTAGCTCCTCAACAAAACAATATTGGGAGGTTAGAATAATCAATCCTACCTCCCTATTTTTACTGTATAGTTGTCCCTCAAGCTTCACTCATTTGCATATTTGTGTGTGTAGGATTACTTTGACACAAGGCATGTCCTCTGTCGGCTTTTACAAAATAGTAATATCTCCTAATGTATAAAAATAGCATTATTGTGTTTAAACCTATATATATTAAAGGACAACTTAAACCTCAACAGGCTTTATGATGTCAGGTCTTTCTTCTAAAAATATATACTTTTTTGAACTTTAAAAGGATGCATTTCTGGGGCCTACTCATTTGTATGGTTGGCAACCCCTTTTTATCTGTTTTTTCTTTAACAGGGCTACCTTAGGCCCTGATACATGACATTGATATTCCAATCAACTGGTCAAATTCAATCGAATTGGTCAGAATATTAAAAATAAAATAGTGTTTTTGATAGATAGATTGGCGATACCGATTGAACTATCGAAAAAAACATAATCGGGGAAAGCAATCCATTTTCCGTACTCCATCTTCCAGGACGTATCTTCCATGGTTTTCAAGCTGAAAGATCGGCGGTGCAAGGTGGGGAATTACGATATGTTCTTCCAATCGGATTTACGACCTTTTATGCCAGTCGTAAAATCATTGGCTGTATCACTGTGTGCTTTAGTTATTTGGGTAACATAATTAATTTGTGATTTCTGGGTAATAAGTCATAAAACTTATAAAAAATATATATATATTTGCTTAAAGTTTCCTTTTAAACAGCAACCGTCCGGTGGGCAATCAGCCTGAGATTACTTGTTTATTTGAAAGGGCCTCACAAGAGGCTGAAGGGAACACAAAATGAACTTCCTTTTGTCATGGCCAGTAAGTTGTATATATTTGTAAATGTTCTTAAAAGCATTTCTTAAACAGGTCCATCCATTAGAGATTTGGATTTGGAAGGGGGAGCAGAGTGCAGGAAAGTTCTGCCAAGGTTAAGGTTTTTTATTGCTAACAGAAAGCAAGAAAAATGAAAATTGGAGACGATTACTTGCTGAGCGTGAGATATTTGAATTAGGAACAAGCAACACAGTCAACAATCCATATAACTGCACCTCGCTGTTAACCTGGTCTGATAGAAAGAAACAAAGCAAATCACATTCCTCCCATTTACCAACACCAAAAACTTATTAATTAGCACCTTTTAAACAAACAGAATGAATTCCTAACATTTGCCAGGAAACCAAATTCCTTCCAAGTACAATAACCTACCCCCTTTAATAGACATTAAATATAGCAAAGAACGCAACACATGCTCTTATATTTTCCCATGACTTAAACCGCCACTGACAATTATTTCCCTTATGACTGGCTGGGAAGAAAAAAAAAAGATGGTCACATTATATGGCATGAACCTTGGACAGCCAAGCCCCAAAACAAAGGCAACAGGGAAATCAGCAATCAATATCGGCAGTCATAGCCTTGACTAACTCCATGGAGGGAGGAGACAACTTACTCTGCCAGAATATTTTTTATGTGACCATGTTTTTATGCATGATTAATGTTGTGTAAAGGAAGCCAAGCATTCTAGGCATGTTTAACCCCTTCTGTTGACATGAGTGCAAAAGTAGTAATTGCATGTTTTTTCATTGGTTTACAACTTTTTCAACAGCTTTATTTAACAAAACACACATTGACAGGTCATTGCATAATATTTTCTTACACAACGGTTTAATAGAACACTGCCATCTAGTAGCAGAACATTAAATAATTAAATGGTTTGTACCTGAATTTAAATTGCTTTCCATGTGAGTGGAACTTTGTTTAAAGTCCTTAAACGAGGACTGTGGTATTAGGGTGCTGAAAAGAGAGATATTTAATCATCTAATGGTGCCATGGTCTATAGGTAAGATTTAAACTAAGGAACGTTTGTGCTGGGAGTGTGTTCTGTGTAAAATTCTAGGTGTAAATAAATGTTTTTTTCTTCCTGTTAGTAAAAGTTGTGGGTTGTAATTAAAGGGCATGTCCACCCCCCCAAATTAAAATTGAACCCACTACTGACTAATGGCCCCATTGTGTAGTTTAAAAAACCCTTACCTTACATCTCTGCTCCTTATGTTTTCTCTACAATGCTTATCCAAAGTACAGGAAACTGAAGAGTAGGAGCTGTCTTACTGTTCAAAAGTTTTCTGCATCTTCCTTGTCCTCTGAGAGGATAGTGGCAAGCGCAGGGGAGCCCTTCCCCCCCTCCCTCCCATCATCTGGATCCATCCATATTGATCTATCCACCTAGCGTAAAAAGCTTTTTCTGTTGTGTAGGGCACCCTCAACCGCTGTGTCATTTTGTTTAAAAAAAGAGTTAGAATGCTATGCTTGTGAAGGTTCTCATTCATCCAGGTCATGGTATATCTGTTGTATTCAATTAGATCAACTGGACTTGAAATCTAGTTCTTGAAGACGTTTCGCTAGTCATCCGACTGGCTTTCTTACAGCCCTTTGTCCCTGCGGTGCTCTCCATTGATGGCAGCCACATCTGTGATTGGCTGCCGGTTAGTAGAGGGAGATGAGGGAATGAGGTCAGGTATGTCTATTTCTGGGTTCATTTTAAAGTTATAACCTTAGCATTTAGGGTTGGAGGGGGTCCTACTTTATAGGAAGGTATATTTTGTGTATTAAGTTGACTGCAGTGCCAAGGGATGCGGAGGTGGAGAGTGCTCCCCTCTGCATGCCAGAATCCTTAAGGAGGACAAGAAATTAGCAGGCACTGGATTACACACAGAGAAGCTCCTACTCTTCACTTTTCAGGACAGTATCAGGCCCTGCAGGACAACCATAAGGAGCTGAGAGGAAAGGTAAAGATTTTTTAACACTACAAGTGGGGCCAGTAGTGAGGCACATTTTAGTTTTGGGGGTGGACATGCCCTTTAAGACTGAAAAAAAAGTATTTTAGCCTTTAAGTTCTAAAGGGGTTTTTCAATGTGAGAACAGTAAAACTATGGAACTGTCTTCCATTGGACGTGGTGATGGCAGGTTCTGCTGCTGTAAACTTTAGTGTTTTAATTACAATGTAAAAAAGTAGAGACAGCGATGTGAGCTCCCCTAATGTCCTGGTTGATAATCCCCTTTGTTCACACAGATGGTATAATCCAAGTGTGGCACCAGGACTATGGATAATACTGAGTATGTATGTGAGTAAGTGACCAACAGGCTACCATTTTGTTTAGGTGTTAAAATGTATTCAGTTTTTTTTACAAAGGACGCTTTTCATATGTTCCTCCTATTGGTATAATCCAACTGTGGTATCACTTGAGAAGGATCTTCCACAGTTTGACACAGATATGTGACTTGTTTAATGAGCTGCCATTTTGTTTGGACTTTTTCATTCTGCTCCTTTTAATTCTTTCAACCTTGACCCCTTGTTCTGATATTAGTTATTCTTTCTACTCAAATGAATACACTGAATTTAGTAACTTTTCCTACAAATTATTTTGATTACTACCAATAAATATCACTCAGACTCTAACACGTATCCGACACGGAACCCCTTGGTTCCGAAATCCGAATGATCTGTCTGAATCGGAGCCTATTGTCTAAAATTATCGAACGGTCGAGGATTATCAAAAACTGCCTTGAACATTTGATAATCCTAAAAAGTAATCTCTGATCGGATTTTGGAGAATAATCGAACATTCAAGGCTATTTTTGAAAATTAGTGAAAATAGCCTTGGGCATTCGATAATAATGGAAAATTTGTTCCGCTTTCAGATTTTCAGAATTTTACCGAGATCCGTTAATTCGAAAACTGAACGAAACTGGTGAGTTTCGCCCATCTCTGCTCTACAGTAGCTATTGACTTAAGCCATTTTTTATTAGTAGTCCATTAAGCAAAACGATTACCTTTCTCGTTTTCCATCTTAAAAAGAACACTGCATCATTAGACAATCTGCTATCTGTCCAGTTAAAACTATTAACTCATAACCCATTGTCACCCTAGAAATCCAGAAATTACTTTGCCACTAAACACTTATCTGACTATATTTTCCATATCTTATAAATAGCCACAAGAAAAGTATTAATTATCCTTGTACGATTTAATGCACCAACTGCCTTAACCTCTCAGGTTTTCTTAAACGAAAGCATAACAAGCTCTATCCATTGCAGCAAATGTGATTTATGACAGGAATCTTTAATTTCTGTTTTTAAATATGTTACCCAACGATCTGCATGCATTTAAATTCGTCTGCCGCACTTCCCAATGTCTTGAGGCTGTTGTTTAATATTCAAGGATAATTTTTGTCCACATACATTTTGGTCTATGTCACCTCAGATTAAATTATTACTGTTTGCAGCCTTTTTTTTTTTTTCGAGCAGCCTCAGGCCCTTATTTACAAGAATCAATGAAACAGTAATGAAAATCCATTTTTCATACTATCAGCCACGGCCTGCTTTTATTTAGTTAGTCGTGTCAAAGCAAGCAATTCATTTTGTGCAAATGTCAAGCTCAAACAAAAGGACAGAGCCACAAAAGTGTTAAAGATGAACAGGATTCATACGTTCTCCGCTGGAAGACAATGGTTAAAGAAAAAGTTTAGTTAATATATGCAAAGTGGTGTATATTGACACATAAGCTGGGCCTTTTATGATGAATATTGAAATATATATGCAAAGTAAAGGAAATGTGTTATGTTATAGATCTCAGTGTACATCGGAAGGAAATGAGCCATTTATATTCGACAATTTAGTGAATATCTAGTGTTTATTGGTACAGGGCGCATAGGAGTGTATTTGTCTTGGTAATTTATTTACGCAAATATCTTTATTCTTCTAGGGGTTTCTGTGCTTTCCTGAATTTCATAGTCCATTGTATAAATATTTAACAGCACGTCTCAGATGTTATTCATGTCATTTATCAGAAAAGACATGGAAGATAAGAGAAGTTTTGACAGTGCACCTTAACCAAAATTTGACGTTAAAGCAGAATGTATTCCTTTCATTAAAAACTGTTTTGCTTAAGACAGGGTTTGGTGAGTTTAAGTTTAATCCAGGACCGGTGAGATGGACCAGGGTGAGTGGATTTTTTTTTTGGTCTAGTGGAGGGTCAACATTAGAGTAGATACAGATAGGTGTAATTAATAGTATGTCATTTTTCTTGATTAGTTAAATCCTAGGGCATCTATACCATTCTAAATAAATCCAAGCTCTTGCCTACATTTTGAAATACGTGAGAAGGTGTTTTATAAGAATTTGAAGGATTAGATGGAAGAGAGGTTTCGGTTAACTTTACCAATGTTTAGAGCCATTTAGAAAATATTAGTGATCAAAGACAATGGTGAGTTTCATTTTCCCATGGAATGTGTAGAAATTCCACCAAACAGAAAAGTTGAATCAAACCCTAAATCCAAAGGGACAGAATATTTACATTTTTGATAACTAATGTCTACACTGTTGAATTTTTAACACCACGTTTTAAAGTTGAGAAATAATTTGGACAATATTCTGCAAAATTCATTTTTAAAAAGGTAACCTGCCATTCTGCATCAAAAGCAGATTTGGATTGAAACCAGGACTCATCACTAGACAATAGTAAAGGTATAAAGTAAATGACATTATGCTTAAAGGACAACTTAAGCCTCAGAACAACACAGAAGGAAGAGCTCCTTGATCTGTGTCTCATCAATCTTTTTAATGTTGGTTCTGGGAAATTTACCTCAGTGTACTTTATTTTCCAACATTCTAGTCTTTTTTGGTCAGTTTAGTCAGTTTGGTCAACGGCCATTATGTTCTTCACACATGCCCAGTCCTAAGCTACTGCAGGAAGTTGTTAAGGCAGGTCACACCCACTAGTTGTCTCTAGCTATGGGGTGCCCAACCTGGCCGATGCCAGCACCCCATTCTATGAGTGGGCCGCAGGGAGTAGCTCCACCCCGTCATGACAGGTTAATGTAATGTTAGAGGTTAATTTAAAGGGTTATCGGATGTTCAAGGTTATTTTCAAGGGTTACCAAAAATAACCTCGTAAGACTTGAAAATATGATCCGAACCCTTGAAAGTAAGTTCCGTTTTCAAATTTCCGTATCTTCAGGTTTTTCTTGAGTTCTGTTAAACCCAAGAACGGAAGAAAACTTCAGAGTTTCGGCCAACTCAAGTCAATTGTCATTTACCTGCCCCGACCCTAACTGATATATTCAGAACATTATTAATTAAATGTATTACTTACCAAAAATGATATGAAAGGATATTTATTTCCCCAATCTGAATCCCCCAATCAATGAGTAAGCTGGCCCCTCCCTCCATGCAGTCCATACTGTTTCACTTTCTTCTTTGCACATGCTCAACCTTATAAAAAGCTCATTGAGCAGAGGGAGGAGTCAGATACCTTTGCC
Source organism: Hymenochirus boettgeri (assembly GCA_019447015.1). Classification (NCBI taxonomy): domain Eukaryota; kingdom Metazoa; phylum Chordata; class Amphibia; order Anura; family Pipidae; genus Hymenochirus; species Hymenochirus boettgeri. Next base: position 143,995,527 of record CM033477.1, on the reverse strand, counting down.
AGAAAGGAATAGAACTTATTAACTATCTGGTTACAAATACATGTAATAAACTGGTAAAATAGCAGTTGGGGCTGCAGGCAGATACTGTAATTGACAAGTCCCTAGTTTTTTTGTTTTAAGGGTGGACATGTCCTTTAAAGCAATCAAGACCATGTATAGATCCTGATCATATTTATGTATGTTCCCAATATTGTACCCCACACATTTCTTTTTATATATTAAAACCCTTAATATCTTTTTTAAATATCATCATTTTCTGAAGATTTCCAATTGAGTCCATTTTAATTCCTTGTAGTTATAAAATACAGGAATCCTGCGACAACTGGAATAAAAAGCATTTCATTCCTAATTAGTTAGATGATGCTTTAAGTACTAATTAGCTTTTCGAGATTCTTACAGAGCAATTCAGGTGAACTAATAAGCTCTTATCAGTCCCCTCATAATTCTGTGTAGTTCACTGCTGCCTGGTGTCAAAAATATATATCAGTATTTCAATTATTTTAATTAATGTGATGAAGAAGGTTGATTAGTTCAATATGGCAAAAAAAAAAAAAGGAGGACAGTGACCAGAATACTCCAAACCTCCGTTTTTATGCTTTCATATCCCTGTAGCATAGGGAAATGTGCTATTTTAATCAAGGGAAAATACATTTTAAAAGGGGAATAACCCTAAGGGTCCCTATTGGGTATTCTATTAGGTAAATGAGGTGACTCATAAGACAAGGGAATAAGGTCTAGTCTTGAAAGACAATTTAAAAGCAAAGGGTAAGGGGTAAGCTATGAGACCTGGAGACTCTATTGCTGAAAGGAAATAAAATGCACATACAATCTAAGGAATAAGGCTGCATAAACCAGTGGGAAGGAAATACCAAGGGAAAATCCTTGCAGAAGCAATGAAAAGCAAAGAACCAGGTGCTTGAGAGTGCCAAATAAACATGTATAGGAACTGCTTGAGATGTGGAAGGGAAGAATGTTGCTTTATTGGCTTCCTGACCCAAAATTTCAGCCTTTTTGGAGCAAAATTTTGGCTATTACAGTGCCTCGTATTTAGATAAACCTCAATCCTTAAGTAGAGCTTCCAGGCTTTACTAAGACATTTGAAATAGATATTTTTATTTTTTCTTAATGGCCAGTAGAGATGGGATCCGGATCTGATATGCAACTTCTCGGTTCCGAAAATACAAACGTTCAATCGGAACCGAGCAGATTGTGAAGATTTGGGAACGTCAGTGTAATAAATACAGCCGGATGGCCGGGGTACTCACAAGTACACTTGTACAAGTCTGTAGGTTTGGATACTGGAGCAGGTGAGGCAGATGGGAATTGTATGCAGAATACTAAGGTACTGCTGGAAACTGGTTTACCAAGGAGAAGGTGCTGCTGGGAGCTGGGAAGCTGAAACAGGTAAGGTAGTCTCTGGAGCTGACGAGGTAAGTGTAGACTCAGGAACAGGCAAGGTAAGTATTGTCTCTGGAACTGGCAAGGTAAGTATAGCCTCTGGAACTGGCAATGTAAGTATGATTCTGGAACTGGCAAGGTAAGTATTCCTCTGGAACTGGCAAGGTAAGTATTCCTCTGGAACTGGCAAGGTAAGTATTCCTCTGGAACTGGCAAGGTAAGTATTCCTCTGGAACTGGCAAGGTAAGTATTCCTCTGGAACTGGCAAGGTAAGTATTCCTCTGGAACTGGCAAGGTAAGTATGACTCTGGAACTGGCAAGGTAAGTAATCGACTCTGAACTGCTGTCAAGGTAAGTATTCCTTCCTCTGGAACTCTGGAACTGGCAAGGTAAGTACGACTCTGGAACTGGCAAGGAGGTCGCTGGAGAGGTAAGTACAGATGGAACCTGGGGTAGCAAACGCTACAATCAGCCACCGGGTCCAGGAGGACACTGGCATTTGAATCTTCGTGCCGCCCGGTGCGCCAGCGTAGTGACGTCATGACATCTCCGACGCCGCCCACCCGGAAGTGCAGAGCGGCATGGGCATGGGACCGGAGCAGCAGGTAAGTTCCTGACTGTCAACGTATTTTCAAAAGTTACCAAATGTAACCCTTGTAAGATAACCTTGTACATTCGACAACCCTAGAAAATATGATTGGAAACTACTTCAGAGTTACCAATTCTATTTTCGAGGGTTATCGTGTATGAGGTCATTTTCGAGGGTTACCAAAAAAAAAACCTTGAAAATACGTTCCAAACCTTCAAATGCATGTTCTGTTTTCGGATCTTTGGGTGTTTCCCGAGTTCTGGAAATCCGAAAACGGAACAAAACTTCAGAGTTTCAGATGTCTCTAATGGCCAAAATAATTCTTGCAAGGCACTGGAAAAGTATTACAGTTCCTTTTATCTTTTAATGCGCCAAAGAGAAGACATAGGGGAGATTTACCCAGAGCCACTATTGCTCTGAGCGAATTTCCCTTTTGCGATTTAATATCACGTTAGCACACATGGGTAAATCCTCGCTAAAATTAGCGCAAACACAATATTAAATCACGAACGACGTATACGCGGGTGTATTTTGCATAACCCATGCATTCAGCTCTGATATTGAGTTAAAGCCGCATTAGCCAATAGCGAACCGATGACTGTCACTCCTTATAATTGCCCAGCAGCTCTGGGTAAATAAGCCACATACAGGGCTATTCAATAAAAGTTCTTATCGTTTAAAATGGTGCTAATTTTGCCCCAACCAATCAGATGTTAGCTTTCAAATGTTAAATAAGATCTGATTGGTTGGGGCAAAATTAGCACCATTTTAAACAATAAGAACTTTTATTGAATCTCCCAGATAGTGTGCAAGGAAGAATTCATTTATAACTGCAAGGAATATAAATATTGACCTCATGAATTATTTTTTTCAGGAAAACCAACACATTATGGTATTTTCTATTCAGACCATCAGTTGAGTTCAATAGAAATATATCATTAAAACACAGGTTTATATTGGTGTATCTAGTATACATTGGGCATTAGAGTGTAGAACTCTTCACTAGTTCTACACTAGATAACTGTAAGATATACTGGGGAAAATATTTCTGTTACAAAATTCTTAGGGCGCCCCTGCCTCTTTTAAGTCACACCAGTGTGCATAACCTTTGAGAAAACCTGGGGTAGGGAAGATGGGTTAAAAGGGATGTACGATTATACTACATTACTATTACTGACTCCTAGTCTCAATGCTCCTTGTAATATTCAATGGGACCTCCATCTTTTAGCTGATAGACTAGGCTATGGACTGTTATAAGGTTTCCTTGTTGTGTTTATATATAAAAGCTTCCTCCCTTGAACCTAGTAGGTATTAACCACCAGTTTGTATGTGATCCACTATTTCATTTACAAGGTATTTACTTTTATTTAAGTGCTAGTTTATAATGAGTAAGTTACGAGAGGGGCAGGATAATGAGCCTAAGCAAAACAAGTACTAGATTAAAGGCATGCAGCAACACACAACTCAGAGTTTGTGTTGCTTCTATGTATTAATTTACAGAATAAAATGAGGCTAACTCATTTTTTTAATATAGTTGCCTTTAAACAAAATATATAAATAACTGGAAATAGGATGTATCTCTCCCATCTTCCTTGACAAATCTTCAGTTAAAGAGAGTCTTAGTGCAGCTTCTACCCAGTCCTCCTCTCCAACACCCTATATGCAGCACCCTATCTGTTACATAGGCACTTATGCACCTTATTCTAAGAAAGGGGAGGGGGGAGAGAAGGAGAGAAAAGGAGAAAGAGGGTCTGAGGGGCAAGAAAAGCCCCCATCCCTGTGTCAAGCTGCCCCAATAATAACAATATATTAGGACTGACATCAGGTTCTGCCTTTCTTCCCTTATTCATTATCTCCTAAGAAATGATCAGTAAGAAATCATTTAATTACATTATCTATTCCCATTTGCACCTGAGCCAAAGAGCTCACAATCTATGGAACTGATGCAAAAAAAGGTGAAAACATTTGCTTGTGCTATTAAACCCCAGTAAAAAGCTAACACCTGATTGGATTGTCCCTCATATTGCATCAAGTGCATTTTTAAATATTCAAAAATAAAAAATTGCCAAATACTCAAGTCTCTCCTGGTGGCATCTGATTGTAAATATTCAGGAAAAGGCATTGAACAGTCAAGAACATGGTTAGGCCAAGCAACAGATATGCATAATTTGGTTGACAGAACAATGTCTGAGAAGGATGAGGGCAAACAGAAAACAAGTCAAGTTCACAACAGGCAAGCTAAACAGAGAATCAAAGCTACAAGACAAATCAAGCCCTAGGTGCAGGCAGAGCTGAGGCCTAAACAAAAAAAAATGGAAAACACCCAAGGAGAGAAATATTGGTTGGATGCTTCACAACTGACTTTTACACATCAGCCATTAGTCATACAGCCAGCCTATCTAGTACAGTGCTATAGTGGTACAGTGGTAAAGCTATCTGCCTGTAATTTGCAGATCCCTGGTTTAATATTCAGATAATTTCAAAGTACAGTATTTAGTTCAGTATCAGGACTCAATGTCATAGGCATCTTTATAGGAACTGATTACAATTAGAGATGGGATCCGGTCAGACTTGGACCCGGAACCCCTCGGTTCCGAAATCCGAATGATCCGTCTAAATCTGGATGGATCGTCTGGATTTTGGGACTTTGGGGCCTATTTTCTATAATTACCAAACGTTTAAGTTATCGGAAACTCAAAAGTAGTCTCCGGTCGTATTTTCGAGGGTTATCAAACTTTCAAAGCTATTTTCGAAAATTTTCAAAAATAAGCCTTGAACATTCGATTATAATCAAAAAATTGTTCCTTTTTCGGATTTTCATGATTTTCCCGAGATCCGGGAATCCAAAAATGGAATATGTAACTGGTGAGTTTCGGACATTTCTAATTACAATTAAATACATACAGTAGTATAATTACAGGGTTATTTAATATAAGTTCTTATCATTAAAAATGGTGCTAATTTTGCCTCAACCAATCAGATGTTAGCTTTCAAATGTTAAATAGGATCTGATTAGTTGGGGCAAAGTTAGCACCATTTTAAACGATAAGAACTTTTATTGAATAACCCTGGTAATTTATTATCCTACAGTAATTATGGAATCACACCAATATAAATAAACTATGTGATAAATTACCTTTAAATTTTACCAATTACTTTTATATCTATGATTAATAGAAAACTACATCAATAATTAAATTTGAAACAAAATAAAATAGTTTAAACAAATTTTGATAACAGGTAACTAACAACTAACAAAGTCCCCAATTTCGTCATTGCTTAGACTTTATAGGCTTTCCGCAGGATGGTGAGACTAAATAGCTTCTTAAAGACAACATCTTAAAGCAGTTCAGATGTTCCCATATTAAGCCAATGTTTTTTAAGTAAAATAGTTCCCAAGAGTAACCCAAAAAAGGACTTTCAATCTTTCTCTAGTTAACACTTAATTAGTCAATTAACCCATCTTTAATTACCAATTCAAATGTTGCCTAGTTATGTGTTAAATTGAAATCAGTGCCCGTCGGTTGCTCTTAAAGACTTGATGTTGAGGAGCTCCAGTGTAAGATAGAATATATTTACTTTATCTCTATGACACAGTAAAAGTAGTTCTCAGATTTTTTACATCTTTATTTTTTATTTACAGAAAGTGCCCCAGTCTTTACTTACTATGCCTCTTTCCTTCGCCGGTCTGAACTCCAGGCAGCCGCGTCCATGATTGGCTGCCTATCAGCCAATCATGGACGCGGCTGCCGGTCCCACCCCCTGCTTGCATTTCCATGCAAGCAGAGGGCCGGGGCAGTGCGGTGAAGGATAGAGGCATGGTAAGTAAAGATTGGGGCACTTTCTGTAAATAAAAGTTAGGCGGTTGGGGCTGGGGGAAGGAGCAGTACATTATATAATAAGTTTATTACAAGGGTGGACATGCCCTTTAAACAGAGGTGCCCAATTTTTGCCTTCACAATGTTTTTAAAAGGGGAACTGTGTTCCAAAAATGATTTTAGGTAAATTAATATGAATTGCTCTCCTGAGAATTTTTGCAATCTATTTTCATTGTTTATTTTGCATAGTTTTGAAGATATTTACATTTTTGTGTGTGATATGGCAGCAGCATGACCAGGTCCCCTGCACGTCCTGCTTCCTGCTCTGAAACCATGTCAGTCAATCTGCCCTGTGTCTCCTCCTCCGCTTTGCAGCCCCCCTGGTCCCTCCCACTCATGGACCTCATGGTCCCTCCAGTTGCAGGCCCCACTTGGCACTTCTCTTACAGACCCATGTGGCCCCGCTGATCCACGGGTGTTGTGGCCCTGCCCACTCATGGGTGTCATGGCCCTGCCCACCCACAGATGCCTAAGCCCCGTCCACCTGAGGGTGCTTAAGCCCTGCCCACTTAGTGGTGCACAAGTCCCGCCCACTCTCAGGTGCACAAGCCCGGCCCACTCGAGGTGCACAAGCCCTGCCCACTCGAGGGTGCACAAGCCCCATCCACTCAAGAGTGTCGTGGCCCACCCAGACCCCCCCTACAGAAAACTCTGTGGAAACAGCTTTTTCAGGCAGAGTGAGAACAGAGTGAGAACTCTGCCTGAAAAGGTTGTTTTTACATAGTGGGAGAGAAGGGCTGCAGATTCCTTTACCTTCTCTGTCAGGACTTCCCACAGCAGAGAGGAGGTGGGACTTCTTGTCTCCCTCACACATTGAGGGAGTCTGTGGCTGTGCTCGCCGGCGGCACGGTGCAGGAGAAGCCTTAGGAATGTCACGTCAGCCTCCCACCCATTAACTTTCTGGGCAGTCATTTCTTTGTACTGTATCTTGGGCTGTGGAGCACATAGAGAGGTGGTTGATGGGTAGGAAACTGGCCTTTAATTTAAACTCAACTTGTTTGGAGACCACAGTTTCCCTTTAAAACAAAAAATGAAAATTAGAAAGTCACAAAATCACAATTTTGTGAAAAATTGTACTGAAATTATAATTAATTATAATGGTCAAAAAAATGTCGACATGGTGATTTAAACTCAAATTTATAATCATGAAATGAAGAAATCTTTTAACAACTTCAAGGAAAGTAGTAATTAGGTGTTTTGGGTTATATCTATCAACTCTTTAATTTGTTTGGGTAGATGCCTCCATTGTAATTCATGTATCTTCATGGATACTATTATATTGTATTGGGTTCTAGAATCGTATCCTTCATTTGTAGTTATATGTTTGAAATATCTAAATATATATATATATATATTTTTAATGATTGTATAGTATAGTATTTTGAGGTTGAATAAAGATATATGTCCATGCAGGCCAACCTACTCAGCAATACTCACATTTCTTGCCTACCTATTGATCCAGGGGAAGGAAAAAAAAAAACAAAACACCAGAGTTATGAAGGGAAAAAAAAAAAACCTCCCTGACTCAAAGTGGAAATATCTAAAATATCACTGGATCAACCCCTCTTTATATATCAATACCAGTAACCATATTTTTTCCGTTCTCACAGTAAAAAAACTCTTTTGAACTTGAAGACTAAACTTCAAGTCTTAAGGGATGTCCTTGTGTCCTCTGACATGTTCTATTGGTGAACAATGCCCCAGATAGTTTATTGTATGGCTCATTAATGTATTTATACAGAGTGATCATATCCCCATGCAATCGTCTTTTCTTATATCCCCAAGAAAGCGCCTTTTCTCAGCAGCTATATGTCAATTTTTATTTTATGGGTGGATATGCCCTTTAATGTGCATTGAGTCATTTGTGTCTTTGATTGTAGAAACTAGAGATGAATGAAACTCAGCACTGTGTGAAAACGCAAAAATTCTGATTAAAACTCAATTAAAGCCAGAGTTCCTTTGGTTTCCTTTAGGTTTGACATCAGCATTGGAAGCAATTTATTAACTATCCTAAAGTACACAGAATATCTGTTTTTTGAGTAGATGGGGGGGGGGTTACATCACCAATTGTCTGCCATATACAATGTTGTTTTGATGTATTACTCTGGGCAGTTTTGATAACACCTTTTAGCTAGAATGCAATTCACATCTTGTGTTCAGGAGGTTCCTGTCACCTGGCTGTCATATGCCAATTGGGACACATTTCAGGGTATTTATTGCCAACAGATTCTTGTACAAGTCATTCTGAATTGAGAGATCCAGTCGGATGACTAGCGAAACGACCTCAAGAACTACACTTCAAGTCTAGTTGATCTAACTGACTAGAATAGATACATGTCTAATCTAGTCTAAAGCATTGTACACCCATGCGATATTGCACATGAGGGACGATGCCTGAAGCACTTACACACACCATTATCTGCCAAAATGGCTGTTCGGAATGCATGTGTAGCATCAGGTCTTGTGTGCAATATCGTATTTTTGTATGGGCCTTTATACATAGTAAAGAGCTAGATTTAAATTTCTCCTGAAAATATTTTTTATATTACATCTTTCTAGATATATTTTACTTGTGTGTTATTAAACAATGTCTTAAAAAAGCATAATTGTAAAGGTTAACTACACTGCTTTCAACTGTAGCCTCCAAAGAGTAGAGTATAAATACTGTACATATTGCTTGCCATGAAAATGGATTTCTGTTGGTATATTGATCATACAGAAACTCTGTGCATCATTCAATTTAATAGGTAAGAAATACTTTATAATCTTGTGCTCTTTTGGGACCACAGTTTAATATTGGCAAACAATTTAGTTCTTCCTTCATTCAAATTTGCTGTAGATATAATTTCTGCTTTCTTTGGTACCTGGTACATACACAATATGATTGTCTAGCTTGCGTATTTGGATTTTATTATGTACTTCTCTAGCATTCTCTGTGTTAGTGGGATTCAATGGATCTTCTTTGATGCTCCTGTACTTTTGATAATATACATCGGGCCTCATTAACCCACAGCTACAATTGCTCTGGATTAATGTGGATTCAGATATTTAATACCAGATTTGTGTCTGGGGTAAATCTCGAAAACGTTAAATAGCATCGGTAAACGTATGTATTACAATATTAAAGTGTGCAGGTTAGATTTCCAATACCCGACCATCTGGCACAATGAAGACGTTAAACTCGCGCTAACATATTCAATATCAGTTAGTGCGTTTAACCCCTTATTTTAGCACATTCTGCGCAGGTAAACTAGGGCCATTGTGAACTGGGGTATGCTCTAGTTACTAGATACTAGAGTTTCGTTCCGCTTTTGAATTTTTCGTAAATTTAGATATTCGAGAATTCGAAAAACTGACCCATAGAAGTCTATGAGAGAGAAAAATGTGAAAGTTTCTGTCCATTTGAGGGACAAATAGTAATAGTAGGTTACTGTAAATGAGACCTGGAGAATGGTCTGGGGAACCCGTAAATAGAACCAAAACTCATTTTAAATCTTTCCTCATGATCGGGCTGTTTTCGAGCTTCCGCATTCTATTTTCGAGAGTTGCCGAAATCGATCATTACTTTCGAGGGTTACCGAAATTGATCATTACTTTCGAGGGTTATTTTCACGGTTTCGATTTTCAATTTCGATAATCGTCTATTTTTGCCTCTACTCCTTTTAGGGTCTGTATTACCTGTATTACCTCATACATTCGTGTTACTGCTGGCTTACAGTGGGAACTGATGGGGTTTGTTGTTAGATTATATACATTTTTAACTGCTTATAAAACATTATATTTCGATTCATATTTGTGCCCCATGTTATAATAAAGTTTTTTCCTACAGTGCGCCTATGGGCTGGGTCTTCTAGACAAGACTGGTAATCTGATAATCTATAAGTTTGTTCCTCTATAAAATTGTACCAACACTCAACACATATTATTAAAGGAAAACTAAAAGGGAAAAGGGACCCTCCACCTCAAAAACAACAGGTTTATGACCTATTAGTCTTATATTAAAAGAAGAGATTATCACATTTGATAAAGGACCCAGTGTCTGAAACGTAATGTGTGAATAAAAGCAGCCATATATATATTTTGAGAGTCTTGCTATATCTGGTACTACCTCTACTCTCATTTGAATATTGATGTACGTGGTTTGGACGGGACACGAGTAGGAACCAGAGGATTTCTGAAGGTTTTAGGACTCTGTGATTGTATGTCGGACCTATTAGTCTTAACCACTTCAGTAGTGCAGAATATTTGTAATCTCCTTTGTTACAAAACCAAGGTCCTGCCTATTTCCCTGAGCAATCAGTCTAACCAATTAAAATAAATATTAAGTGTCATTGGTTGGACCGCTGTTCCAAAGAAGAAGGCGTGGCCATGGCTGATCTGAGAGCCTCTGCACCATATAAGGGGTAAGACTCACAGGAGTAATTCAGCCTTAGGGATGTCAGTAATCATAGTTTTTGGGAATGGGGCTATGCAGGAATTCCAGTTTCATAAACAGGGTGTGTTACAATTCCAACCAAGCCACAATCTAGGAAGAAAAATGTGGAATCAAATTTTTTTCAACCTTGAAACCAAATAAATGGAAAAAAACCCTGCATAGTTTATTTGATATGTCCAAATCGACAAACGGAACATAGATTTTTTTTCTTCCCTGCAAAAAGTAAAGCAACCGATATCTGACTTCTTAAATGCGGTTATTGCCACATTTTAACCAACTTTCTGATAGGTTTATAAACGGAGCCGCTAAGGAGGAAGGAAAGGAGTAAAATTTAATAACAGAATAAAAATGTAAATAAAGATTTGCTTAAAATTACTTGTCCAGGAAATAATTCTCCCTCCCCCTTAAGCTAATACTTTGATAAGCTCTGTACGGTGATCCTGATTTGGAGCGTGACCTTTGAAAATTCTCTCCAGCTTGATTAAAGATGTATTAAATTTGTTTAAATAAACCGCATTGTAATGGCATATCATTTGTGAGAAGCTATTAGGGGGTTAGAAACTCTACTGCAACATTTGCATGAAAATGTATCTGCCTGAACAGGGGATCTCTCCAGAATTAACTGCAAAGAGAAAAAGTGACATTGCCATAATTTGTTCCTGTAACAAATAGGGTAAATCTAATGCAGATCCATAGGGAATTTACTGTATAACTGCTCTGTGTCAATTATTCAGAAATAGCTGGATGAATGGGCGGAGGACAGACAAGATAGTTAAGATGAGTTTAGATAGCTAGGTAGGTTCCCCTCGCTCGATCCAGAGATTAGAATAGGATAGCTAGAGGATAGATAGATAGATAGATAGATAGATAGATAATAGATAGATAGATAGATAGATAGATACCGAGATAGATACAGAGATAGATAGATACAGAGATAGATAGATTTATAGATGGATGGATGGATGGATGGATGGATGGATGGATGGATAGATAGATAGATAGATAGATAGATAGATAGATAGATAATAGCTATATATTAATAACAATACATTTTTATTTAAATGTTCTTTATCAAATTTGGAAACAGTCAATCTATCTATCTATCATCTATCTATCTATCTATCTATCTATCTATCTATCTATCTATCTATCATCTATCTATTATCTATCTCTCTATCTATCTATCTATCTATCTATTATCTATGTATCTATTATCTTTCTCTCTATCTATTTATCGATCTATCTATCTATCTATTTATTCAGATAGAGAGTGGGGTAGAACGAAAAAAACACCAAGTCATCCATGCAAAAAAATAATGCCTTTAGGGTATTAATATACAATTTAAAAGGATATTAATATACAACAATTTGATTGTAAGTGTTAAACTTAATTGTCCCAGTTTTCCCCCAACCCTATCATACATATCTGTTGTATTCAATTAGATCAACTGGACTAGAAATGTAGTTCTTGAAGACGTTTCGCTAGTCATCCGACTGGCTTTCTCAATTCAGAATGACTTGTACAAGAATCTGTGGCAATTATGTACCCTGGAAAATCCCAATTAGCATATCACAGCCAGGTGTTAAGGGTGTGATTGGGTAGTGGCTAAGAGGTGTTATAGGAACACCCAGAGTAAGGTGTTAAAACAGCATTGTACATGGCAGACAGTTGGTGTCGAACCCCCCCACCTCTATTTAGGCTTGGTTTCTTTATTTTCACATAAATGGCCTCCTTAACACATACTGGACTAATTTTTTATAAATCAAAAATAAGTGTACGGCATTGGGATTGTACAATATTTTTTGCATGTATGGTTTCCTAGAGGGGCTGGCTGGAAAAGTAGATGGTTTGTTAATTTCACCCTGTTTGTTTTTTTCATCTACTGTACACATGGAGGAGCTCCAAGGTTAACACAATTTGAAGATAATTTAAACCACGAATGAAACCAAGGGTTGAATTTACTCTACCTTAATGTAGACCTTCTATCCTGATCTTTGGAAGCCAATGAACTATTGGAATGAAGGCTAAAGGAAAAACACAAGAGTTAAATGGTATTTAAAGGATAGGTTGACTCAAAAATTTAACCTATCCTGCTTTCTCCTTATCCTTCCTGAGGACTCTGGCATGCGCTTGGGAGCCCTTCCCCCTCCCTTCCTCCCATCCAACCACCATGTTAATTTTTCAAAACAAGCCCCAGAAATAGACTTATGATGCTTCGTTCCCTTGGCTGTCTGCATAGCCGGCAGCCGCGCCTGTGATTTGTTAACTCTCAGCCAATTACAGATGTGACAGGCAGTCCGGCCCCTATTTGCTACTTCCGGCAAGCAGAGAGCCGAGGGAACGAAGGATCCTAAGTCTATTCCTGAGGCTTGTTTTTAAAAAAACTAACATGGCAGTTGGGGGTGGTCTGGGATACACTACACTACAGCAAAAGATAATTTTTGGGGTGGACATACCCTTTAATTGAAGAATGGGAGGAAAAAGAGCTATGTCTGACCTCCTGTCCCTCAATTAATGTAACAGGAGCAGGAAGAAAGATTGTAAAATTTACCCATGAGCATGTTCCCTCGCTGAGTCACCTGACAGTTCCTGACAGCTTCCGGTTAATACTATACTAAAGCATGCATTTACTGCTAATATTTAATTTGTTAATGTTATTTTTCTTTTTCAAAAAATGCACAAAAAAATAAAACAACACAATAAAGACAAATATTAAATTTTTAGTGCTGTATATAACCAACAAAATAAATATTATATTCCAATTTTACATTAAACGGGTTCCAGGGTAACTTTACTTACATTTTTGTGGATTTCTTCAGAGAGATAAAGTCAATTTAATCGTATTGTCACATAGAGATCATAAATACCTACTTTGCCAGAAAACATCAACTATAATATCTGCCATGCAAAATGATTCTAATGGTGATTACCATGAAAATTCAGAACAGATGATGTGAGGATGGCATCCATATCTCGGATATATCAAGAGGTAATATAAATGTTGAATGTTGAATACTAAAACATAACACATCTTATGGCAAATTTGTACAAAATATGAAGACACATTTTTCATAAAGACATAAGTAAATTAAATTCATGATTCACTAAAAGTCCAATAAACTGTATGTAGTAATAAGTAGAATGATTTCTTAAAGAGGTCCTCTCTGGAAAAAATATATATTCATGAGGGATGGCCCGCGCAGTTATATATGAATACAAACTGAATTTGCATTTCAAGGAAATTATTTTCACATTATTTCACAAAATAAACAAAAACAAAAAATGCAATCATGGAGCCACAATAAAAAATATTTCAATGTGTCACTTTTTCTGTAGCTAAATTTACCAATTTGACCATTTAATGAATTTATTTAAAGGGCATGTCCACCACCAAAACTATAATTTAACCCACTACTGGCCCCACTGTTTAGTGTAGTAAAATGTTTACCTTACATCTCAGCTCCAAATGGTTCTCCTGTAATGTCTGTCCAAAGTCCAGAAAACTGCCCACCAGGAACCTGGCCGAGTCCATATAGCACTCTGCCTCCTGTCTCTCCTCCGGGATAATTTGCACATGCTGAGTGCAGCCCTCTCCATCCCGTTTCTCTCTTCCTTCCCCTAGTGTAGGGCTTATTTTTTCTGTATATATATATATATATATATACATATATATATATATATATATATATATACTATATATATAGTCCACAAAGAATAGGGTATCTTTAGCGCACACCTATGCACTTCCAGTTAATTAAAAGCAGTTAAACTTTATTCGGCATCTCGGACACACATATTGTCCACATACACGCCTTACGCGTTTCGAACCAAACAAGGTTCTTACTCAAAAGCCTATGAGTAAGAACCTTGTTTGGTTCGAATCGCGTAAGGCATGTATGTGGACAATATGTGTGGCCGAGATGCCGAATAAAGTTGTGTAAATTACATGTATGTATGTATGTATGTATAGTTTTTTATAAAGCGCCACTTGGGGATGCAGCGATGTACAGTAGTAAAATACAATAAAGTCATAAAAGTCATACAAGGGGGATAAATAGATAGATACATAAATATATAACTTACATAAATAGAATTGCTAGGGCTTTGCCACAAAAGGAAATGAGGTCCCTGCCCCATACAGCTTACAATCTAGTTAGGTGGGTAACATACCGTATACAATGGGATGGGTATAAGTACTGGAGTGAGACATATGCAGTGTAAATAAAACAATCATATACTGTGCTGGTTACCAGATAGGTAGGATGTAAACAGGGCCGGATTTACCATTAGGCACAGTAGGCATGCGCCTAGGGGCTCCTGAGGTTAGAGGGGCGGCTGTTAATCTCCTCCCACCAATCCAACGCCTTTATAATCTATTTTCTTCCCCCAAAAAAGAGAAAATGGGTGTGGTTTATGGGTGTGGTCTGTGTTTAGAGGTGGGGCTTTGGTCCTGCAGGCTCCTAGGGCATAAATCCGGCCATGGATATGAGGCTAGATTTACAACTGTTAATTTTCTTGACGTAAAGAAAGGGGAATAGAATTCCATAGGATGGGAGCCACAAAAGAGAAAGGTTTAAGGAGAGAAGAAGCAGTAAGAGTGGGGGGTCAGTATAGGAGCTGGTTCTGTGATGAGCGGAGGGTAAAGGTGCATCTAAATGGATCATTTGTATTTTATTTAACATATTGCATTTATATATCTTAGTCCTAGAGAAGCTTTTAAAGGAGGTGTTTCTAGAAATCTGCCATATTAACTAACATGGTGGAACATATTGCTGCTAGAGAAGTTTCTACAGATACAGATTTGAGTATGAATGTATGTGGTTGTTACTTTTCCCAAGCTGGTGCTTTTCTCAAACCAAACTGATATTAAAGGGCATGTCCACCCCAAAACTGTGATTTAACCCACTACTGCCCCCACATTGTAGTTTAAAATAAACCTTACCTTACATCTATGCTCCTTATGGTTCTCCAGCTATGCCTTTTCAAAGTCCAGGAAACTAAAGAGTCCAAGCTGTCTGTGAGGCATCTGCTCCATGCTGATTCCTCATCCTCATCAATGTCTGGAGCATGCGCGGGGTGGACATGCGGTTTCTGCATTCCTTATTTTCTTCCTGCACTAAAGATGATGGAACATGAAATAACTGGAAAAGAAATATTTATTGCCTGACATTTTATATAAAGGGATAGATAAATCTGTTGGAAAAGTTGTGCTTGAGAAACTGTAAAACAGTGTCTTATATTATAGGGCTCTTGTAGGTCACCTGCTATTACAGCAGGGGTGCCCAACCTGGCTACCATTGTGGGCCGCACTAGTTGTGTTTCAGTTCCTGACCGGGCTTCTAAACATGACTCTGCCCCTGATATGCTGTCCTTGCCCATTCCCGGTTCTATACTAAGTGGGCAGCCCCTCGGGCAACATGTCGGAGACACGTTATAATCTAGGGGGCGAAGTATTTACTTTTTGTAATTATATCTCCAGTCTATTTTTCTTGATTATTAATTCATTTTCTTGATGATTCATTTATAACATTTTTGGCTAAAACTATAAACCACTAAAATTATTTTCTGAAAATTCCTTCTACGTCAAATATTTTCTTCATTTTCTTTCAACATTGATGGAAATACTTATCTTCTTCTTCAAAAAAAGTCCAACTTCTAAAAGACTGTCAATGTCTATGGAAACGGGAATATTTCAGAATTATAAACAGGACCTTATGTATTAGTCTTTCTTAAAAATAATACAACTCAATGTTCTAACTGACAAACGAGTGAAACAAAAGATGCCTATAATACATCCATTATATTCCATGCCTGAAAGAAAACAGCTACAGAAGTTGTCAAATCAGGAGATAGTTGGCCACTGTATATTTATGAAGCAAGTTTCATTCTAGGTCCAGTCCTTACAAGAGCATTAGATTCATTTCAGTGAGTAATAGTTGCAATTATAGATTTATATGCTTCATGGTTTGCCAGAGTCTATGTTTGTTTCCCTCATAAAGCCTCAGGACATGATGGGAAATAAATGAATTATGGCTCATATCTGATTAGACCATTATGTAGGTATAACATGAGTGATATGAGTTTTACCTGATCCTTAATGCCTGTTCACATGAGTTTTTCTTCTCTTTTTTAATTATTTAATACTCTATTACAGTGGAAATTGGCTAAAAAATGTCAAAATGTCAATTTTTCCCCCAGATATGTTAAGTCTACAAATGCTACATGATGTAGCAACATTACTGGTTAACAAGAGAACTTCACTGGGCAAAAAACATTCTACCACCAGTTGTAGCCATGTAACAGTTAGAACTCTACAGATATCCAAATCTTTCAAACTATAATGAACTACAGTAAGGTGATTTTTTTAAGGTGGAACACTGTTGGATTTTTATTTTTTGATGGATTCATTCAAATCGGGAGAAAATCTATTCTGGCCGTCAAATGATTTCAGGTTTGGGGAGCAGCAGGGAATCAATGGCCACATACCTTTGTACTGTATGGAGTGTATCAATCGATTCTTGATCACATATCACATAATCTGATAAAGATTCATAACTTGGCCAAATGTGTGCTCAGAAGAACGTCAAAAGAACAAGGAGACCAATAAGGAAATTATAAAGTTAAAGTTACCTGCAAGAACTGATACATTAACTTGTGTTATCCCTAAACTTATTCAGCATCCACAAAAGTGAAGATGAAAAACATTTATCATCTTATGGTGGCCATAGACGGATCAATATTATCGTCCGTGATGCCAAAATCAGATTATTTGATTGGACAGATTTTGCCATTGGACACCATACACAGTGCGATAAAAAGCTAATATAAGATAATTGTGATATCAAGGTTTTGGTGGTCAATTAAGCTAGGTTTAAAAGTTTGTTGGGGGGGTGGGCATTCTCGTTAAATGTAATTTCACATCCTCCCTCTCAGAGCACCAGCACAGTATAGGATTGTTTTAAATTGACACTGCACATGTTGTCACTATGGCACTTCTACCCTTAACTGTGTATCGGTATGTTACCCACCTAACTGTATTGAAACCTCGACGGGGGAAGGACCATTTTCCTTGTATACTTATTAATTAACATATTTATTTATCTAATTATTTTCTCCCCCCTGTACAGCTTTTTTATTGTAATACTGTACAGCGCTGCGCCCCCAAGTGGCACTATATTATTAAACACATATATACATACTGCATACAGGCCGATGTAATGCTAAAAAAGTTACATCTTATCTCTCTCTTGCATTGTGGGATCCCAGTCAGGTAAGACAACTTTTTTTTAGCATTACATCAGGCCCCATAATCCTCTGTAGCAATGGCATTAAGATTGTTGTGCTTATTTTAACTAAGTCAATACTATTGGCTATGCAGTGCAATTTACCAAAATCAGGTAGCGGGGTTTTGCACTAATTTCTGAAAAAAATGGCCGACATTGCATTGGCCCCATATAATCTAGACTCAAGACATAACTCGATATAAAACTTTCCAGCTTTGTGGAAACTAGGACTATAAGAAACTTGTTAAGCACATTTTTGTCTAGTTACCTCATAGAACAGGTTACACTGATTAAACAATTCTTATATGCAATTGTGCACTTTCATTTAAAGTTCCATCTTACATAGCCTAGCGTTAGCTATACACTGAGATGATGCTAAATCGAGATAGGATCCGAGTTCGACACAAACCCGGATCCGACACAGAACCCCTCGGTTCCGAAATCCGAAAGACCCGTCCAAATTTGGACGGATCCTCCGGATTTCGGGACTTCGGAAGACATTTCCGATAATTTTCAGCCTCGAACATTCGAAAATCTTCGAAAATGTGATCGGAAAATCGAAAATGGTCTCCGATCGTATAATTTTTGAACATTCAAGGCTATTTTTGAAAATTATCGAAAATAGCCCTGTACTTTCAAAAATTTGCGAAAATTCGTTCCGGTTTCAGATTTTCAGATCTTCGGGATTTTCCTGAGACCCGGGAATCCGAAAACGGAATGACACTAGCGAGTTTTGTCCATCTCTAATGCTAAATTGTTAGAAATTCAGTGAGAATATGAACAGCAAGTGATGCCTCTCTGAGCAGACCGGCTCAGTAATAAATAAAAGGGGAAGACATGCATTATACATTTCTATTTCCAAAGCAAACAAGAGATTTTGTTATCCTTTAATGCTACCCTAATACTTTACAAAAGGTTTACTAACAAGCCCTTAGGGTGCTGTCTGTCAATAAGAACTCAATAAAGTCAATGAAGTTAAACAAGATTTGGCATTCCTTTAAATAAAATTCCTCCCCCTCCCCAATCTTTATTTGAGCTGCGTCTGTCTCGTGCACAAACACAGTCCAAGCTTGAAGATTTCTAGGCTCTTTATTACCTGAATATTGCAACAAACAGTTGAAATTGTGAAAGTATTATTTCTATACTGAACATGAACAAAACACCTAAAGTGTCCAATAATAAGATTTACTAGATTAAGTATTTTAGATACTGGCACAAGGTCAGAGTGATAAATTTGTGAATAAAGAAGCTGGGTGCCCCTGCTGTAAGATTTCCTGGCATCCCCAATTCCCCAGTACAACACTAAACATCATCAGCATCACCACAATCATAGATTTACACCCGCCATCATAATTTTATGATCGCAGCAACGATCGTATAACAAATGTTATACTTATAAAATCCTAAAACTGAAACAAATGCGATTTTACCTACTGATTCTTATCTTATCTTGTACTAACCTCCGACTACCCTCTTCACCTTATACCCAATTACCCAGAGTAAAGCTGGGTACACACAGTACAGATTTCTGAAAGATGACAGACAGGATCTGCAAGATCTGCAAGATCCTGTCTGCCAACTTTCAAAGATCTGCCTACACACAGTCCCAAGCGTTCTCCCTATGAACATCATAGGGAGAACGCTCGGGACTGTGTGTTTCCATTGGCCACGCTAAACTCCTCTATAAGGAGTCTAGCGCGGCCGCTGGAAATTTTCGGTCTTTCCCGAACGAGCGTTCGGCAGTTGCGCACTCATTCGGGAAACGAAGGTACACACATACTGTGTGTATGTGTGTACCCAGCTTAAGGGACTAAGCTTCACCCCTGAGTTTACATACAATCAGTTGTAATACTTAGTATTTTCTTATGCCTTAGATCATAGGTTAGACCACGGATGGTGAGACATTTTCCCCTACATCTTGTCAACATGTCCCACCTTAAACTCCGTTCCTCTGACTTACAGCCCAGAAACTGTCTTTCTATGTAATTCCTAATAAAATCTTAATAAAAAGAAAAAAACGAATACAGCGTTAATCACCCCTCAATTTACCACAGGGCGATACAAAGTAGATGATTGGTGAATTCTTTTTTTCCTGGGTTAATGCCACTGAGCGTGTCTGACCTTACTGAGCTAGGGGAGGGGGGCAGTAACTGCAGGGATTTTAGTGAGTATCATTGGTTAGGAACTACTCAAAAATGCAAGTATACTGTTCCAATCAGCAGTTTCTGGATTATTAGTCAGGTTAACATATATTTAATGTAACTATACCATGATTTGCTAATTGTATGGTAAAATTTGGTCCATAATAAAGTGCCATTCAATTCAATTCTTCTGCATGTAAACAAAATCATAATAGGGCAACGTTAAGAAAAAAATCATTGTGTGTGCAATTCACAGACAATCACCCAAGCCCTGAACACTTGAAATTTTAATTCCGAGGCCACATTATAATGTGAAAGCTGCACCATTAATTTGATCACAATTACCTGTCTTGTAATTGTAATGTTTGTAGGAATAATAAAGTGTTGCATAGGTAATGACTATACGGGGAGGAGGGATGACACTTACATGCATTCAGCAAACTGCCATAGAATTGCTAAGGGCACTAGACGTCATTGTTCCCAGATTGGCTCTATCACGTCTTAATAAACGATCCCATTTGTGTTTGGGTGATTTGATACTTTTGCTCTCGGATATAGCAATCAGTGTACTGAACTAAATAAGGTTTAAAGAAATGACTGGCTTTGCCCGCTAACCATTATATAACGAATGTTTTTGGAGATTAATTTATTTTAACTTGTTATCACGTGATATTGTTCATTTTTCAGACGCAGTGGCGTAGCTACAAACCACCACAGGAG
The DNA here is from genome assembly GCA_019447015.1 of Hymenochirus boettgeri. Taxonomy (NCBI): domain Eukaryota; kingdom Metazoa; phylum Chordata; class Amphibia; order Anura; family Pipidae; genus Hymenochirus; species Hymenochirus boettgeri. The sequence goes on along the minus strand of CM033477.1, from coordinate 143,975,082 downwards.
CAGCCCCTGAAATCACATGGGGGCCGGGTAGCCAAGGGGGCCCAACCTCTTACTTTTCCTATGACAGATACAGCCCCATACAACTATTGTAGATAAAAAAAAGAAGGGGGCCCCATTATAGTTTGGCTAGTGGGGCTAGTGATTTCTAGTTACACCACTGCTACAAACATATGAGGATGGAGAATAAATAATCACACTTATTAGAGGCTTAACTTGGAAGAGTGGATCTCACTCCCTGTGTTATTTACAGTGGTAACTGGATACTGGTATAGGGCATTGTATCTGAGAAAGAGAGTCCAATCTCGGCCCAGGGCCAAGGAGCGGTTTACTCCCTGCTCCCCATGTAGCTATGCCCCCGATAAGATGTTCACAAATAGTAGTACAGAACCAATATTCTAAATTCAATATATCCATTGCAAAACTTTAAGAAATACAAATTAGTTTGTAGATCATAGTGCGGGATAGGTAAGAATAAAGTAGAATAGTCTAAGGTTGGTTCAGACTCTAGGCTAACAGGGCAATGCACAGAGAGCCGCTATTGGCAACCCAGTGCAAACAGCCCGGCGATGTTATATGCTGATAGCAGCGCTCGTGCCACAATAGAGTGCCGCTTTTGGCATATGACATCCCTTGCAACTTCCACTGGTACATCGTCCTGCTTTGACTCCATAGTCAGGATTCAAGAATTACCATTAAACAATGTCAGACTTGGGTGTTGTGACCCACCAGAAAGCATTAAGGGACCCGCCCAACCTTCTTCTCTTCTACAACTCTTTTACATCTCTGTCTGTTCCCCTACTTTTCCTCATGTTAATCTAAATATTAGCAATATCTCTGTTTTCATGGATGAATGGGCTGTGGACCAACCATGAGTTTCCTCTGTATCCATGTGGGCCAGTCTGATCCTGACAGTATTCATGTCTACTTTACCTTTCTAATATCACTTACTATAGTACAAACAGTCAACACTAATAAGCCTTATCCATACATAAAGATAGTCAAGTATCTAGAATTAAGCCGTTCCGAATATACCTCATTAGTGTGGGTGGATTTTTGACTTTATATGTCAGACCCTCATTGTTGGAGTTTGCAAACCTGGTATAACAGTCCAAACAAACAATTTTATTATGTAAAGATATGCCAATGAAAAACTATTGTGCCGTATATACTCAAGTCTAATACACAGCCCCATAGAAAGTCCCATACCAGCCCATAGAAGTCCCATAGAAAGTCCCATACACAGCCCCATAGAAAGTCCTACACAGCCCATAGAAGTCCATACACGCCCCATAGAAAGTCCAATACACAGCCCCATAGAAAGTCCATACACAGCCCATAAAGCCAACGCCCATAGAAAGTTCCATAACAGCCCCATAAAAGTCAATACACAGCCCCATAGAAGTCCCATACACAGCCCCATAGAAAGTCCATACACAGCACATAGAACTACTATACACAGCCCCATAGAAAGTCCAATACACAGCCCATAGAAAGTCCCTACACATCCATAGAAAACCTGCCAGCCCCATAGAAAGTGCCATACACAGTCCATAGAAAGTCCAATACACAGCCCCATAGAAAGTCCCATATACAGCCCAATAGAAGTCCAATACACAGCCCCATGAAAATCCATACACAGCCTCATGAAAGTCCATACACAGCCCCATAGAAAGCCAATACACAGCCCCATAGAAAGTCCAATCACAGCCCATAGAAAGTCCCATACACAGTCCCATAGAAAATCCATGCACAGCCCCATAGAAGTGCCATACACAGTCCCATAGAAAGTCCAATACACAGCCCATAGAAAGTCCCATATACAGCCCCATAAAAGTCAATACACAGTCGCCATAGAAAGTCCAATACACAGTCCCATAGAAAGTACCATATACAGCCCATAGAAAGTCCAATACACAGCCCCATAGAAAGTCCAATAAACAGCCCATAGAAAGTCCCATACACCCCCATAGAAAGTTCCATACACAGTTCCATAGAAAATCCCATACAGACCCCCATAGAAAGTCCCATACACAGTCCCATAAAGTCAATCCAGCCCCTAGAAGTCCTATACAGCCCCATAGAAAGTCCCATACACAGCCCCATAGAAAGTCCCATACACAGTTCCATAGAAAATCCCATACACAGCCCCATAGAAAGTCCCATACACAGTCCCATAGAAAGTCCAATACACAGCCCCATAGAAAGTCCATACACAGCCCCATAGAAAGTCCCATACACAGTCCCATAGAAATGCCATACACTGTCCCATAAAAAGTCCAATACACAGCCCCATAGAAAGTCCCATACACAGTCCCATAGAAAATCCCATACACAGCCCCTAAAAAGTCCCATACACAGTCCCATAGAAAGTCCAATACACAGCCCCATATTAAGTCTAATACACAGCCCCATAGAAAGTCCTATACACACCCCATAAAAAGTCCAATACACAGCCCCATAGAAAGTCCTATACACAGCCCCATAAAAAGTCCAATACACAACCCAATAGAAAGTCCCATACACAGCCCCATAGAAGGTCCCATACACAGCCCAATAGAAAGTCCTATACACAGCCCCATAAAAGTACAATACCAAGCCCCATAAAAAGTCCAATACACAGCTCCAAAGAAAGTCCAATACCAGCTACATAAAAGTCCAATACACAGCTACATAGAAGTCCATAAAGCCCAAATCCAACAGCCCCATAAAAAGTCCAATCCACGCCCCATAGAAAGTCCCTACACAGCCCCATAGAAGGTCCCATACACAGCCAATAGAAAGTCCAATACAAAGCCACATAGAAAGTTTAATCCACACACCATAGAAAGTCCCATACACAGCCCCATAGAAGGTCCCATACACAGCCCAATAGAAAGTCCAATATAAAGCCACATAGAAAGTTTAATCCACAGCACCATAGAAAGTCCCATACACCCCCATAGAAAGTCCCATACACAGCCCCATAGAGTCAGATACACAGCCCCATAGAAAGTCGCATACACAGTCCCTAAAAGTCCAATACGCAGCCACATAGAAAGTCCCATACACAGCCCCAAGAAAGTCCAATACACAGCCCCATAGAAAGTCCCATAGAAAGTCCAATACACAGTCCCATAGAAAGTCCAATACACAGCCCATAGAGTCAATACACGCCACAAGAAGTCCCATGCACAGCCCAATAAACTCCATACACAGACCCATAAAAGTCCCATACACAGCCCAATAGAAAGTCCAATACACAGCCCCATAGAAATCCAATACACCCCCATAGAATTCACATACACAGTCCCATAGAAGTCCAATACACACCACATAGAAAGTCCCATACACAGCCCAATAGAAACCAATACACAGACCCATAGAAAGTCCCATACACACCCAATAGAAAGTCCAATACACAGCCCCATAGAAAGTCCCATATACAGCCCAATAGAAAGTACCATACATAGCCCAATAGAAAGTACCATACACAGCCCCATAGAAAGTCACATTCAAACCCCTATAGAAAGTCCCATACACAGCCCAATAGAAAGTCCAAAACACAGCCCCATAGAAAGTCCCATCATACACAGATGTGCTCTGCATAATTTTCTGTGCAGTGTAAAAATCCCTCCTTTGGAGATGTTTGTTAAATCCTGTTACTTTACCATTTTTTTCCTACCGTTTCCTTGCAGTCTGGGCTGATCTGAGTGAGCAGGATAACAATAGCCTAACCCACAGAAAACAAAAGGATTCTCCATGTACATGGTATAGCTTTTGTTTCTCAGGGCTATGTGTTTTTGTCCAGCTGCTCCTTGGAGCATACAGCAACCCCAGTATAAGCCAGGGGAGACTTTCAGGATGATTTTGAAGGTAACAATTATCGGCTTATACTAGAGTATATATGGTAATTGGCATGCACAACACACCTTAATTTACCTTAAAAGATAACTATATAAAATTTAATTTTTTAAAAATGAAAAGTACCTGGGGCAGGGAGGTCAGATTGATTATTCCTACCTCACAATATAATTTTATTAAGGACGACAGCACGTACAGTTTTCATATGCCAGGTTAGTCCTGGACTATTCCTGTATAAAGATAGTGCTGAAGCAAGGAGGAAGACTGGCAGAATCAGTTTTCTTTGGGCTGGTGCTCCTCACAGAAACATATTGGGATAGGAATTACCCATCCTACAGTATATCCCTGTCCCAGTACTCTTCAGGTTAACGTTTTTCAAAAAAAAAAAAAAAAAGTTATCCTTTAATTTATTATAGAATGGGGATGTTACTGGTGAATATTTTTTTTTATTTGCATTGCTATTTATTTCCCTAAAAAGAGCAAAATGAATATGCATAAATAGAATATTAAAAGAGCTAAAATGTAATATGCATAAATAGAATATTAAACAAGGTTTATCAGGGCCCAATGATGTTTTTCAGATGAGGATTTAAAAAGTATTCAGCCTTGGGTCTCCAACCCATGCAAACTAACTCTTTGGTACAGTCCATTTATCAAAGCCCTGTGTGATTTTTCAAGCGGAGAATGATATGATTAAGCAATGCCACTGGGTAACCAACAGTTACATGTTTACCCAGTACCAACAGGGTCTATTCATTTAAAAAATAATCATTTTATGAAAATGTATATTTACACTATTTGTCTAAAAGCATTTTACATGACAATTAGGACAAAAAACCTATTTCAAGCTATTGGACCATTTTCTATTGTACTGTATGTAAAAATTTATTTTTTAAAATGAAATATTCACAAAGCACTATAATATAAGGCAACCGTTTTGATCCACGAGCTTCCAGTAAGTCAAAATGGGCGAACCTCTATGTGAGTACACAAAAATATCAATAAAACTCTCAATAAGGTACCGTATATACTCGAGTATAAGCCGAGGTTTTTAGGTTTAAAAATTAACCTAAAAACCTTGACTCGGCTTATACTCGAGTCACAAGGAACTACCTTAATCCAGAGGCAGCCGCGAGTCCGGCCGGCAGTTCCCAGTAGTTCTTCACGATTGCACGATGACGTCATCACGCACGCTGGCGGGATGACGTCATCGCGCAGCCGCGAAGCAGTAATGGAAACTGCCGGCCGAACTCGCGGCTGCTTCTGGATTGCAGAGAGAGGAAGACTGAAGACCAGGTATGGTAAGTGGATGGGGGGGAGGGCTGGGGGTACTGGGGGAGGGCTGGGGGTACTGGGGGGAGGGCTGGGGGGACAGTATGCCATGCAGACACCCACATTACCCTTTCACTATAGGTGGTTGGAAACTACAACTCCCAGCAACCAAGCATGCTGGAGTTGTAGTTTCAAACATCTACAGTGGAAAGGTATTAGGGTGGGGGACAGTATGCCATACAGTAACCCCCAATACCTTTCTACATAGGTGGTTGGAAACTACAACTCCCAGCAACCAAGCATGCTGGGAGTTGTAGTTTCTAAACATCCAGTGGAAAGGTATTAGGGTTACTGTATAACCTCGGCTTATCTCGGGTCAATCATGGTTCTTATTTTGAGGCAAAAAATGGTACCTCGGCTTATACTCGAGTCGGTTATACTCGAGTATATACGGTATGTGTTTGTGTTTTAATTCCAACCAGGATGCATAATTAATGCAGAGTCATTCACTATGCATGTCTCAGAAACGAGAAGGCAATAACACCACAATAATAATAAGATGTGTATGTGACAAAATCTAAATGGCTTGTGAACAAAAGTCAGCTGTAATAAAGTTCTATTTTGAATGATAGTTGACTTCTTGTTGGACGATCCACGATAATTGGTATTTTTTTTAATAATTGACATTAACATTCCATTTGCTCATTGGTCCTAAAGTTTGCACATGCAAATATTTGCAGCAACCAATTAGATGTTAGAGTTTACAGGGTTACCACAGTTAGAGAACATCTCATTGGTTGCAACAGATTGATAACAAGGGCAAGTAATTTTTAAATTAATGAAATAAACGGTCAGGCTTTTAGATTTTATAATTATCAATGGTTGTTCATTACCATGTATTTTGTCTAATTCTGTTCTAGGTTTTTCTCCTTCATGATACATATTGCAGCACAAGGATCTATTTTTTAATATCTACTTTTTTTTCAGCAAGATTCCAAAAATGGAAAAAATCTTCAAGAATTTTGAGATCAGGCAAAGGCAAAAGACCGAGGACATTATTTTGGGGGTGATAAGAAACTTGTAAGCTAATTAAGTTCATGGTTTCTTGCTGTGTAACTGATTGCGATCATGTTATAATTAGCCTCTTGCTGTGTCCTTAAAGCACTAAACCAACATTTAGTTGCGCTTGAGGCTATTGTACATTATAGCTACTGTATAGCAGGGTAGAAAAAATACATGTCCTTTCTGTCTCGTATCTCATTCATTGGCATGGAAATTAGCAAATTATAATGCACAGGCCAGATTGAGGATCCTTTATAAAAAAGGTATGGCCAATGCTGAAAAAAAAATGATCCAAAGACTTAAGGAGGCCATAAACGTAAAGATAACAATGTTCAATATTGGCATATCTAGAGATGGACTAGAACTAGAACTTGAAGCCGTGTTCTAGCCAAAATATGGAGTTTGAATGAACTCGGACTTCTCGAAAACATGCGGACCCGGATTTCTCGGACTTTCGAACATTCGATAATTATCCCATAAATGATTTGAACATTCAATAGTTATCCCATTAACGATTGAACATTCGATAATTATCAAATTCGAAAATCAAAATCTTTGAATTGTTATAAGATAATTATCAAATGTTCGAATCGTCTATGGGATAATTATCGAAAATCGAATGCAAAATTGTAAGTAGCATGCATGAGAATAAAATCGATTTTTTGAAAGTCCTGGATATTTAAACGTGTTCCCCAGACCATTTCCCAGGTCCCACAACCTTACATTAAGTTACCTGATATTTTAATTGTATTTCATTAGAACTTCTCAAACTATTTGACTCCCATTGAATTTAATGGGTCTGTTTTCAAACTTTCCATATAGTTCGAAAGTTCGAAAACGGACCCAACTTTCGAAAGCTCGGCCATCTCTAGGCATATCCGATTGAATCATGTGTGGTAACTGATTGTTAAGGTAAAAATAACTGTACAGTATGAGAAACGTTTGATTTTTTTGATTTTGTGTGGTTTCCTTTACCTCATAAACAGCTTTTAGCATGCCAATACTTTCTGAATAAAATAATAAAGACAAGATCATCTCAAAAATGAACACTCCAGGTGGGGCCATATTGATTTACTAACCACCCTGTAGTTTATTGCCCAGTGACTGCTCAAATGCATAAAGTTTTCTAGGATATCACTATGGATGTCCACAGCAGACCTCCCCATCCATAGGTCTTATCACTGTACAATAGGTGGGTAAGATACTGGCATGAAACATGAACTGTAAAGAAACCTATGACAAAAAGTCCATGAGAAATCTCTTGCTTACTGGGAGTTATGGGTTACAATAAAAGGTGAATCAGTAATTAGTTATTATGACTCTTTAGTCTGTGTGGTGTTAGAATCATGTGTAGTACATTTGGCAATAGGAAAGTTTTCATTTAAGGTGGACATACCCTTTAGAAACACTGCTGTATCTTCGTACAACGCTGCTTCCTCAGCCTCTGAGCTGATTAATTCCTTGTCCACAACAGTAGTAACTACACTGTCTACCCGATCATGGATGGGTGTGCTGTAGCAGTTTTTACTGGTGGAATCGATGGAAAGGGAACTGGATCAAAGCTGTGACATAGTTCCCCAAGCAAATATGTGCAAAATTTTGTTGAAGTGCCCAATATTATTAAAAACTCCACACAGCAAGGAATTCTGTGAGGAATAGATTTCGATATGTATTAATGTTTCTTCCTTCTGATATGCCTTGGTATGCCCTGCACAGGCCTTGGTAAGTGCACATTTAGACAATGAGCTACACTGACTTTCCTTATGGACCATATCTCTCACAGACAGGACTTATTTTTGTTACTTGTGTCCATATGTATCTTCTTTTTATATTGGGTGTTGGTGTTTCCCTGGCTGCAACCCCAACTGATATTTTACTTGTATACCACATGTATTTGTAACCAAAAATTAATCAAAATTTATGGAATGTTTACAGATTTCTCTGTTTTTCTCAAATTTCCAAAATGTCTAGCTTATTATATCAGTGCCAACCCCCTTTTCAGCCATAGCAATGAGAATTCTGGGTTCCAAGGCCTAACAAGAAGAAGTTTGCAACTTTGCACAGGAAAAAAGCAATCATCCTAGAATGCAGATTCCGCTTTCTATAATTTAGAAAAATTCTTAAAAAAAAAAATCTGGAATATTTAAAAATTACGAGAAATCGCAAAAATACTACGCTGAATGCCAAAACGGAAACAAACATGCAATTTCCGGTACTGGACTGTTTTTAGGCATTGATCTAATATACAATATCTAAAACAAAGAGGTCCCTATTGAATATAAGAAAAGCCTATTGATATAGTACATAGAAACAAACACAAAGAGTGTAGAGGATATAAATGGCTAAAACGTATAATTTTTTATTATAAAATAGTAAAAAGATCGACAAAAGATCGCATAAGTAACAATACTATCAATATATCAAGCAATAACAAAGAGTAATTAGAGTAATTGTAATTGCATATATCTCTTAAATGCACCCCCTCTGACCACATCCTATCCAAGTCATAAGTAATAATGTAGAAGTAGTCAGCGATACTTATCAGTCACTTTGGTAGGTAGGTAAAAGTCCGTGCACGGTGAACATCAAGGGGACTGGTGATCGAGGCTACAGTAACAGGATATCACAAAAGTATATGGGAGCAGAGAGAAAGGGGTGTCTAGCACCCAAACGCGTTTCGCATCATAGCTTTTCAATGGGCTCAATGACTCTTACCTAACTCCAACGTGAATGAAGTATCGCTGACTACTTCTACATTATTTGACTTATGACTTGGATAGGATGTGGTCAGAGTATACGTTAGCCATTTATATCCTCTGCACATCGTGTTGTTTCTATCTTTTTAGGCATTGATACATGTTCCTAGACCATTTCCCAGGTCCCTGAGCCATTAACAGTAAGTTACCATTGCTTATATACTGTAAACGCAGGCAGAATTCCATAATTTTTAACTCCCATTGACTTTAATGGGTCTGCTTGCGGATTTCTGGATTTTAGATTTTTTTTTAACTGTTGGAATTTCAAACGTGGAAAACATGACTGCTGACCCAATTCTAGGATCGGGTCGGAACCCAAGCACTTTCCAAAATGTTTGCTGCCTTTATTGTTTTATTGCTGTTTACTGGATTTTTTAGCTTAACATGGGAATTGTGGAATTACATGGCATGTGACAGATCATTGAACATCTAGGTATTGTAGTTCCCAGCTACAGTATTTGTAAGTCCCCCCATTAAGTAGTAACTTTGTAAGTTTATTGGGTTCCCCTAAGACCAACCAGCCTGCAATTCATCATTTGTAGCGATCCAATGCCACACTTTAAATATAACTGCATGATAACAATGTGGAAATATGACCTATTAATGATAGAAGAAAAGATATAAGCCCAGTAACTTGCTCATAGTAAATCAAAAAGAAAGCTCTCCCAGGTCATCTAAAGGATTTTATTATGTCACTTTCAGCACAGAGGACCATCCAATATTCCATAAACTAGAACGATTCTCTTCATGGGTTCAGAAGCTTTCTGTGTGGTAATTTAAGTTCTTAGTTACTTCATACTTTTCTTTATGCTTTGGGAATGTCATAGGACCACATCTTAAATCACAGGCTCTTCTCCATTTAGTCAACACTGATTTGTAAAATATAAAACAGTTTCTGGGCTGATTGTCACCTTCTTGTAACAAGCAAATCATTTCTTCTTTTAATTATTTTCCGTTTACAATATTCCAATTCAAATCATTGTCTTTGTGCTCATGTGCTTGGGGTTAGAAAGCCATTCAAAATGCTTGGCAAGCCCCTTAGAACTGTCAGTCTGAAGTCACTCAAGGACCTGTCAGGTCTGTCATGTATGTTTAATTTTCCAGACACCAGTTTGTGAGCATTACTTGTTTTAGGGTGAGGAAACAGGCAGCTAATTTGCACTGCTGACTGCCAACTGATGACTGTAGACAACAATAGACCACACACATAATGATTAGCTGATCAGTTCAGATTGAGTGAGAAATGACATCACAGTTCCTTACCTTCTGACCTCTCATTCCAAACATATTGGTGCTAATATGTCCCCAACCAATCAGATGTTAGTTTTCGAAATTAAATAACATCTGATTGGTTAGAGCAAAATTAGCACCATTTTTAGCCATAAGAACTTTTATTGAATCTCCCTGTTTGTTTCTTTCTGTAATCCCCCCTCACCCCCGCCCCTTTTCTCACACAAAAATTTTTGTCTAATAAATACATTAGCAGCAAACCCAAAGAATAGAACAGCCATGTAAACCTTGCAACCTGAACACTTTATATGCAAGATATTTCCAGTCTCTTGGGAATCTGTGTTTTGATGGATTTTGAAGTTTTTATTTTCCAAATATATCCTCAGCATGGCCACTATGCTATTTTCATTGTGGTTGACCTATGGCATGACAGCAGCACAGAAGGATCTTTCAGAAATACAGAACTTTTACTGCTCCAAATTTCAAATGATCAAAATAGCTTTCTCCGGCTGAAAGTACTAACGAAGGCCTGGGCCCCACTGCTACAGTTCCAGTCCTTTTTGCAATTCAGTTGCAGTTGGCGATCGTGTGTGCAAATTAAATTATTCAAGGCTCCACTATGTACGTTCTGAGGGGATCCTTCGTGGCCCATTCCATTTTTCTGACGCATGGTGACGTTTTTAATATATATCCCTCTTAACACATGCATTTTAAATTCTTGGATATGACAGAAAATGTGAATGTACCGTAAAATGCACTCACACACAAAATGAAAAATGCATTAACTTAGTATTCTGGAGCCTCAGTCTTCTCCATAATGGATGTCATCTTATATACTGGGGCATATTTAAAGGGATGTCCACCCCGAAATTTAACTTTTGATATGCGGTAGGGCATGTCCCCCAGCCTTACTTCCTTCTCCTCCGCGCAGTGTTCTGGCCTCTGCTTGCATGGAATTGCAAGCAGGGGGCGGGACCGGCAGCCGCGTCCGTGATTGGATAAGAGGCAGCCAATCACGGTCGCGGCTGCCAGGAGTTCTGAACAGCGGAGGAGGAGAGGCAGGAAGTAAGATTGGGGGACTTTCTAACAATTATATAAGCGGTTGGGGCTGGGGAGCATGCCCTACCATATCAAAAGGGTTTAATGGTAGGGGGAGGGAGAGAAAAACAGGAGGGAGGAGGGAGGGAGGGGATGGGGGGGGGGCTGCACTAAGCATGCCTCAACCTTGACGAGGTTGAGGAAGTCTCAGGCACAGCATGAGTCACACACTGCTCCTACACAGCAGTTTCCTGGACTTTGGAGGGGCACAGCAGGGGAACTATTTTGAGCAGAAATGTAAGGTAAGGAGTGTTTTAAACTACTTGATGTGGCCAGTAAGGGGTTAAATTTTAGTTTTGGGGGTGGACATGCCCTACGCGCAAAATTTACAATACCATTATTATCAAAGTACGACCGCGTGCGTAAACAATAAGCAAAATAACGCAACGCTATTGTATGTGTGGTCATATATCTTAGATTTATGAATGCAATGGTAGATTTAAGACTGATCTATTTGATGAACGTCCACGGATGTAAATTTATGGTCATGGCAATGCAGAAAGCCTAACATCTGATTGGTTGGGGCAAAATTAGCACCATTTTAAACGATAAGAACTTTTATTGAATAACCCCGATAATTTATTATCGTTTTCAGGTTTCATATTAAAAAACTTTCCTAGAGCTGAGATAGAAGACGCTCTATGTTACGTGCAGTTCTGAAATGCTTGGCGGTATTATGTTCCTCTTGTGAGTTGAAAGTAATAAAATATCGCAATCTTCAGGATTTCATAACTTCCCCTTCTTAATTTAGGATCGGGCCAGTAAACATAAGAGTTTAGAATCATGTGGGATGTTTTTCCACGTTTTGGAAGTTCTGAGCAAATCCAATACAAAACTGCAAAATAAAATAAAATAAAGAATCCACTTTCCTGCACAATGAAACATGTAAAACTCCATTGTTACGTGTTTTTATGGTGCCGGTTACCGTAATGAAATGGCCACCTGTCTGGCAAAGTTAGTTCCCTAAAGTGACACTAAATCGTAAGCAAGAGTCAGAGGAACTGTAATTAACAGGAGCAGAAGCGTAATTACCACAGGGAGCATCCCTTGCCAACAGGGGGGACCCCCAACCTCTTACTCTTCCTAATTCCGACACAGCCACCTGCCACAGATAGAGAAGCAGGGTAGGAGCACCCATATTATACATCTCTGACTGACAGGAGGTAGGAGAGAAATTATTACTACTGTACCCCTTTGTGTTAGAATAGAATTACCCGACCGAAAGTACTGCTCTCGGTGGTTCCGACAGCTGATCACAGGCATAGCTCCATCTTCTGCATATGTGCACCAATGGGAAAGATGGGAGGTATATGTGTCCTCCTCCCTTCAAATTAGACTTTCCCCCGACACATATTTAAAAAGGTCAGTTTAGTGGCCTTTAAATGTATACAGGAATCTTCTTGAATTAGTTTTTTTGCCCATTTTTCCCCCAGCAATATTTCCACTTAACGTGGTCTCCATACAAATTGCTCTATATTTAAAAGAAGGTGCAAATAAAATAGATGTCAGGTCACAGGGCTGAGAGTATATCCCATGTGGGCAATGGTGCCACTTAAAACATGCCATGATAACAATCCTCTATACTGGGTACCTAATTGCTAGTACAAACCCTCCATAACCACAATTCCCTCATCTTAGTCTGTAATACGGTACACTTATCTGTCGGTAGTCCGTCCCAGTCAAGTGTCACCAGGGGGGTAGAATATGATAAGATCACAGGATTAGAAGAACCAGAAAGAGGACATGAGGCCATTTGAGAAAACTTTGAACGGTTTCGGCCCATGGAACGAGATCTTCTCAACAGCGTGGATCTCCCCAATTGTCAATTGTGTTTTGAGAACGCCCAGTTCTTAAGTGGTCTTTAATTGGTCTTTCCCCTATGTGTAATTAAGAAGAAGGTGTGTATATATACATTCAGGGAGATTCAATAAAGTTCTTATTGTTAAAATGGTGCTAATTTTGCCCCAACCAATCAGATGTTAGCTTTAAATGGTAAATAAGATGTGATTGGTTGGGGCAAAATTAGCACCATTTTTTAACGATAAGAATTTTATTGAATCTCCAGATTATTTGTTAAAAACAACACCACTCCTACCTCAGGAGCATGTAGTTCTAACTACAATCTATCCAAACTACAGCATAAGGTGTGGTGCCTCCTGCTTTCACTGTGAGCTGTGAGATTGCCAGCACCATTGCTCTGCTCCCTTGCCACTGGCTTAAGCATGCCCACTAAATATAGATATATAGAGCAATCTTGTATTATTTTCCATACACGTTAAACAAGAGCAGCAGGGAGGTGTGTCCTATACAAAGTTTAAAATTTATTCCTTACATTCTTAGTCTCTAGTTCCATTCTCTTACAAGGCCATAGCTCCCTTGCTTAATTACCTATATGTAATGGACAATACACCAAGACTCCTATATACCACCTTCAGCCGCAGGGGTGTCAGTGAGTAATAAGAGAACAATACAGCCTGCTCTCTATGACAAGGGAAGGAGGCGAAAGTGAAAGGATATAGAAGTGTGTGATGTGTTGTTCATGCAGGACTGATCTGTTGTGGTGTGATCCCTAAAAACAGTCTGTGTATGGAGAGGTGTGATCCCTTGTACAGTGTGATTGATTATCTACATACAAGACCTGTGTGTAGGAACCTGTTAACACGGCTGGAAGGACAAGATACCTTGTGGATACAAACTCTGACATAACAGATAAGTGTACACCAACTGGCAAGGACAAATAAATCCAATACCCCCCCCCATATAAGTCCTGCAGGAGATGGTTCTCCCAACCCTCAATGCATCTCACATATACATATAGGCATTATATTGTGACACTGCCTGGCAGCATGAATCTGATAATTTTTAACAATTTAACTGAATATTTTCCAGGCAGTCCATAGCCACCATTTCTTTACTATAAACTGATCTTCTTTTGGTGGGAGCTACCATACTGTTCCTTTAGATAGGAATAAACAATTAGAAAACAAAGAAATAGCTATTGTCATTTTAACGTGTTTTGCTTGCTAGAAGGCAAGCAGTAAACCGATTTAAAGGGCAGTGTCCACCCTAAATGTAACATTTGCTATATGGTAGAATCAATATTGTTTGGGGGGTGAATATGCCTTTAAGACTGGGTGTGCGACAGGTGCACGGATATCGCAAAACACCAAAGTAGAACCAGAGAAGGCATTTAACCCTTTCACTAATCACTTCCCTTGTTGTAGTCTCTTGGTCCCCCACCTTGACTATGTTTCACCCTGTCCTGTTCACGTACGTATTAGGCGCGGGGTAAAGTTTCCAAGTACCGTATATAATCGAATATAAGTCGATCCAAGTATTAAGTCGAGCGGGTACCTATTTTACCTTAAAAATTAGTAAAATATGATTGACTCGTGATAAGTCGAGGGTTAGAAATTATGACAACTGCTCTGATTCTATATGTTTTGAGGCTGTAGTGCCCTTTAAATGGACAGCAGAATTCCCATACAGTAGTCCCATACACGTAATAACCCTACTGGAGTTGGCTATTACTGTATGGGACTACTGTATGGGAATTCTGCTGTCCTTTTAAAGGGAACTAAAGCACTAATAAGCCTTATCCATACATAAAGATAGTCAAGTATCTAGAATAAAGCCGTTCCGAATATACCTCATTAGTGTGGGTGGATTTTTGACTTTATATGTCAGACCCTCATTGTTGGAGTTTGCAAACCTGGTATAACAGTCCAAACAAACAATTTTATTATGTAAAGATATGCCGATGAAAAACTATTGTGCCGTATATACTCAAGTCTAATACACAGCCCCATAGAAAGTCCCATACACAGCCCCATAGAAAGTCCCATAGAAAGTCCCATACACAGCCCCATAGAAAGTCCCATACACAGCCCCATAGAAAGTCCAATACACAGCCCCATAGAAAGTCAAACAAACGCCCCATAGAAAGTCCCATACACAGCCCCATAGAAAGTCCCATACACAGCCCATCATGAAAGTTCCATAACAGCCCCATAGAAAGTCCAATACACAGCCCAGCATAGAAGTCCCATACACGCCCCATAGAAGTCCCATACACAGCCCATAGAACATACTATAAACAGCCCCATAGAAAGTCCAATAACACCCATAGAAAGTCCCATACACAGTCCATAGAAAATCCATCACAGCCCCATAGAAAGTGCCATACACAGTCCCATAGAAAGTCCAATACACAGCCCCATAGAAAGTCCCATATACAGCCAATGAAGTCCAATACACAGCCCCATAGAAAATCCATACACAGCCTCATTGAAAGTCCCATACACAGCCCCATAGAAAGCCCAATACACAGCCCCATAGAAAGTCCAATACACAGCCCCATAGAAAGTCCCATACACAGTCCCATAGAAAATCCCATGCACAGCCCCATAGAAAGTGCCATACACAGTCCCATAGAAAGTCCAATACACAGTCCCATAGAAAGTCCCATATACAGCCCCATAGAAAGTCCAATACACAGTCGCCATAGAAAGTCCAATACACAGTCCATAGAAAGTACCATATACAGCCCCATAGAAAGTCCAATACACAGCCCCATAGAAAGTCCAATAAACAGCCCCATAGAAAGTCCCATACACAGCCCCATAGAAAGTTCCATACACAGTTCCATAGAAAATCCCATACAGAGCCCCATAGAAAGTCCCATACACAGTCCCATAGAAAGTCCAATACACAGCCCCATAGAAAGTCCTATACACAGCCCCATAGAAAGTCCCATACACAGCCCCAAGAAAGTCCATACACAGTTCCATAGAAAATCCCATACACAGCCCCCATAGAAAGTCCCATACCACAGTCCACATAGGAAAGTACAATACACAGCCCCATAGAAAGTCCAATAAACAGCCCCATAGAAAGTCCCATACACAGCCCTATAGAAAGGTCCATACAACAGCCCCATAGAAAGTCCCATACACAGCACCATAGAAATACTATACACAGCCCCATAGAAAGTCCAATACACAGCCCCATAGAAAGTCCCATAACACAGTCCCATAGAAAATCCATCACAGCCCCATAGAAGTGCCATACACAGTCCCATAGAAAGTCCATACACACCCCATAGAAGTCCCATAACACCATAGAAGTCCAATACCAGCCCCATAGAAAATCCATACACAGCCTCATGAAAGTCCCATACATACACAGCCCCATAGAAAGCCCAATACCCAGCCCCATAGAAAGTCCCATACACAGCCCATAGAAAGTCCCATACACAGTCCATAGAAAATCCCATGCACAGCCCCATAGAAGTGCCATACACAGTCCCATAGAAAGTCCAATACACAGTCCCATAGAAGTCCCATATCAGCCCCATAGAAAGTCCATACACAGTCCCCATAGAAAGTCCAATACACAGTCCCATAGAAAGTACCATATACAGCCCCATAGAAAGTCCAATACACAGCCCCATAGAAAGTCCAATAAACAGCCCCATAGAAAGTCCCATACACAGCCCCATAGAAAGTTCCATCACATTCCATAGAAAATCCCATACACAGCCCCATAGAAAGTCCCATACACATCCCATAGAAAGTCCAATACACAGCCCCATAGAAAGTCCTATACACAGCCCCATAGAAAGTCCCATACACAGCCCCATAGAAAGTCCCATACACAGTTCCATAGAAAATCCCATACACAGCCCCATAGAAAGTCCCATACACAGTCCCATAGAAAGTCCAATACACAGCCCCATAGAAAGTCCTATACACAGCCCCATAGAAAGTCCCATACACAGTCCCATAGAAAGCCATACACTGTCCCATAAAATCCAATACACAGCCCCATAGAAAGTCCCATACACAGTCCCATAGAAAATCCCATACACAGCCCCATAAAAAGTCCCATACACAGTCCCATAGAAAGTCCATACACAGCCCCATATTAGTCCATACCACAGCCCCATAGAAAGTCCTATACACAGCCCATAAAAAGTCAATAACACCATCCCCATAGAAAGTCCTATACACAGCCCCATAAAAAGTCCAATACACAACCCAATAGAAAGTCCCATACACAGCCCCATAGAAGGTCCCATACACAGCCCAATAGAAAGTCCTATACACAGTCCCATAAAAAGTACAATACACAGCCTCATAAAAAGTCCAATACACAGCTCCAAAGAAAGTCCAATACACAGCTACATAGAAAGTCCAATACACAGCTACATAGAAAGTCCAATACACAGCTCCATAGAAAGTCCAATACACAGCCCCATAAAAAGTCCAATCCACAGCCCCATAGAAAGTCCCATACACAGCCCCATAGAAGGTCCCATACACAGCCCAATAGAAAGTCCAATACAAAGCCACATAGAAAGTTTAATCCACAGCACCATAGAAAGTCCCATACACAGCCCCATAGAAGGTCCCATACACAGCCCAATAGAAAGTCCAATATAAAGCCACATAGAAAGTTTAATCCACAGCACCATAGAAAGTCCCATATTTACATAACAGGCCCCATAGAAAGTCCAATACACAAAAAAAGCCCCATAGAAAGTCCCACCCCCCCATTACACAGCCCCTCATAGAAAGTCCATACACAGCCCATAGAATCAATACTATACACAGCCCCATAGAAAAGTCAATACCACAAGCCACACCCATAGAAAGTCCCATACACAGCCATAGAAATCCCATCACAGCCCCATAAAAGGCTCCATACACAGCCCATAGAAAGCTCCATACACAGCCCCATAGAAAGTCCCATATACAGCCAATCCCAATAGAAGCTCCAATACACAGCCCCATAGAAAAATCCATACACAGCCCATTGAAAGTCCCATACACAGCCAAGCCCCATAGAAAGCCCAATACACAGCCCCATAGAAAGTCCCAATACAAGCACCCCATAGAAAGTCATACACAGTCCCATAGAAAATCCCATGCACAGCCCCATAGAAAGTGCCAACACAGTCCCATAGAAAGTCCAATACACAGTCCCATAGAAAGTCCCATATACAGCCCCATAGAAAGTCCAATACACAGTCCGCCATAGAAAGTCCAATACACAGTCCAAGAAAGTACCATAACAGCCCCATAGAAAGTCCAATACACAGCCCCATAGAAAGTCCAATAAACAGCCCCATAGAAAGTCCCATACACAGATAGAAGTTCCATACACAGTTCCATAGAAAATCCCATACAGAGCCCCATAGAAAGTCCCATACACAGTCCCATAGAAAGTCCAATACACAGCCCCATAGAAAGTCCTAACACAGCCCCATAGAAAGTCCCATACAAGCCCCATAGAAAGTCCCATACACAGTTCCATAGAAATCCCATACACAGCCCATAGAAAGTCCCATACCACGTCCCATAGAAAGTCCAATACACAGCCCCATAGAAAGTCCTATACACAGCCCCATAGAAGTCCCATACACAGTCCCCTAGAAAAATGCCATACAACTGTCCCATAAAAAGTCCAATACAACAGCCCCATAGAAAGTCCCATACACAGTCCCATAGAAAATCCCATACACACAGCCCCATAAAAAGTCCCATACACAGTCCCATAGAAAGTCCAATACACAGCCCCATATATAGATCTAATACACAGCCCATAGAAAGTCCTATACACAAGCCCCATAAAAAGTCCAATACACAGCCCCATAGAAAGTCCTATACACAGCCCATAAAAAGTCCAATACACAACCCATAGAAAGTCCATACACAGCCCCATAGAAGGTCCCATACACAGCCCAATAGAAAGTCCTATACACAGTCCCATAAAAAGTACAATAACAGCCTCATAAAAGTCCAATACACAGCTCAAAGAAAGTCCAATACACAGCCATAGAAAGCCAATACACAGCTACATAGAAAGTCCAATACACAGCTCCCATAGAAAAGTCCAATACACAGCCAATAAAAGTTCAACACACAGCCCCATAGAAAGTCCCATACACAGCCCCATAGAAGGTCCCATACACAGCCCAATAGAAAGTCCATACAAAGCCAATAGAAAGTTTACCACGCACAATAGATTTACATAACAGGCCCCATAGAAAGTCCCAATACACAAAAAAAACGCCCCATAGAAAGTCCCACCCCCCCCCATATTACACAGCCCCTCATAGAAAGTCCATACACAGCCCATAGAATCAATACTATACACAGCCCCATAGAAAGTTCAATACCACAGCCACACCCATAGAAAGTCCCATACACAGTCCATAGAAATCCCATCACAGCCCCATAGAAAGTCCATACACAGCCCATAGAAAGCTCCATACACAGCCCCATAGAAAGTCCCATATACAGCGCCCAAATCCATAGAAGTCTCCAATACACAGCCCCATAGAAAAAATCCATACACAGCCCATTGAAAGTCCCATAACACAGCCCCAAGCCCCCATAGAAAGCCCACCCAATACACAGCCCCATAAAAGAAAGTCCCCAATACAAGCACCCCATAGAAAGTCATACACAGTCCCATAGAAAATCCCATGCACAGCCCCATAGAAAGTGCCAACACAGTCCCATAGAAAGTCCAATACACAGTCCCATAGAAAGTCCCATATACAGCCCCATAGAAAGTCCAATACACAGCCCCATAGAAAGTCCAATACACAGTCCAAACACAGCCCCATAGAAAGTCCAATACACAGCCCCATAGAAAGTCCAATAAACAGCCCCATAGAAAGTCCCATAACAGACCCCCATAGAAGTTCCATACACAGTTCCATAGAAAATCCCATACAGAGCCCCATAGAAAGTCCCATACACAGTCCCATAGAAAGTCCAATACACAGCCCCATAGAAAGTCCTAACACAGCCCCATAGAAAGTCCCATACAAGCCCCATAGAAAGTCCCATACACAGTTCCATAGAAATCCCATACACAGCCCATAGAAAGTCCCATACCACGTCCCATAGAAAGTCCAATACACAGCCCCATAGAAAGTCCTATACACAGCCCCATAGAAGTCCCATACACAGTCCCTAGAAAAATGCCATACAACTGTCCCATAAAAAGTCCAATACAACAGCCCCATAGAAAGTCCCATACACAGTCCCATAGAAAATCCCATACACACAGCCCCATAAAAAGTCCCCATACACAGTCCCATAGAAAGTCCAATACACAGCCCCCTATATAAGTCTAATACACAGCCCATAGAAAGTCCTATACACAAGCCCCATAAAAAGTCCAATACACAGCCCCATAGAAAGTCCTATACACAGCCCATAAAAAGTCCAATACACAACCCATAGAAAGTCCATACACAGCCCCATAGAAGGTCCCATACACAGCCCAATAGAAAGTCCTATACACAGTCCCATAAAAAGTACAATACACAGCCTCATAAAAGTCCAATACACAGCTTCAAAGAAAGTCCAATACACAGCCATAGAAACCAATACACAGCTACATAGAAAGTCCAATACACAGCTCCCATAGAAAGTCCAATACACAGCCATATAAAAGTTCAACACACAGCCCCATAGAAAGTCCCATACACAGCCCCATAGAGGTCCCATACACAGCCCAATAGAAAGTCCAATACAAAGCCAATAGAAAGTTTACCACGCACAATAGACCATAGAAAGTCCCATACACAGCCCCATAGAAGGTCCCATACACAGCCCAATAGAAAGTCCAATATAAAGCCACATAGAAAGTTTAATCCACAGCACCATAGAAAGTCCCATACACAGCCCCATAGAAAGTCCCATACACAGCCCCATAGAAAGTCAGATACACAGCCCCATAGAAAGTCGCATACACAGTCCCATAGAAAGTCCAATACGCAGCCACATAGAAAGTCCCATACACAGCCCCATAGAAAGTCCAATACACAGCCCCATAGAAAGTCCCATAGAAAGTCCAATACACAGTCCCATAGAAAGTCCAATACACAGCCCCATAGAAAGTCCAATACACAGCCACATAGAAAGTCCCATGCACAGCCCAATAGAACATCCCATACACAGACCCATAGAAAGTCCCATACACAGCCCAATAGAAAGTCCAATACACAGCCCCATAGAAAGTCCAATACACAGCCCCATAGAAATTCACATACACAGTCCCATAGAAAGTCCAATACACAGCCACATAGAAAGTCCCATACACAGCCCAATAGAACATCCAATACACAGACCCATAGAAAGTCCCATACACAGCCCAATAGAAAGTCCAATACACAGCCCCATAGAAAGTCCCATATACAGCCCAATAGAAAGTACCATACATAGCCCAATAGAAAGTACCATACACAGCCCCATAGAAAGTCATATTCAAACCCCTTATAGAAAGTCCCATACACAGCCCAATAGAAAGTCCAAAACACAGCCCCATAGAAAGTCCCATCATACACAGATGTGCTCTGCATAATTTTCTGTGCAGTGTAAAAATCCCTCCTTTGGAGATGTTTGTTAAATCCTGTTACTTTTACCATTTTTTTCCTACCGTTTCCCTTGCAGTCTGGGCTGATCTGAGTGAGCAGGATAACAATAGCCTAACCCACAGAAAACAAAAGGATTCTCCATGTTACATGGTATAGCTTTTGTTTTCTCAGGGCTATGTGTTTTTGTCCAGCTGCTCCTTGGAGCATACAGCAACCCCAGTATAAGCCTAGGGGAGACTTTCAGGATGATTTTGAAGGTAACAATTATCGGCTTATACTAGAGTATATATGGTAATTGGCATGCACAACACACACTTAATTTACCTTAAAAGATAACTATATAAAATTTAATTTTTTAAAAATGAAAAGTACCTGGGGCAGGGAGGTCAGATTGATTATTCCTACCTCACAATATAATTTTATTAAGGAGCTACAGCACGTACAGTTTTCATATGCCAGGTTAGTCCTGGACTATTCCTGTATAAAGATAGTGCTGAAGCAAGGAGGAAGACTGGCAGAATCAGTTTTCTTTGGGCTGGTGCTCCTCACAGAAACAATATTGGGAGGTAGGAATTACCCATCCTACAGTATATCCCTGTCCCAGTACTCTTCAGGTTAACTGTTTTTCAAAAAAAAAAAAAGTTATCCTTTAATTTATTATAGAATGGGGATGTTACTGGTGAATATTTTTTTTTATTTGCATTGCTATTTATTTCCCTAAAAAAGAGCTAAAATGTAATATGCATAAATAGAATATTAAACAAGGTTTATCAGGGCCCAATGATGTTTTTCAGATGAGGATTTAAAAAGTATTCAGCCTTGGGTCCTTCCAACCCATGCAAACTAACTCTTTGGTACAGTCCATTTATCAAAGCCTTGTGTGATTTTTCAAGCGGAGAATGATATGATTAAGCAATGCCACTGGGTAACCAACAGTTACAATGTTTACCCAGTACCAACAGGGTCTATTCATTTAAAAAATAATCATTTTATGAAAATGTATATTTACACTATTTGTCTAAAAGCATTTTTACATGACAATTAGGACAAAAAACCTATTTCAAGCTATTGGACCATTTTCTATTGTACTGTATGTAAAAATGTATTTTTTAAAATGTAAATATTTCACAAAGCACTAATTATAAGGCAACCGTTTTGATCCACGAGCTTCCAGTAAGTCAAAATGGGCGAACCTCTATGTGAGTACACAAAAAGTATCAATAAAACTCTCAATAAGAGTACCGTATATACTCGAGTATAAGCCGAGGTTTTTAGGTTTAAAAATTAACCTAAAAACCTTGACTCGGCTTATACTCGAGTCACAAGGAACTTACCTTCAATCCAGAGGCAGCCGCGAGTCCGGCCGGCAGTTCCCAGTAGTTCTTCACGATTGCACGATGACGTCATCACGCACGCTGGCGGGATGACGTCATCGCGCAGCCGCGAAGCAGTAATGGGAACTGCCGGCCGAACTCGCGGCTGCTTCTGGATTGCCAAGAGAGGAAGACTGAAGACCAGGTATGGTAGTGAGCTGGGGAGGGCTGGGGGGTACTGGGGGGAGGGCTGGGGGTACTGGGGGGAGGGCTGGGGGACAGTATGCCATGCAGACACCCACATTACCTTTTCACTATAGGTGGTTGGAAACTACAACTCCCAGCAACCAACATGCTGGGAGTTGTAGTTTCCAAACATCTACAGTGGAAAGGTATTAGGGTGGGGGACAGTATGCCATACAGTAACCCCCAATACCTTTCTACTATAGGTGGTTGGAAACTACACCTCACTCCCAGCAACCAAGCATGCTGGGAGTTGTAGTTTCTAAACATCTACAGTGGAAAGGTATTAGGGTTACTGTATACCCTCGGCTTATTCTCGGGTCAATCATGGTTTCTAATTTTTGAGGCAAAAAATGGTACCTCGGCTTATACTCGAGTCGGCTTATACTCGAGTATATACGGTATGTGTTTGTGTTTCTAATTCCAACCAGGATGCATAATTAATGCAGATCATTCACTATGCATGTCTCAGAAACCGAGAAGGCAATAACACCACAATAATAATATAGATGTGTATGTGACAAAATCTAAATGGCTTGTGAACAAAAGTCAGCTGTAATAAAGTTCTATTTTGAATGACTAGTTGACTTCTTGTTTGGACGATCCACGATAATTGGCTATTTTTTTTAATAATTGACATTAACATTCCATTTGCTCATTGGTCCTAAAGTTTGCACATGCAAATAATTTGCAGCAACCAATTAGATGTTAGCTTTTTACAGGGTTACCACAGTTAGAGAACATCTCATTGGTTGCAACAGATTGATAACAAGGGCAAGTAATTTTTAAATTAATGAATATAAACAGGTCAGGCTTTTAGATTTTATAAATTATCAATGGTTGTTCATTACCATGTATTTTGTCTAATTCCTCTGTTCTAGGTTTTTCTTCCTTCATGATACATATTGCAGCACAAGGATCTATTTTTTAATTATCTACTTTTTTTTCAGCAAGATTCCAAAATATGGAAAAAATCTTCAAGAATTTTGAGATCAGGCAAAGGCAAAAGACCGAGGACATTATTTTGGGGGTGATAAGAAACTTGTAAGCTAATTAAAGTTCATGGTTTCTTGCTGTGTAACTGATTGCGATCATGTTATAATTAGCCTCTTGCTGTGTCCTTAAAGCACTAAACCAACATTTAGTTTGCGCTTGAGGCTATTGTACATTATAGCATACTGTATAGCAGGGTAGAAAAAATACATGTCCTTTCTGTCTCGTATCTCATTCATTGGCATGGAAATTAGCAAATTATAATGCACAGGCCAGATTGAGGATCCTTTATAAAAAGGGTATGGCCAATGCTGAAAAAAAAATGATCCAAAGACTTAAGGAGGCCATAAACGTAAAGATAACAATTGTTCAATATTGGCATATCTAGAGATGGACTAGAACTAGAACTTGAAGCCGTGTTCTAGCCAAACTTATGGAGTTTGAATGAACTCGGACTTCTCGAACAATGCCGGACCCGGATTTCTCGGACTTTCGAACATTCGATAATTATCCCATAAATGATTTGAACATTCAATAGTTATCCCATTAACGATTTGAACATTCGATAATTATCAAATTCGAAAATCAAATGATCTTTGAATTGTTTATAAGATAATTATCAAATGTTCGAATCGTCTATGGGATAATTATCGAAAATCGAATGCAAAATTGTAAGTAGCATGCATGAGAATAAAATCGATTTTTTGAAAGTCCTGGATATTCAAACGTGTTCCCCAGACCATTTCCCAGGTCCCACAACCATTTACATTAAGTTACCATTGATATTTTAATTGTATTTCATTAGAACTTCTCAAACTATTTGACTCCCATTGAATTTAATGGGTCTGTTTTCAAACTTTCCATATAGTTCGAAAGTTCGAAAACGGACCCAACTTTCGAAAGCTCGGCCATCTCTAGGCATATCCGATTGAATCATGTGTGGTAACTGATTGTTAAGGTAAAAATAACTGTACAGTATGAGAAACGTAGTTAAAAGGCCCATTACCCAGTCCCAGTTACCAAGTAAATAAACAGGAGTGGAATCCCTCTTCCAAGTAAGAATCGAATAAGTGTCGATTAGTGATTCTCCATCCTACATATGTTTGTAGCAGTGGTGAAATGACATCAATAGCCCACTAGTCCAAACTAAATTTTTCCCCTTTTTTTTTTATCTATCAATATTTTTATTTTCTTTATCTTTCAAGTGAAAAAGTTTCTTTCATCTTTTTTTTTCCCCCTTTTTCGGCAACGTTAAGAAAAAAATCATTGTGTGTGCAATTCACAGACAATCAACCCAGCCCTGAACACTGAAAGAATCCGAGGCCACATTATAATGTGAAAGCTGCACCATTAATATGATCACAATTACCTGTCTTGTAATTGTAATGTTTGTAGGAATAATAAGTGTTGCATAGGTATGACTATACGGGGAGGAGGGATGACACTACTGCATTCAGCAAACTGCCATAGAATTGCTAAGGGCACTAGACGTCATTGTTCCCAGATTGGCTCTATCACGTCTTATAAACGATCCCATTTGTGTGTTGGGTGATTTGATACTTTTGCTCTCGGATAAGCAATCAGTGACTGAACTAAATAAGGTTTAAAGAAATGACTGCTTTGGCTCCTGTACACCGATTATATATATATATATGTTAATGTTTTTTTTTTGTTAGATCACGTGATTTATTGTTCTTTTTCAGAGCAGTGGCGTGCTACAAACCACACAGGAGCAGCCCCTGAAATCACATGGGGCCCGGTAGCCAAGGGGGCCCAACCTCTTACTTTTCCTATGACAGATACAGCCCCATACAACTATGTTGTAGTAAAAAAAAAAAGGGGGCCCCATTATAGTTTGGCTAGTGGGGCTAGTGATTTCTAGTTACACCACTGCTACAAACATATGAGGATGGAGAATAAATAATCACACTTATTAGAGGCAACTTGGAAGAGTGGATCTCACTCCCTGTGTTATTTACAGTGGTAATGGATACTGGTATAGGGCATTGTATTGAGAAAGAGAGTCCAATCTCGGCCCAGGGCCAAGGAGCGGTTTACTTGCTCCCATGTAGCTATGCCCCCTAAGATGTTCACAAATAGTAGTACAGAACCAATATTCTAAATCAATATATCCATTGCAAACTTTAAGAAATACAAATTAGTTTGTAGATCAATAGTGCGGGATAGGTAAGAATAAAGTAGAATAGTCTAGGTTGGTTCAGACTCTAGGCTAACAGGGCAATGCACAGAGAGCCGCTATTGGCAACCCAGTGCAAACAAGCCCGGCGATGTTATATGCTGATAGCAGCGCTCGTGCCACACATAGAGTGCCGCTTTTGGCATATGACATCCTTGCAACTTCCATGGTACATCGTCCTGCTTTGACTCCATAGTCAGGATTCAAGAATTACCATTAAACAATGTCAGACTTGGGTGTTGTGACCCACAAGAAACATTAAGGGACCCGCCCAACCTTTTCTCTTCTACAACTCTTTTACATCTCTGTCTGTTCCCCTACTTTTCCTCATGTTAATCTAATATTAGCAATATCTCTGTTTTCATGGATGAATGGGCTGTGGCAACCATGAGTTTCCTCTGTATCCATGTGGGCCAGTCTGATCCTGACAGTATTCATGTCTTTTACCTTTTCATATCACTTACTATAGTACAAACAGTCAACACTAATAAGCCTTATCCATACATAAAGATAGTCAAGTATCTAGAATTAAGCCGTTCCGAATATACCTCATTAGTGTGACTTTATATGTCAGACCCTCATTGTTGGAGTTTGCAAACCTGGTATAACAGTCCAAACAAACAATTTTATTATGTAAAGATATGCCAATGAAAAACTATTGTGCCGTATATACTCAAGTCTAATACACAGCCCCATAGAAAGTCCCATACACAGCCCCATAGAAAGTCCCATACACAGCCCCATAGAAAGTCCCATACACAGCCCTATAGAAAGTTCCATACACAGCCCCATAGAAAGTCCCATACACAGCCCCATAGAAGTCCCATACACAGCCCCATAGAAAGTCCATACACAGCCCCATAGAAAATCCCATACACAGCCCCATAGAAAGTCCCATACAAGCCCATAGAAAATACTATACACAGCCCCATAGAAAGTCCAATACACACCCATAGAAAGTTCCATACACAGCCCCATAGAAAGTCCATACACAGCCCATAGAAAGTCCCATAACAGCCCATAGAAAATACTATACACAGCCCCATAGAAAGTCCAATTACACAGCCCCATAGAAGTCCCATACACAGCCCCAAGAAAGTCAATACACAGCCCCATAGAAGTCCCATACACAGTCCCATAAAAATCCCATGCACAGCCCCATAGAAAGTGCCATACACAGTCCCATAGAAAGTCCAATACACAGCCCATAGAAAGTCCCATATACAGCCCCATAGAAAGTCCAATACACAGTCCCCATAGAAAGTCCAATACACAGTCCCATAGAAAGTACCATATACAGCCCCATAGAAAGTCCAATACACAGCCCCATAGAAAGTCCAATAAACAGCCCCATAGAAAGTCCCATACACAGCCCCATAGAAAGTTCCATACACAGTTCCATAGAAAATCCCATACAGAGCCCCATAGAAAGTCCCATAACAGTCACTAGAAAGTCCAATACACAGCCCCATAGAAAGTCCTATACACAGCCCCATAGAAAGTCCAAACAGCCCCATAGAAAGTCCCATACACAGTTCCATAGAAAATCCCATACACAGCCCCATAGAAAGTCCCATACACAGTCCCATAGAAAGTCCAATACACAGCCCCATAGAAAGTCCTATACACAGCCCCATAGAAAGTCCCATACACAGTCCCATAGAAAATGCATACACTGTCCCATAAAAAGTCCCATACACAGCCCCATAGAAAGTCCCATACACAGTCCCATAGAAAATCCCATACACAGCCCCATAAAAAGTCCCATACACAGTCCCATAGAAAGTCCAATACACAGCCCATATTAAGTCTAATACACAGCCCCATATAAAGTCTATACACAGCCCCCTAAAAGTCCATACACAGCCCATAGAAAGTCCTATACACAGCCCATAAAAAGTCCAATACACAACCCAATAGAAAGTCCCATACACAGCCCCATAGAGGTCCCATACACAGCCCATAGAAAGTCCTATACACAGTCCCATAAAAAGTACAATACACCGCCTCATAAAAAGTCCAATACACAGCTCCAAAGAAAGTCCAATACCACGCTACATAGAAAGTCCAATACACAGCTACATAGAAAGTCCAATACACAGCTCCATAGAAAGTCCAATACACAGCCCCAAAAAGTCAATCCACAGCCCATAGAAAGCCATACACAGCCCCTAGAAGGTCCCATACACAGCCCAATAGAAAGTCCAATACAAAGCCACATAGAAAGTTTAATCCACAGCACCATAGAAAGTCCCATACACAGCCCCATAGAAGGTCCCATACACAGCCCAATAGAAAGTCCAATATAAAGCCACATAGAAAGTTTAATCCACAGCACCATAGAAAGTCCCATACACAGCCCCATAGAAAGTCCCATACACAGCCCCATAGAAAGTCAGATACACAGCCCCATAGAAAGTCGCATACACAGTCCCATAGAAAGTCCAATACGCAGCCCCATAGAAAGTCCCATACACAGCCCCATAGAAAGTCCAATACACAGCCCCATAGAAAGTCCCATAGAAAGTCCAATACACAGTCCCATAGAAAGTCCAATACACAGCCCCATAGAAAGTCCAATACACACCCCATAGAAAGTCCAATACACAGCCCCATAGAAAGTCCCATACACAGTCCCATAGAGTCCAATCACAGCCACATAGAAAGTCCCATACACAGCCAATAGAAAATCCAAACACAGACCCATAGAAAGTCCCATAACCGCCAATAGAAAGTCCAATACACAGCCCATAGAAAGTCCCATATACAGCCCAATAGAAAGTACCATACATAGCCCAATAGAAGTACCATACACAGCCCCATAGAAAGTCATATTCAAACCCCTTATAGAAAGTCCATACACCAGCCCAATAGAAAGTCCAAAACACAGCCCCATAGAAAGTCCCATCATACACAGATGTGCCTGCATAATTTCTGTGCAGTGTAAAAATCCCTCCTTTGGAGATGTTTGTTAAATCCTGTTACTTTTACCATTTTTTTCCTACCGTTCCCTTGCAGTCTGGGCTGATCTGGTGAGCAGGATAACAATAGCCTAACCCACAGAAAACAAAAGGATTCTCCATGACATGGTATAGCTTTTGTTTTTTCAGGGCTATGTGTTTTTTGTCCAGCTGCTCCTTGGAGCATACAGCAACCCCAGTATAAGCCTAGGGGAGACATTTCAGGATGATTTTGAAGGTAACAATTATCGGCTTATACTAGAGTATATATGGTAATTGGCATGCACAACACACACTTAATTTACCTTAAAAGTAAACTATATAAAATTTAATTTTTAAAAATGAAAAGTACCTGGGGCAGGGAGGTCAGATTGATTATTCCTACTCACAATATAATTTATTAAGGAGCTACAGCACGTACAGTTTTCATATGCCAGGTTAGTCCTGGACTATTCCTGTATAAAGATAGTGCTGAAGCAAGGAGGAAGACTGGCAGAATCAGTTTTCTTTGGGCTGGTGTCCTCACAGAAACAATATTGGGAGGTAGGAATTACCCATCCTACAGTATATCCCTGTCCCAGTTCTTCAGGTTAACTGTTTTTCAAAAAAAAAAAAAAAAAAAAGTTATCCTTTAATTTTTATAGAATGGGGATGTTACTGGTGAATATTTTTTTTTATTTGCATGCTATTTATCCTAAAAAAGAGCTAAAATGTAATATGCATAAATAGAATATTAAACAAGGTTTCAGGGCCCAATGATGTTTTTCAGATGAGGATTTAAAAAGTATTCAGCCTTGGTCCTTCCAACCCATGCAAACTAACTCTTTGGTACAGTCCATTTATCAAAGCCTTGTGTGATTTTTAAGCGGAGAATGATATGATTAAGCAATGCCACTGGGTAACCAACAGTTACAATGTTTACCCAGTACCAACAGGGTCTATTCATTTAAAAAATAATCATTTTATGAAAAGTATATTTACACTATTTGTCTAAAAGCATTTTTACATGACAATTAGGACAAAAAAACCTATTTCAAGCTATGGACCATTTTCTATTGTACGTATGTAAAAATGTATTTTTTAAAATGTAAATATTCACAAAGCACTAATTATAAGGCAACCGTTTTGATCCACGAGCTTCCAGTAAGTCAAAATGGGCGAACCTCTATGTGAGTACACAAAAAGTATCAATAAAACTCTCAATAAGAGGACCGTATATACTCGAGTATAAGCCGAGGTTTTAGGTTTAAAAATTAACATAAAACCTGACTCGGCTTATACTCGAGTCACAGGAACTTACCTTCAATCCAGAGGCAGCCGCGAGTCCGGCCGGCAGTTCCCAGTAGTTCTTCACGATTGCACGATGACGTCATCACGCACGCTGGCGGGATGACGTCATCGCGCAGCCGCGAAGCAGTAATGGGAACTGCCGGCCGAACTCGCGGCTGCTTCTGGATTGCGAGAGAGGAAGACTGAAGACCAGGTATGGTAAGTGAGCGGGGGGGGGAGGGCTGGGGGGTACTGGGGGAGGGGCTGGGGGGTACTGGGGGGAGGGGGCTGGGGGGACAGTATGCATGCAGACACCACATTACCTTTTCATATAGGTGGTTGGAAACTACAACTCCCAGCAACCAAGCATGCTGGAGTTGTAGTTTCCAACATCTACAGTGGAAAGGTATTAGGGTGGGGGACAGTATGCCATACAGTAACCCCCATACCTTTCTACTATAGGTGGTTGGAAACTACAACTCCCAGCAACCAAGCATGCTGGGAGTTGTAGTTTCTAAACATCTACAGTGGAAAGGTTATTAGGGTTACTGTATACCCTCGGCCTTATCTCGGGTCAATCATGGTTTCTAATTTTTGAGGCAAAAAATGGTACCTCGGCTTATACTCGAGTCGGCTTATACTCGAGTATATACGGTATGTGTTGTGTTTTAATTCCAACCAGGATGCATAATTAATGCAGATCATTCACTATGCATGTCTCAGAAACCGAGAAGGCAAAACACCACAATAATAATATAGATGGTATGTGACAAAATCTAAATGGCTTGTGAACAAAAGTCAGCTGTAATAAAGTTCTATTTTGAATGCTAGTTGACTTCTTGTTTGGACGATCCACGATAATTGGCTATTTTTTTTAATAATTGACATTAACATTCCATTTGTCATTGGTCCTAAAGTTTGCACATGCAAATAATTGCAGCAACCAATTAGATGTTAGCTTTTTACAGGGTTACCACAGTTAGAGAACATCTCATGGTTGCAACAGATTGATAAACAAGGGCAAGTAATTTTTAAATTAATGAAAATAAACAGGTCAGGCTTTTAGATTTATAAATTATCAATGGTTGTTCATTACCATGTATTTTGTCTAATTCTTGTTCTAGGTTTTTTTTCTCCTTCATGATACATATTGCAGCACAAGGATCTATTTTTTAATTATCTACTTTTTTTTCAGCAAGATTCCAAAATATGGAAAAAATCTTCAAGAATTTTGAGATCAGGCAAAGGCAAAAGACGAGGACATTATTTGGGGGTGTGATGATAAGAAACTTGTAAGCTAATTAAAGTTCATGGTTTCTTGCTGTGTAACTGATTGCGATCATGTTATAATTAGCCTCTTGCTGGGTCCTTAAAGCACTAAACCAACATTTAGTTTGCGCTTGAGGCTATTGTACATTTATAGCATACTGTATAGCAGGGTAGAAAAAATACATGTCCTTTCTGTCTCGTATTCATTCATTGGCATGGAAATTAGCAAATTATAATGCACAGGCCAGATTGAGGATCCTTTATAAAAAGGGTATGGCCAATGCTGAAAAAAAAATGATCCAAAGACTTAAGGAGGCCATAAACGTAAAGATAAACAATTGTTCAATATTGGCATATCTAGAGATGGACTAGAACTAGAACTTGAAGCCGTGTTCTAGCCAAACTTATGGAGTTTGAAGAACTCGGACTTCTCGAACAATGCCGGACCCGGATTCTCGGACTTTCGAACATTCGATAATTATCCCATAAATGATTTGAACATTCAATAGTTATCCCATTAACGATTTGAACATTCGATAATTATCAAATTCGAAAATCAAATGATCTTTGAATTGTTTATAAGATAATTATCAAATGTTCGAATCGTCTATGGGATAATTATCGAAAATCGAATGCAAAATTGTAAGTAGCATGCATGAGAATAAAATCGATTTTTTGAAAGCCTGGATATTCAAACGTGTTCCCCAGACCATTTCCCAGGTCCCACAACCATTTACATTAAGTTACCATTGATATTTTAATTGTATTTCATTAGAACTTCTCAAACTATTTGACTCCCATTGAATTTAATGGGTCTGTTTTCCAAACTTCCTCAAACTTTCCATATAGTTCGAAAGTTCGAAAACGGACCCAACTTTCGAAAGCTCGGCCATCTCTAGGCATATCCGATTGAATCATGTGTGGTAACTGATTGTTAAGGTAAAAATAACTGTACAGTATGAGAAACGTGTGATTTTACCTTTGTGTGTGGTTTCCTTTACCTCATAAACAGCTTTTAGCATGCCAATACTTTCTGAATAAAATAATAAAGACAAGATCATCTCAAAACTGAACACTCCAAGGTGGCGGCCATATTGATTTACTAACCACCCTGTAGTTTATTGCCCAGTGACTGCTCAAATGCATAAAGTTTTCTAGGATATCACTATGGATGTCCACAGCAGACCTCCCCATCCATAGGTCTTATCACTGTACAATAGGTGGGTAAGATACTGGCATGAAACATGAACTGTAAAGAAACCTATGACAAAAAGTCCATGAGAAATCTCTTGCTTACTGGGAGTTATGGGTCTACAATAAAAGGATGAATCAGTAATTAGGTTATTATGACTCTTTAGTCTGGTGGTGTTAGAATCATGTGTAGTACATTTGGCAATAGGAAAGTTTTCATTTAAGGTGGACATACCCTTTTCAGAAAAACTGCTGTATCTTCGTTACTAACGCTGCTTCCTCAGCCTCTGGTGATTACTTCCTTGTCCACAACAGTAGTAACTACACTGTCTAACCGATCATGGATGGGCGTGCTTGTAGCAGTTTTTACTGGTGGAATCGATGGAAAGGGAACTGGATCAAAGCTGTGACATAGTTCCCCAAGCAAATATGTGCAAAATTTTGTTGAAGTGCCAATATTATTAAAAACTCAACACAGCAAGGAATCTCTGTGAGGAATAGATTTCGACATGTATTAATTTTCTTCCTTTGTATGCCTTTGTATGCCCTGCACAGGCCTTGGTAAGTGCACATTAGACAATGAGCTACACTGATTTCCTATGGACCATATCTCTCACAGACAGGACTTATTTTTGTACTTGTGTCCATAGTATTCTTTTTATATTGGTGTTGGTGTTTCCCTGGCTGCAACCCCAACTGATATTTTTACTAGTATACCACATGTATTTGTAACCAAAAATTTAATCAAAATTTATGGAATGTTTACAGATTTCTCTGTTTTTCTCAAATTTCCAAAATGTCTCAGCTATTTATATCAGTGCCAACCCCCTTTTCAGCCATA
Source organism: Hymenochirus boettgeri (assembly GCA_019447015.1). Classification (NCBI taxonomy): domain Eukaryota; kingdom Metazoa; phylum Chordata; class Amphibia; order Anura; family Pipidae; genus Hymenochirus; species Hymenochirus boettgeri. The sequence goes on along the minus strand of CM033477.1, from coordinate 143,941,152 downwards.
GCAATGAGAATTCTTGGGTTCCAAGGCCTAACAAGAAGAAGTTTGCAACTTTGCACAGGAAAAAGCAATCAATCCTAGAATGCAGATTCCGCTTTCTCATAATTTAGAAAAATTCTTAAAAAAAAAAATCTGGAATATTTAAAAATTACGAGAAATCGCAACATACTACGCTGAATGCCAAAACAGGAAACACATGCAATTTCCGGTACTGGACTGTTTTTAGGCATTGATCTAAATATACATTATCTAAAACAAGAGAGTCCCTATTGAATATAAGAAAAGCCTATCTTGATAGATACATAGAAACAAACACAAAGACGTGTAGAGGATATAAATGGCTAAAACGTATAATTTTTTTATTATTAAAATAGTAAAAAGATCGACAAAAGATCGCATAAGTAACAATACTATCAATATATCAAGCAATAACAAAGAGTAATTAAGAGTAATTGTAATTGCATATATCTCTTAAATGCACCCCCTCTGACCACATCCTATCCAAGTCATAAGTCAAATAATGTAGAAGTAGTCAGCGATACTTATCAGTCACTTTGGTAGGTAGGTAAAAGTCCGTGCACGGTTGAACATCAAGGGGACTGCGTATCGAGGCTACACGTAACAGGATATCACAAAAGTATATGGGAGCAGAGAGAAAGGGGTGTCTAGCACCCAAACGCGTTTCGCATCATAGCTTTTCAATGGCGCTCAATGACTCTTACCTACCTACTAACGTGACTGAAGTATCGCTGACTACTTCTACATTATTTGACTTATGACTTGGATAGGATGTGGTCAGAGTATACGTTTTAGCCATTTATATCCTCTGCACATCTTTGTGTTTGTTTCTATCTTTTTAGGCATTGATACATGTTCCTTAGACCATTTCCCAGGTCCCTGAGCCATTAACAGTAAGTTACCATTGCTATTTATACTGTAAACGCAGGCAGAATTTCCATAATTTTTTAACTCCCATTGACTTTAATGGGTCTGCTTGCGGATTTCTGGATTTTAGATTTTTTTTTAACTGTTGGAATTTCAAACGTGGAAAACATGACTGCTGACCCAATTCTAGGATCGGGTCGGAACCCAAGCACTTTCCAAAATGTTTGCTGCATTTATTGTTTTATTGCTGTTTACTGGATTTTTTTAGCTTAACATGGGAATTTGTGAATTACATGGCATGTGACAGATCATTGAACATCTATGTATTGTAGTTCCCAGCTACAGTATTTGTAAGTCCCCCCATTAAGTAGTAACTTTGTAAGTTTATTGGGTTCCCCTAAGACCAACCAGCCTGCAATTCATCATTTTGTAGCGATCCATATGCCACACTTTAAATATAACTGCATGATAACAATGAGAAATATGACCTATTAATGATAGAAGAAAAGATATAAGCCCAGTAACTTGCTCATAGTAAATCAAAAAGAAAGCTCTCCCAGGTCATCTAAAGGATTTTATTATGTCACTTTCAGCACAGAGGACCATCCAATATTCCATCAAACTAGAACGATCCTCTCTTCATCGGGTTCAGAAGCTTTCTGTGTGGTAATTTAAGTTCTTAGTTACTTCATACTTTTCTTTATGCTTTGGGAATGTCATAGGACAACATCTTAAATCACAGGCTCTTCTCCATTTAGTCAACACTGATTTGTAAAATATAAAACAGTTTCTGGGCTGATTGTCACCTTCTTGTAACAAGCAAATCATTTCTTCTTCTAATTATTTTCCTGTTTTACAATATTCCAATTCAAATCATTGTCTTTGTGCTCATGTGCTTGGGGTTAGAAAGCCATTCAAAATGCTTGGCAAGCCCCTTAGAACTGTCAGTCTGAAGTCACTCAAGGACCTGTCAGGTCTGTCATGTATGTTTCAATTTTCCAGACACCAGTTTGTGAGCATTACTTGTTTTAGGGTGAGGAAACAATGGGCAGCTAATTTGCACTGCTGACTGCCAACTGATGCACTGTAGACAACAATAGACCACACACATAATGATTTAGCCTGATCAGTTCAGATTGAGTGAGAAATGACATCACAGTTCCTTACCTTCTGACCTCTCATTCCAAACATATTGGTGCTAATATGTCCCCAACCAATCAGATGTTAGTTTTCGAATATTAAATAACATCTGATTGGTTAGAGCAAAATTAGCACCATTTTTAGCCATAAGAACTTTTATTGAATCTCCCTGTTTGTTTCTTTCTGTAATCCCCCCTCACCCCTGACCCATTTTCTCACACAAAATATTTTTGTCTAAATAAATACATTAGCAGCCAAACCCAAAGAATAGAACAGCCATGTAAACCTTGCACCCTGAACACTTTATATGCAAGATATTCCCAGTCTCTTGGGAATCTGTTGTTTTGATGGATTTTGAAGTTTTTATTTTCCAAATATATCCTCAGCATGGCCACTATGCTATTTTCATTGTGGTTGACCTATGGCATGACAGCAGCACAGAAGGATCTTTCAGAAATACAGAACTTTTACTGCTCCAAATTTCAAATGATCAAAATAGCTTTCTCCGGCTGAAAGTACTAACGAAGGCCTGGGCCCCACTGCTACAGTTCCAGTCCTTTTTGCAATTCAGTTGCAGTTGGCGATCTGTGTTGCAATTAAATTATTCAAGGCTCCACTATGTACGTTCTGATGGTGATCCTTCGTGGCCCATTCCATTTTTCTGACGCATGTGACTGTTTTTAATATATATCCCTCTTCAACACATGCATTTTAAATTCTTGGATATAGACAGAAAATGTGAATGTACCGTAAAATGCACTCACACACAAAATGCAAAAATGCATTAACTTAGTATTCTGGAGCCTCAGTCTTCTCCATAATGGATGTCATCTTATCATACTGGGGCATATTTAAAGGGCATGTCCACCCCGAAATTTAACTTTTGATATGCGGTAGGGCATGCTCCCCCAGCCTTACTTACCTTCCCTCCTCCGCCGCAGTGTTCTGGCCCTCTGCTTGCATGGAATTGCAAGCAGGGGGCGGGACCGGCAGCCGCGTCCGTGATTGGCTGAGAGGCAGCCAATCACGGTCGCGGCTGCCAGGAGTTCTGAACAGCGGAGGAGAGAGGGCAGGTAAGTAAAGATTGGGGGACTTTCTAACAATTATATTAATGCGGTTGGGGCTGGGGGAGCATGCCCCTACGCATATCAAAAGGGTTTAATGTTAGGTAGGGGGAGGGAGAGAAAAACAGGGGAGAGGGGAGGAGAGGGAGGGGGGGGGGGGGCTGCACTAAGCATGCCTCAACTTGACGAGGTTGAGGAAGTCTCAGGCACAACATGAGTCACACACTGCTCCTACACAGCAGTTTCCTGGACTTTGGAGGGGCACAGCAGGGGAACATTTTAGCAGAAATGTAAGGTAAGGGTGTTTTAAACTACTTGATGTGGCCAGTAAGGGTTAATTTTAGTTTTGGGGTGGACATGCCCTACGCGCAAAATTTACAATACCATTATTATCAAAGTACGACCGCGTGCGTAAACAATAAGCAAAATAACGCAACGCTATTGTATGTGTGGTCATATATCTTAGATTTATGAATGCAATGGTAGATTTAAGACTGATCTATTTGATGAACGTCCACGGATGTAAATTATGGTCATGCATGCAGAAAGCTAACATCTGATTGGTTGGGGCAAAATTAGCACCATTTTAAACGATAAGAACTTTTATTGAATAACCCTGATAATTTATTATCGTTTTCAGGTTTCATATTAAAAAACTTTCCTAGAGCTGAGATAGAAGACGCTCTATGTTACGTGCAGTTCTGAAATGCTTGGCGGTATTATGTTCCTCTTGTGATTTGAAAGTAATAAAATATCGCAATCTTCAGGATTTCATAACTTCCCCTTCTTAATTTAGGATTCGGGCTCCTTAGAAACATAAGAGTTTAGAATCATGTTGGGATGTTGTTTCACGTTTTGGAAGTTCTGAGCAAATCCAATCACAAAACTGCAAAAATAAAATAAAATAAAGAATCCACTTTCCTGCACAATGAAACATGTAAACTCCATTGCTACGTGTTTGTTATGGTGCCTGGTTCACCGTAATGAATATGGCCACCTTGTCTGGCAAAGTCAGTTCCCTAAAGTGACACTAAATCGTAAGCAAGAGTCAGAGGAACTGTAATTAACAGGGAGCAGAAGCGTAATTACCACAGGAGCATCCCTTGCAACAGGGGGGACCCCCAACCTCTTACTCTTCCTAATTCCGACACAGCCACCTGCCACAGATAGAGGAAGCAGGGTAGGAGCACCCATATTATTACATCCCTGACTGACAGGAGGTAGGAGAGAATATTACTACTGTACCCCTTTGTGTTAGAATAGAATTACCCGAAAGTACTGCTCTCGCTGGTTCCGACAGCTGATCCACAGGCATAGCTCCATCTTCTGCATATGTGCACCAATGGGAAAGATGGGAGGTATATGCTGTCCTACCTCCCTTCAAATTAGACTTTCCCCCGACACATATTTAAAAAGGTCAGTTTAGTGGCCCTTTAAATGTATACAGGAATCTTCTTGAATTAGTTTTTTTGCCCATTTTTCCCCCAGCAATATTTCCACTTAACTGTGGTCTCCATACAAATTGCTCTATATTTAAAAGAAGGTGCAAATAAAATAGATGTCAGGTCACAGGGCTGTAGAGTATATCCCATGTGGGCAATGGTGCCACTTAAAAACATGCCATGATACACATTCCTCTATACTGGGTACCTAATTGCTAGTACAACCCTCCATAACCACAATTCCCTCATCTTAGTCTGTATATACCGGTACACTTATCTGTCCGTAGTCCGTCCCAGTCAAGTGTCACCAGGGGGGTAGAATATGATAAGATCACAGGATTAGAAGAACCCAGAAAGAGGACATGAGGCCATTTGAGAAAACTTTGAACGCGTTTCGGCCCATGGAACGAGACTTTCTCAACAGCGTGGATCTCCCCAATTGTCAATTGTTGTTTTGAGAACGCCATGTTCTTAAGTGGTCTTTAATTGGTCTTTCCCCTATGTGTAATTAAAGAAAGGGTGTGTATATATACATTCAGGGAGATTCAATAAAAGTTCTTATTGTTAAAATGGTGCTAATTTTGCCCCAACCAATCAGATGTTAGCTTTTAAATGTTAAATAAGATGTGATTGGTTGGGGCAAAATTAGCACCATTTTTAACGATAAGAACTTTTATTGAATCTCCCAGATTATTTGTTAAAAACAACACACTCCTACCTCCAGGAGCATGTTTCTAACTACAATCTATCCAAACTTACAGCAGTAAGGTGTGGTGCCTCCTGCTTTCACTGTGAGCTGTGAGATTGCCAGCACCATTGCTCTGCTCCCTTGCCACTGGCTTAAGCATGCCCACTAAATATAGATATATGAGAGCAATCTTGTATTTATTTTTCCATACACGTATAACAAGAGCAGCAGGGAGGTGTGTCCTATACAAAGTTAAAACTTTATATTCCTTACATTCTTAGTCCTCTAGTTCCATTTCTCTTACAAGGCCCATAGCTCCCTCCTGCTTAATTACCTATATTGTAATGGACATATACACCAAGACTCCTTATATACCACCTTCAGCCTGCAGGGGGTGTCAGTGAGTAATAAGAGACAATACAGCCCTGCTCTCTATGACAAGGAAGAGAGGCGAAAGTGAAAGGATATAGAAGTGTGTGATGGTGTGCTCATGTCAGGACTGATCTGTTTGGTGTGATCCCTAAAACAGTCTGTGTATGGAGAGGTGTGATCCCTTGTACAGTGTGATCTGATTATCTACAATACAAGATCCTGTGTGTAGGAACCTGTTACCACCTGCTGGAAGGACAAGATACCTTGTTGGATACAAACTCTGACATAACAGATAAGTGTACACCAACTGGCAAGGACAAATAACTCCAATACCACCCCCCCTATAAGTACCTGCAGGAAGATAGGTTCTCCCAACCCTCACATGCATCTCACATTATACATATAGGCATTATAATTGACACCTGCCTGGCAGCATGAATCTGATAATTTTTTAACAATTTAACTGAATATTTTTCCAGACAGTCCACTAGCCACCATTTCTTTACTATAAACTGCATCTTCTCTTTGGTGGGAGCTACCATACTGTTCCTTTAGATAGGAATAAACAATTAGAAAACAAAGAAATAGCTATTGTCATATTTCAACGTGTTTTGCTTGCTAGAAGGCAAGCAGTAACCGATTTAAAGGGCATGTCCACCCTAAAATGTAACATTTGCTATATGGTAGAATCAATATTAGTTTGGGGGGTGAATATGCCCTTTAAGACTGGAGTTGCGACAGGTGCACGGATATCGCAAAACACCAAAGTAGAACCAGAGAAGGCATTTAACCCTTTCACTAATCACTTCCCTTGTTGTATCTCTTGTTCCCCCACCTTGACTATGTTTCACCCTGTCCTGTTCACTGTACGTATTAGGCCGCTGGGTAAAGTTTCCAAGTACCGTATATACTCGAATATAAGTCGATCCAAGTATAAGTCGAGGTACCTATTTTACCTTAAAAATTAGTAAAATATGATTGACTCGTGTATAAGTCGAGGGTAGAAATTATGACAACTGCCTTCTGATTCTATATTGTTTTGAGGCTTTAGTTGCCCTTTAAATGGACAGCAGAATTCCCATACAGTAGTCCCATACAGTAATAGCCAAATCCAGTATGGCTATTACTGTATGGTTCCCAGTCAAGTGAAGTCTTTTCAGATTCTTCACAGATGTGCATTGTGTTATTGGACTACAACTCCCAGAACCCCCTTTAGAACCTGAGATTCCATTGGGTTAACATTTATCAATATCCCAAAGGTTCTTGTGTTAAACATATCTGTATTGTAACTAATTCTGTAACAAAACACAAAAATAGAAAATTGTCTTTAAAGAAGAATAGCAAACAGGGCAGGGGTGTTCAATATCCTCCAGATGTGGTTGAACTACCACTCCCAGCATTCTTTGAAGTGCAACTTATGCTGGTATAGTAGGGATAAGATTGGACATTCCAGCATTAAATATGTTTAAAAGGGGAATTTTTCTGAACTTGCTTTTTTGATATAATGGATTAAAGACCCATATTTAGTAACTACATATGTTGAAATGATGTAACTTTAAAGTCATGGGATAATCAGATTCAATCACTGCAATGTTTTAAGTCTTAATTCATGACGGCCTCTAGATGGCGCTACACTCTACAATTCATTCCCTGAGCAACAATATAATGATTGTTTCCTGTCTCAGCTTTAACAATTCTTTCTTTTTTCTTTCTTTCTTTCTTTCCACTTTCTGTCATTTTCTTCTATTTATTTTAAAGTGTCTACGTTTAGCGCCCAGTAGGCCCTCTGAGTCCATAGGCTCTGTTTTGATATGTGGTCTTCAAGGGAAAAGAGGAGGAGAAGGAACTCATTCCCATTATTCACCCCCTTGCTTTGAAGTGCCAAAAAAAACTTCTCAGGAACACCTAATCCTTGGGTCGACTCCAAGCACCACACTCTACGCATTTCACACAGGCTGCCTGGGACATGTGCGAAGTGTTAGGTGTGCCTCTATGTGCAGTCAGACTGAGCGGAGCAAATGTTACTATGTGTCCATCCCAGCACACAAAACAACACAATTAAAATCTGATGTGGAGAACTTTCAGTTTATTCTTAGCGTGTTGTGTAAACACAATTATTTTGTGACTCATTTATTCTCTTCTCCTGGTCCTGGAGCCAAAAGAAAGGAAAAAAAAAAAGAAAACTATACAATGAAAAAAACAAGAACAATTTTTTTTTAAAGAGAATTTGTAGTCCGGCTAAGGATTCTGGGAAGTGCAGTTCAGCAATCCTCTACTGATGGGTATAGGCTTTGTCAAACTTAATGATAAAGAATTCACTGGGCCCATTAAGGGACTTTTTGATTCAGGTTTAAAATCTGTAACTTGTATAAAACCGACTAACTAGCTTTTTTCTGTAAATTAGTGTTAGATTGAGATACTTAAAGGATCATTCACCCAGAGCCGCTATCGGGATTCTAGAACGCGTTCACGAATGTGGGTAAATCCCAGTAAAGGATTTACCCACGGCGAGATTTTAACACCAGCTATTTGCTGGCGTTAAAATCCAGCGCTCAAACTAGCACAAAAGTGCCACGATTTTTTCATAACCTGTGCATCTGACGCTAATATGAAGATAAAGTCACGCTAACCAGTAGCAAACCGCACAATTTTAACTCCATATATTTGCCCTGTGACTCTGGGTAAATCTTTGTCTCCTTTTTAAAATTAATTTTTAGTTATTGCTAATGTGTATATATGTATTTAATTGTTTACATTACATTCTTTCTATCTCCCATTATCTTTTCCATCGACTACTGTATGGGAATATTCTGCTGTCCATTTAAAGGGCAACTAAAGCTTCAAACAATACAGAAAGCAGAGGCAATATTTAACAATAGATACCATCCTGATTTGTATTGTTTAATAGTTTAGTTGCCCTTTAATTCACACAGTAAAAGTACATCCCACACAGTAACCCCCTATCATTGCCATACAGAAGTTTGGAAACTACAACTACCAGCATGCTTTGCTTGCTGGGAGTTGCAGTTTCCAAACATCTGCAGTGGCAAGCACTGCATACCCAAGATCTGTATAGGAGAGGACTTGCCTTGTGGAGAGAAGACTTGTGGACAGAGGACCTTCAATCCGGGGAAGAGAGACTTACAATCCGGAGGAAGGAGGACAGACAATCCAGCTGCCATCGCTCCGCACACACTGTCTCCTGGCACCCGACGTCACTACTCTGTGCCAGGAAGCATTACTGGCGCCGAATAGGACATCAGCAGCAGGAGAGGTAGATGCGGAGCATTCGGCAGCCGAAAGCAGGACAGTCAGGTAAGTGACTCGAGTATAAGTCGAGGTAAGATTTTTAAGCTATTTTTATAGCCTAAAAACCTCGACTTATACTCGAGTATATACAGTATATCGTGAAATAGAGAGATAGAAAAAAATATATATATAAATACACTACTCAAGTGTACAGTTTAGAAGAGAGATGGAAAAGATAATGGGAGATAGAAAGAATGTAATGTAAACAATTAAATACATATATACACATTAGCAATAACTAAAAATTAATTTTAAAAAGGAGACAAAGATTTACCCAGAGTCACAGGGCAAATATATGGAGTTAAAATTGTGCGGTTTTGCTACTGGTTAGCGTGACTTTATTTCATATTAGCGTCAGATGCACAGGTTATGAAAAAATCGTGGCACTTTTGTGCTAGTTTGAGCGCTGGATTTTAACGCCAGCAAATAGCTGGTGTTAAAATCTCGCCGTGGGTAAATCCTTTACTGGGATTTACCCACATTCGTGAACGCGTTCTAGAACCCGATAGCGGCTCTGGGTGAATGATCCTTTAAGTATCTCAATTAACACTAATTTACAGAAAAAAGCTAGTTTAGTCGGTTTTATACAAGTTACAGATTTAAACCTGAATCAAAAAGTCCCTTAATGGGCCCAGTGAATTCTTTATCATTAAGTTTGACAAAGCCTATACCCATCAGTAGAGGATTGCTGAACTGCACTTCCCAGAACCTTAGCCGGACTACAAATTCTCTTTAAAAAAAAATTGTTCTTGTTTTTTTCATTGTATAGTTTCTTTTTTTTTTTCCTTTCTTTTGGCTCCAGGACCAGGAGAAGAGAATAAATAAGTCACAAATAATTGTGTTTACACAACCGCTAAGAATAAACTGAAGTTTCCACATCAGATTTTAATTGTGTTGTTTTGTGTGCTGGGTGGACACATAGTAACATTTGCTCCGCTCAGTCTGAAGCACATAGAGGCACACCTAACACTTCGCACATGTCCCAAGCAGCCTGTGTGAAAGTGCGTAGAGTGTGGTGCTTGGAGTCGACCCAAGGAGTAGGTGTTCCTGAGAAGTTTTTTTTGGCAATTCAAAGCAAGGGGGTGAATAATGGGAATGAGTTCCTTCTCCTCCTCTTTCCCTTGAGACCACATATCAAAACAGAGCCTATGGACTCAGAGGGCCTACATGGGCGCTAAACGTAGACACTTTAAAATAAATAGAAGAAAATGACAGAAAGTGGAAAGAAAGAAGAAAGAAAAAGAAAGAATTGTTAAAGCTGAGACAGGAAACAATCATTAATTGTTGCTCAGGGAATGAATGTAGAGTGTAGCGCCATCTAGAGGCGTCATGAATTAAGACTTAAACATTGCAGTGATTGAATCTGATTATCCCATGACTTTAAGTTACATCATTTCAACATATGTAGTTACTAAATATGGGTCTTTAATCCATTATATCAAAAAAGCAAGTTCAGAAAAATTCCCCTTTTAAACATATTTAATGCTGGAATGTCCAATCTTATCCCTACTATACCAGCATAAGTTGCACTTCAAAGAATGTGGGAGTGGTAGTTCAACCACATCTGGAGGATATTGAACACCCCTGCCTGTTTGCTATTTCTTTAAAGACAATTTTCTATTTTTGTGTTTTGTTACAGAATTAGTTACAATACAGATATGTTTAACACAAGAACCTTTGGGATATTGATAAATGTTAACCCAATGGAATCTCAGGTTCTAAAGGGGGTTCTGGGAGTTGTAGTCCAATAACACAATGCACATCTGTGAAAATATGAAAAGACTTCACTTGACTGGGAATCCCCCCCCCCCCCCCAAACTTTTGCTGTATTATTTTAATTAAAAATTATGATCACATATTTGCCAAGAGAGATTTATTATCCAATCGTAACATTTGCAAAGAAAAACAATAAAGTTCTGAGGTTTCTGTGATTTTGTTTCTTGGCTTTCAGAAAACGTATTTTTTTAACACATTGAGCAGCAGCAGCATGTCCGTTCCCACAGAATGTCTGTTTGCTGTGGTGGTGGGATGTACCACTCAACTTTTCTATTATCTGTAATGGTGCAGGTCCCTGGACATCGCCAAGTGTATTTATTTTATCTCTTCTTTTGTTTGTCTTGATTTTGTTCTGCAGCTTACAATCTGTCATTTGATTTGCAGTTCACATTTCTTAATTCAGCAACCTAGCAAATCAACTATTACATAATAACTATAAACATTACACATCTAGATCTACAGTCTGTAGACGTAGATCTAGATGGGTTAAATTGTCATTCATTCTCCAGGTATGGTATATCTGTTGTATCCAGTTCAACTGGACTTGAAGTTTAGTTCTTGAAGACGTTTCGTTAGTCTATCACTATCTATCATCTATCTATTATCTTCTACTATCTATCTATCTATCTATCTATTATCTATCTATCCACCTATCTGTCTATCTATCTATCTATCATCTATCTGTCTGTCTGTCTGTCTGTCTGTCGTCCGTCGTCCGCCCGTCCGCCCGTCCGCCCGTCGTCTGTCTGTCTGTCCGTCTTTTATTTATCTATCTTATCTCTCTTTCTCTCTCAAATCTATCTATCTATCTATCTATCTATCTATCTATCTATCTATCTATCTGTCTGTCTCTGTCTGTCGTCTGTCTGTCTGTCTGTCTGTCTGTCTGTCTGTCTGTCTGTCTGATGTCTGTCTGTCTGTCTGTATGTCTGTCTCTGTCTGTCTGTCATTTATATCTATATTTATCTCTCTTTCTCATCTCAAATCTATCTATCTATCTATCTATCATCTATCTATCTATCTATCTATATATCATCTATCTATTCTATCTATCTAGATATTCTATCCATCCCCATCATCCATCCACCATGGATGGATGGATGGGGATGGATGGATGGATGGAGATAGATAGATAGATTTAACCGTAGCAAAACCGGTTAGCGCGACTTTTAACTCCATATATTTGCCCAGCAAGTCTGGGTAAATGAGCCTGATAGTGTTTTTTGTCTGTTTGATTGGAGTGTAAGTTGATTGCCCCTTCCAAAAACTAATCCACTGTAGCGGGTAAACCCTCACAACCCCAAACTTCTGTTGCAGTTTGTGAGCAAAAAGCCAAAAAGCATACTCGATCCAATCAGATAGCTACGTACTCACATATATAATTTGCTATGGATTATCTTTAGTAGTGATAGACCCAACTTGAACCCGAGTTCAGATGAACTCGAACTATCCAAATAGTTGGTTTTCCGCGGCTGTATTTTCGATAATTTCGTAAATTTATTTTCTCTAACCCTACAATGTATCGCTCATTTTCAGTATCCTTGAATGTAATGTTCGTTTTCACTAACCCTTGGATGTATCGTTCACTAACCCTTGAGATATTGTTCATTAACCCTCGAATGTATCGTTCACTAACTCTTGAATGTATCGCCTCCTTTGTATCCCTTAAATGTAATGTTCGTTTTCACTAACCTCGAATGTATCTTTCACTAACCCTTGAATGTATCGTTCATTAACCCTCGAATGTATCGTTCACTAACTCTGAATGTATCGACTCCCTTTCAGTATCCTTAAATGTAATGTTCGTTTTCACTAACCCTCGAATGTATCTTCAGTAAATGAAGGTATCGTTCATTAACCCTCGAATGTATCGTTCACTAACCCTTGAATGTATCGTTCACTAACCCTTGAATGTATCGCTCATTTTCAGTAACCCTTGAAAGTAATGTCCTTTTCACTAACCCTCGAATTATCTTCACAACCTGAATGTATCGTTCACTAACCCTCGAATGATTCATTCACTAACCCCTCGAAGTATCGTTACTAACCCTTGTGTATCGCTCATTTTCAGTAACCCTTGAAAGTAATGTTCATTTTCATAACCCTCGAAGTATCGTTACTAACCCTCAAATGTATCGTCACAACCCTTGAATGTATCAATCATTTCAGTAACCCTTGAAAGTAAAGTTCATTTTCACTAACCCTCTAATGTATCGTTACAGCAACCCTCGAATGTATCGTTCACTAACCCTCGAAATGTATCGTTCACTAACCCTCGAATGTATCGTTCACTAACCCTCAAATGTATCGTTCACTAACCCTTGAATGTATCGCTCCTTTTCAGTATCCCTTGAATGTAATTCATTTTCACTAACCCTCGAATGTATCGTTCCAAACCCTCGAAATGTATCGTTCACTAACCCTCAAATGTATCGTTCACTAACCCTTGAATGTATCGCTCCTTTCAGTATCCCTTAAATGTAATGTTCGTTTTCACAACCCTCGAATGTATCGTTCACTAAACTCGAATGTGTCGTTCACTAACCCTCGAATGTATCGTTCACTAACCCTTGAAGTGACGCTCATTTTCAGTAACCCTAAATGTTGTTCGTTTTCACTAACCCTCGAATGTATCTTTCACTAACCCTTGAATGTATCGTTCATTAACCCCTCGATGTATCGTTACATAACCCTTGAATGTATCGCTCCTTTTCAGTATCCTAAATGTAATGTTCGTTTTCACTAACCCTCGAATGAATCGTTCACAACCTCGAAATATACGTTCATAACACCGAATGTATCGTTCACTAACCCTTGAATGTATCGCTACTTCAGTATCCCTTGATGTAATGTTCGTTTTCACTAACCCTCGAATGTATCATTCACTAACCCTCGAATGTATCGTTCATAACCCCGAATGATGTCACTAACCCTGAATGTATCACTCCTTTTCAGTATCCCTTAAATGTACTGTCGTTTTCACAACCTCGAATGTATCGTTCACTAATCCCTTGAATGTATCGTCCTCTCTTCAGATCCTTTGAATGTAATGTTCGTTTTCACTAACCCTCAAAGTATCGTTACTAACAAGTGATCACTTCCTCTACAGTAGTCGATGATGTAATTATAGCTACAGGCGGACTATTATAAAACTAAAAACACCCAGGGAAATGGTGCTAATTTTTCCCCTGTCAATCAGATCTTATTTAAATTTGAAAGCTAACATCTGATTGGTTGTGGCAAAATTAGCACGATTTTTTATTTATTTGAATTTCCTGAGACTGTACATAATAATATTACAAAATGAACTTTAGCTTTAAATTACAAGAAAAAACTCTACATAAAATCCTCATGAAAAAACCTCAATGAAATATGTAACCATAAATTACAAAAAAATAAAGGACAACATGTGAACAAACTAATGTGACAGAAGTCCGTAAAGTCGGTATATTATTAGAGATAACAAATACCCCTTAATGAGTAATACCAGGATATTAGAAGTCACCTTGCAGTTCCAGACCTATATAAAAACATCGGCCTCCAGCCTCATGCTTCTAATATCCTTATAATACACAGTAGGGGATACATTATCCCTTATCTATACATGACACCAAGGGGACCAATTAGTGCCCGGACATCTTTGCTTTTTTCATCTTTCTGTTTCTCTCTATAACAGGTTTTGAAATGATCTTTCTTCTTTGTTGATGAATAATGTGTTTTCTTAAAAAGACCTATTATCAGCAATTGCCTCGTTTTCTATGGTAATGTGCTTATCTCCTACTGTGTATTTTGTTATTAATTTACTTACTGTACATTAACTTTGTCATCTCATTCAAAGGGAGTGACAAATGCTCTATATGAATAGTGGCGATCATGTAACAGTCGTTTTTTTTAGAGGTGACTATTATCTGACGGCAACTTGGTGCATCTTGTTCTTACGCTTGGATGTCTGTCTTTGCAGTGGGAAGCAGTTTAACGAGTTTCATTCCTAAGACCTCGGGGATCTCCTGATGTGAGCACAAAATCGATTCTGTTGCACCTGGTGCACAGAATTGGAAAATACCAGCTGGGAAAGTGATTGCTAACATGTGACTAAGAAATAATGTAAATAAAGTGAGCATTTTGCCTTAAATGGAAAAGGATGAATTGAAAATTAAGTAAAATAAATTCAGTTTTTAATGAATGTCCTTCGTATTTAAAAACTCAACTCAAACATAAATGTAACAAATGTGCAGAATTCCATATGAGGAATTTTATTAACATTTTTGTTGTCAGACAATGATGATGAAATGCTCTCGCTTTGCTACAAATGATGTCACAGACTCGGGGGCTAATACAGCAACACTCAATCGGTAATCGCACCAACTGAACCAAAACGTTGGAGCAAAGTCTCTTTTAAAGGTTTATAAAACAAACGGCTTGATGCATCTTGGACCGTCAAGGCCCTAATCATAAGCACAGTGTGAATGTATCACACACCTATTTAATAAAGGATTGCATGTGAAGACATACTGTACCCATTCCCACACCTATATACACACCCACTCGGTGATCGGGAACCAACAGTTTAAACCTAATAGAAACACCCTAAATTACATAAGTTAAAGAACAATTATACTCACCTCCCCCTTGTTCCTTTCCCTCACTCGCTCTGGTTCCACCTCCCCTGGCACTTTGAGTGACGATTGTGAGGCAGTCAATGGGAAGACGCGCTCTGCAAGAAGGTGTGTCTTCATTGGCTGCTTCCGGATGTCACTGACAGTGCCAGGGGGGAGGATCGGACTGGAGACAACAAGGGAGTACAAGTAGTAGTGCAGGACTGTTGTAAAGTACCCAGAGGTGAGGACTTAGCGTTTTAGGTCCTCACCCTGTGGTACTTTGCAGGAGTGGATCGGGGAAAAGGAAAAAGTATAATTGTCCTTTAACATTAATACATGACAGAATAACATGAGATAATACCTATACAAAATAACACTTAATTAGACATAAAGTATATTCAAAAAGAAACTTAAAGGGCATTGTACCGTGAGTCGCTATCGCTCTATTTGCCCACTTTAGGAATGCACTGAGCTAATAGTGGCTCTCAGGTGCATTGCAAATGGGTTTACCTTTTGTGAAACTTTAACTATCTGCTGACGTTAGTAGTAGATTACGTCTTAAAAACCGTTAACGGCTTAGTACATTGGTTGCGGCAGTTGTGTGACACACAAATTTGCGTAACGCCGCAACTGCCATATTTGTGTCTTAAGTCACGTTGGTGAGTTGGTTAACGTGACTTTGAAACAAATAATAACCGTAAACGCCCCCTGGTAAATCCACTGTAAGTGTCTCTAAATTTAAATGATAAAATAACAACCCAAATACATGATGTACAATAAGAACCTCTGTATCATTCATATAGATAGGCAGTAAACTGAGCAAATCTCCACAGATTTAAAACCTTTAGGAATAAATCCCGTGAAACAATGGATATCAAATGTGGAGTTAATACCTCTTGGATACCACAGGGAGATGAAAATATCCGCGCTAACGAGAAAACAAGCGAAATCACGCTCACCTATGTACAACGTGTTAGAGAAGGTTTCGCCACTACCTGCGCCAGTGTCACAATTTTTTTTCTTTGTGCAGAGCGCAAAGCAATGCAATAAATTTTGCGCCGGTTTTTGCGCTAAGTTTTTTGCGCGACACATTAAAACGTCTTAATGTGTCTTTAAAATATGTTGGGAAAGGTCGCAACTTACCGCTAGCGGTATGTATTAACGGTCGCACAGTGGTTAATCATTGCGGAAACGAGTGCAGGTAGGTTGCGACAGCGAATATATTGCCTAGTGTCTAAATAAATATCCACTAGCCTCGCATAGTAACAATTTAGCCAGTCTATCTTTTTTCCTGGGGATCGCAGTAATTTTCTCAAGTAGGGGGCTGTTGCAATAAAAAGGTGCAAATATTGTACTGTGTTATAAATATATACCAACCAATCAGATTGTAAGATATACAATATTGGGGTATCCCGTATCATAGGACTGGGAATGGTGCATATGTGGGGGTCACTAGTTGGGATTTCACATACATTATACAATAGTAACAGCTTAAAGAGAATTATACTGATGCAGTAAATGACTGCTTTCTAGTTGTAAGCGGACCGTTTTCAAATCCTCCTTCTTTACATTGTTCTCCAATGTTGGAGATGGGAGAATCGTCAGTGACAATGACTATGGGAGGAGCCCGAATTAAGTCAGGTATTGCATGACTATATTCTTCTCTAATTCAAAGCAAAGCATGTGATTAATATGTTTAATTTTATTAGGCCTAAGAATGAACAAAAATAGAGATGTCCAAAGCTGACAGCTATTTTGTGAAATACAATAAAACTTCCAGGCTGAAATCTTGATTTCAGTTGCACCATCCTTTGCACCATCCTCCATGGTCATTTACGTAACAAACTTGTATCCATGGTAAAACAGATCAAAGATTTAGGGGCAGGTTTTATTTATGGCCAGGTTGTGATGGATAGTTGATTTTTTAGGAAAGGTGTATAGTGAGTGCTTAGATTTAATGGTTCTGGGGAATATAGAATTTTGGTGCTGGTTTGCCACAGGAGGTAAATAAGTTCTATGAATGCTTTTTATATTTTTAAAATAATTCATCCCATTATGCAGCATTGTAAGGGGGCTGTATGTAGTATTGGGGTGGTGTTTTTGGCAAGAGGCAGTCTTGGTATTTATGATAAAATTAAGAAGTGCACTGGAATGCCTCCAGGCACATTGCATACTCGATCGGCCTGGCCACAACATTCCAGGGAGGGTACAGTAAGTCCGGAATTGCTGGAACTAACCAGGGCTCGACTCCAAACAACCGACACAGCATAGGAACAGTTCCAGCATTCTCCCTACACACAGCATAGGGTAACAGTCCGAGCGTTCTCCATATACACAGCATAGAAAACAGTTCAGAGCATTCTACCTACCACAGCATATGGAACAGTCCCGAGCGTTCTCCCTATACACAGCATAGGAACAGTTCGAGATTCTCCCTACACACAGCATAGGAACAGTCCCGAGCATTCTCCCTATACACAGCATAGGAACAGTTCCGAGGTTCTCCCATACACAGCATATAGAACAGTCCCAAGTTTTCCCTATACAACAGCATATGGAACAGTCCGAGCACAAAAACCTAACTAAATTTCTGATCTGTTAACCGCATACATCATTCGAGGAGAAGACTTTAGAGCTGAAGACCTTATCCCTGAAGCTCAAGAGCAAGCCCATATCACTAATATATAGAGCGGATTCTCAATATTTAAGGTTGGAGATTTGGTCTGTTGTCGTCCCCGTAATTTGAAGCTGAGGGTTCCCTTCTACTAATTGGGTCCCCGGTTCATCGGACCATTTCGTATTACAAACAATCATACGTTGCCTTTGAACTGGAGCTTCCCAACTCATTAAGATACACCCAGTGTTTCATGTATCCTGTTTCAAAAGATATGTTACCAACTCGGCGCTGAGCCTCCTCGCTGCCTGTTCTGTGTTGAGGGGACTGATGAGTACAAGTGGAGACATTTTAGATGCCAAAGTTTCTGCTGGAAGTTAAATATCGATTAAGTGGAAGGGATTCGGTCCCGAAGAAAATTTGGGAACCGCAAACAGATTCATGCTCCTCGTTTGGTCAAGACCTTTCATTCCAAACATCCTAACAAACCTAAAGGCACCGGAGGTTGCACGTAGGGGGGGCAATGTAAAGCACTTACCCTTCCCGGGTCCAGAGTTCTGCAACGCGCGCTACGCGCGGGGGCGCGCTTCTGGGGCAGACCACCACGTTGCGCACCCATGCATCTTCAGGGGGTGCGAGGACGTGGGGGGCGCGTGCACGCAGCCCCGGTAGACGCCGTGCAGGGTCCGCGGCCAACATGAATGAGGTCACTAGGGCCTATTTAGGCCCCTCCTGAAGCTGGCCCTTTTGCTGCCAGTTCAGCGAGTTCTGTACTCATGTTCTTCAGCTCTTTAGTCTTGTGCTAAGTTTTGGATTTCTGGATTCCTGTGAACCCTGGTCTCCATTCCTCCAGCCTGCGCCACTTCCAGTTTCTACCTTGGGTCTCCCTATCTCCAGCCTGCCTCAACTTCCAGTTCTACCTTGGTCTCCATATCTTCCAGCCTGCTCCTACTTCCAGTTTCTACCTTGTCTCCATATCTACCACAGCTCATACTTCCGTCCGCACCTCCACTCAGCTCCTACCTCCAGTTACCCCCAGCCTGTTTACTACCACTTCATACCTCCGTCCGCATCTCCACTACAGCTCCTACCCCCTATTTACCTTCGGTCTGTTTATCTACCACTGCTCATACTTCTGGTCCGCATCTGCCACTACAGGCTCCTACCTCCAGTTACCTCTGGTCTGCCGTGTCTACCACAGCTCATACTACCCCGGTCCGCACCTCCACTCCAGATCCTACCTCCAGTTACCACTCCGGCCATTATATCTACTACCAGTGCTCATACCTCCGGTCCGCATCTCCACTACAGCTCTCCTCCAGCTACCTCCGGGAGCTACCTCGGTCTGCTTATCCACCACATCTCCTACTTCCAGTTATTCCAATCTCACTCTGTTCCCTCTCACATTGTGGGGGGGGTTGGTCTTTGTGGTTCCCTTTTGGAGGCGCACCTGGTGCCTGCTCGCCGCGTAACATCCTCACCATTAAGTCTGCTGGTGAAGAACGGCAGGTACTTAAACTCCGCGTCCAGATGGGGCTTCATAGAGCCTTATCGAAGAACTCATAACAATATGCTGTGTAGAAGAAATGCTCTACTGTTCCCTATGTCTGTGTATAGGGAGAACGCTCTGGACTGTTCCATATGCTGTGTTATAGAGAGAATGCTCTGAGCTGTTCCTATGCTGTGTATAGGGAGAACGCTCGGGACTGTTCCATATGCTGTGTGTAGGGAGAATGCTCAGGACTGTTCTATTGCTGTTTATAGGAGAAACGCTTGGGACTGTTCCATATGCTGTGTATAGGGCCAACGTCCGGACTGTTCCCTATGCTGTGTATAGGGAGAACGCTGGACTGTTCCATAATGCTGTGTTTAGGGAGACCCTCGGACTGTTCCAATGGCTGTGTGTAGGGAGAATGCTCTGAACTGTTCCCTATGCTGTGTATAGGCGAGAACACTCGGGATGTTCCATATGCTGTGTGTAGGAGAGCTCATGACTGTTCTCTATGCTGTGTATAGGGAAAACGCTTGGGACTGTTCTATATGCTGTGTATAGGTAGAATGCTCAGGACTGTTCCATATGCAGTTATTAGGGAGATAACGCTCGGGACTGTTCCCTATGCTGTGTATAGGGAAAGGCTCGGGACTGTTCCATATGCTGTTTATAGGGAGAATGCTCAGGACTGTTCCCTATGCTGTGTATAGGGAGAATTCCGGGACTGTTCCATATGCTGTGTATAGGAGAATTCGCAGGACTGTTCCTAATGCTGTGTATAGGGAGAATGTCTCGGGACTGTTCCATAATGCTGTGTATAGGGAAAACGCTTGGACTGTTCTATATTGCTGTGTATAGGAGAACGCCTCGGACTGTTCCTATGCTGTGTATAGGGAGAATGCTCGGGACTGTTCCATATGCTGTGTGTAGGGAGATGCTCGGAACTGTTCCCTATGCTGTGTATAGGGAGAAGCTCGGGACTGTTCCATATGCTGTGTGTAGGGAGAATGCTCTGAACTGTTTTCTATGCTGTGTATAGGAGAACGCTCTGGACTGTTCCCTATGCTGTGTGTAGGAGAATGCTCGTAACTGTTCCCTATGCTGTGTCGGTTGTTTGGAGTACGAGCCCTGGTTAGTTCCAGCAATTCGGACTTACTGTACCCTCCCTGGAAATGTTTGTGGCCAGGCCGGATCGAGTATGCAATGTGCCTGGAGCAGTTCCAGTCACTTCTTAATTTTGATCATAAATACCAAGACTGCCCTCTTGCCAAAAACACCCCAATACTGAACATACAGCCCCCTTACAATGCGCATAATGGGATGAAATATTTTAAAATATAAAAAACTTCATAGAACTTATTTACCTCCCTGTGGCAAACCAGCACCAAATTCTTATATTCCCCAGACCATTAAATCTAAGCACCTCACTTATACACTCTTTCCTAAAAAATCAACTATCCAATCACAACCTGCATGGACCCATAAATGCCTGCCCCTAAATCTTTGATCTGTTTATACCATGGTTACAAGTTTGTTAGTAAATGACCATGGAGGATGGGGCAAAGGGGTGTGTGTCAACTGAAATCAAGATTTCAGCCTGGAAGTTTTTTGTATTTCACTAATAGCTGTCAGCTTTGGACATCTCTATTTTGTTTCATTCTTAGGCCTAATAATTAAACATATTAATCACATATGCTTTGCTTTTGAATTAAGAAGAAAATATAGTCATGCAATACCTGACTTAATTCGGGCTCCTCCCATAGTCATTGTCACTGAAGTCATTCTCCATCTCCAACATTGGAGAACATATGTTAAGAAGGAGGAGTTTAAAACTGTCCCTTTACAACTAGAAAGCAGTCATTTACTGCATCAGTATAATTCTCTTTAAGCTGTTACTATTGTATTAATGTATGTGACTGAGAATCCCAACTAGTGACCCCCACATATGCACCATTCCAGTCCTATGATATCGGGATACCAATATTGTATATCTTACAATCTATTGATTGTTGGTATATATTTATAACACAGTACAATATTTGCACCGTTTATTGCAACAGCCCCCTAGTCTGAGAGAATATACTGCGATCCCGAAAAAAGATAGACTGGCTAAATTGTTACTATGCGAGGCTAGTGGATATTTTATTTAGACACTAGCAATATATTTCGCTGTCGCAACCTACCTGCACTCGTTTCCGCAATGTATTAACCACGGTGCGACCGTTAATACATAACGCTAGCGGTAAGTTGCGACCTTTCCCACATATTTTAAAGACACAATTAGACGTTTTAATTGTCGCGCAAAAAACTAGCGCAAAAACCGGCGCAAAATTTATTGCATTGCTTTCGCTGCACAAAGAAAAAAATTGTGAACATGGCGCAGGTAGTGCGAAACCTTCTCTACACACGTTAGTACATAGGTGAGCGTGATTTTAGCGCTTGTTTTCTCGTTAGCGCGGAATATTTCATCTCCCTGTAGGTATCCAAGAGGTATTAACTCCACATTTGATATCCATTGTTCACGGGATTTATTCCTAAAAGGTTTTAATCTGTGGAGATTTGCTCAGTTTCTGCCTATATATAGAATGAATACAGAGGTTCTTATTGTACATCATATTTGGGTTGTTATTTTATCATTTAAAATTTATGAGACACTTACAGGGCTATGTACCGAGGGGCGTTATCGTTATTTTGTGTTTCAAAGTCACGTTAACCAACCACAACGGGACTAAAGACACAAATATGGCATTTGCGGCGTTACGCAAATTTGTGTGTCACACAACGGCCGCAACCAATGTACTAAGCCGTTAACGGTTTTTAAGACGTAATACTCTAACGTCAGCAGATAGTTAAAGTTTCACAAAAGTAAACTCCATTTGCAATGCACTGAGAGCCACTATTAGCTCGTGCATTGCCTAAAGTGGGCATAAGAGAAGCGATAGCGACTCACGGTACATAGCCCTTTAAGTTTCTTTTTGATATACTTTATGTCTAATTAAGTGTTATTTTGTATAGGTATTATCTCATGTTATTCTGTCTATGTATTAATGTTAAGGACAATTATACTTTTTCCTTTTCCCCGATCCACTCCTGCAAAGTACCCAGGGTGAGGACCTAAAACGCTAAGTCCTCACCTCTGGGTACTTTCCAACAGTCCTGCACTACTTACTTGTAATCCTCCCTTGTTGCTCCTCCAGTCCGATCCTCCCCCCTGGCACTGTCAGTGACATCCGGGAAGCAGCCAATGGGAAGACACACCTTCTTGCAGAGCGCGTCTTCCCATTGACTGCCTCACAATCTGTCACTCAAAGTGCCAGTGGGAGGGATGGACCAAGAGCGAGTGAGGGGAAAGGAACAAGGGGGAGGTGAGTATAATTGTTCTTTAACTTATGTAATAGTTAGGGTTATTCTATATAGGTTTAAACTGTTGGTTCCGTTCACCGAGTGGGTGTGTATATAGGTGTGGGAATGGGTACAGTATGTCGTCACTCATGCAATACTTTATTAAATAGGTGTGTGATACATTCCACACTGTGCTTATGATTAGGGCCTTGACGGTCCAGATGCATCAAGCCGTTTGTTTTCTAAAAACCTTTAAAGAGACTTTGACTCCAACGTTTTGGTTCCAGTTGGTGCGATTACCGATTGAGTGTTGCTGTATTAGCCCCCGATCTGTGACATCATTTGTAGCAAAGCAGAGGCATTCATCATCACATGTCTGACAACACTAAAAATGTTAATAAAATTCCTCATATGGAATTCTGCACTATTTGTTACATTTATGTTTGAGTTGAGTTTTTAAATACAGAAGGACATTCATTAAAAACCTGAATTTATTTATTAATTTTCAATTCATCCTTTTGCATTTAAGGCAAAATGCTCACTTTTTTTACATTATTTCTTAGTCAACATGTTAGACATCACTTTCCCAGCTGGTATTTTCCAATTCTGTGCACCAGGTGCAAACAGAATCGATTTTGTGCTCACATCAGGAGATCCCCGAAGTCATTAGGAACTGTTAAACTGCTTCCCACTGCAAAGACAGACATCCAAGGTAAGAACGAGATGCACCAAGTTGCCGTCAGATGAATAGTCACCTCTAAAATAAAACGACTGTTACATGATCGCCACTATTCTATATAGAGCATTTGTCACTCCCTTTGAATGATGTACAAAGTTAATGTACAGTAATAAATTAATAACATAATACCCAGTAGGAGATAAGCCATTTACCAATAGAACGAAGGGCAATTGCTGATAATAAGGTCTTTTTAAGAAAACACATTTATTCATCAACAAAAGAAGAAGAGATCAATTCAAAACCTGTTATAGGGAGAACAGAAAATGAAAAAAGCAAAAGATTGCCCCGGGCACTAATTGGTCCCCTTGGTGTCATGTGATAGATAAGGGATAATGTATCCCCTACTGTGTATTATAAGGATATTAGAAGCATGAGGCTGGAGGCCGAGTGTTTTATATAGGTCATGGAACTGCAAGTGACTTCTAATATCCTGGTATTACTCAGTAAGGGGTATTTGTTATCTCTAATAATATACCAGCTTTAACGGACTTCTGTCACATTAGTTGTTCACATGTTGTCCTTTATTGTTTTGTAATTTATGGTTACATATTTCATTGAGGTTTTTTCATGAGGATTTTATGTAGAGTTTTTCTGTAATTTAAAGCTAAGTTCATTTTTTGTAAATTTATTATGTACATTCTCAGGATATTCAATAAAAGTAAAAATCGTGCTAATTTTGCCACACACCAATCAGATGTTGCTTTCAAATTTTAAATAAGATCTGATTGACAGGGAAAAATTAGCACCATTTCCCTGGGTGTTTTTAGTTTTATATAGTCCGACTGTAGCTATAATACATCATCGACTACTGTAGAGGAAGTGATTTCACTTTATTAGTAAACGATACTTTGAGGGTTAGTGAAAACGAAACATTACATTCAAAGGATACTGAGAGGAGCGATACATTCAAGGGTTAGTGAACGATACATTCGGGTTAGTGAAAAGAACAGTACATTTAAGGGATACTGAAAAGGAGTTACATTCAGGGTTAGTGAACGATACATTCGAGGTTAGTGA
Source organism: Hymenochirus boettgeri (assembly GCA_019447015.1). Lineage (NCBI taxonomy): Eukaryota > Metazoa > Chordata > Amphibia > Anura > Pipidae > Hymenochirus > Hymenochirus boettgeri. The sequence continues at coordinate 143,916,677 of CM033477.1, read as the reverse complement.
ACGATACATTCGAGGGTTAGTGAATGATACATTCGAGGGTTAGTGAAAACGAACATTACATTCAAGGGATACTGAAAAGGAGTGATACATTCAAGGGTTAGTGAACGATACATTCGAGGGTTAGTGAACGATATATTCGAGGGTTAGTGAACGATACATTCGAGGGTTAGTGAAAACGAACATTACATTAAGGGAACGAAAAGGAGCGATACATTCGAGGGTTAGTGAACGATACATTCGAGGGTTAATGAACGATACATTCAAGGGTTAGTGAAAGATACATTCGAGGGTTAGTGAAAACGAACATTACATTTAAGGGTTACTGAAAATGAGCGATACATTCAAGGGTTAGTGAACGATACATTCGAGGGTTAGTGAACGACACATTCGAGGGTTAGTGAACGATACATTCGAGGGTTAGTGAAAATGAACATTACATTTAAGGGATACTGAAAAGGAGCGATACATTCAAGGTTAGTGAACGATACATTTAGGGTTAGTGAACGATACATTCGAGGGTTGTGAAACGATACATTCGAGGGTTAGTGAAAATGAACATTACATTCAAGGGATACTGAAAAGGAGCGATACATTCAAGGGTTAGTGAAGATACATTTGAGGGTTAGTGACGATACATTCGAGGGTTAGTGAACGATACATTCGAGGTTTAGTGAACGATACATTCGAGGGTTAGTGAACGTACATTAAGGGGTTAGTGAAAATGAACTTTACTTTCAAGGGTTACTGAAAATGAGTGATACATTCAAGGGTTAGTGAACGATACATTTGAGGGTTAGGAACGATACATTCGAGGGTTAGTAAAATGAACATTACTTTCAAGGGTTACTGAAATGAGCGATACATTCAAGGGTTAGTGAATATCATTCGAGGGTTAGTGAATGGATCATTCGAGGGTTAGTGAACGATACATTCGAGGGTTAGTGAACGATACATTCGAGGGTTAGTGAAATGAACATTACTTTCAAGGGTTACTGAAAATGAGCGATCCATTCAAGGTTGTGAACGATACATTCAAGGGTTAGTGAACGATACATTCGAGGGTTAATGAACGATACCTTCAAGGGTTACTGAAAGATACATTCGAGGTTAGTGAACGAACATTACATTTAAGGATACTGAAAAGGAGCGATACATTCAAGAGTTAGAACGATACATTCGAGGTTAATGAACGATACATTCAAGGGTTAGTGAAAGATACATTCGAGGGTTAGTGAAAACGAACATTACATTTAAGGGATACTAAAAGGAGCGATACATTCAAGAGTTAGTGAACGATACATTCGAGGGTTATGAACAATATCTTCAAGGGTTAGTGAACGATACATCCAAGGGTTAGTGAAAACGAACATTACATTCAAGGATACTGAAATGAGCGATACATTGTAGGGTTAGAGAAAAATGAAATTTACGAAATTATCGAAAATACAGCCGCGGAAAACCAAACAGTTTGGATATTCGAGTTCATCTGAACTCGGGTTCAAGTTGGGTCATCACTACTAAGATAATCATACAGCAATTATAAATGTGAGTACGTAGCTATCTGATTGGATCGAGTATGCTTTTTGGCATTTTGTGCTCACAGACTGCAACAGAAAGTTTGGGGTTGTGAGGGTTTACCCGCACAGTGGATTAGTTTTTGGAAGGGCAATCAACTACACTCCATCAAACAGACAAAAAACACTATCAGGCTCATTTACCCAGACTTGCTGGGCAAATATATGGAGTTAAAAGTCCGCTAACCGGTTTTGCTACGGTTAAATCTATCTATCTATCTACTCATCCATCCATCCATCCCCATCCATCCATCCATGGGTGGATGGATGGATGGGATGGATGGAGATATCTAGATAGATAGATAGATAGATAGATAGAAAGATAGATAGATAGATAGATAGATAGATGATAGATAGATAGATTTGAGATGAGAAAGAGAGATAAAAAGATAGATATATAAAGACAGCAGACAGAGACAGACATACAGACGACAGACAGACATACAGACAGACGACAGACAGACAGACAGACAGACAGACAGACAGACAGACAGACAGACAGACACAGATAGATAGATAGATAATAGATAGATAGATAGATAGATAGATAGATTTGAGAAAGAAAGAGAGATAAGATAGATAAATAAATAGACGGACAGACAGACAGACGGACGGGCGGACGGGCGGAGGACGGGCGGACGGACGGACGACAGACAGACAGACAGACAGACAGATAGATAGATAGATAGATAGATAGACAGATAGGTGGATAGATAGATAATAGATAGATAGATAATAGATAGATAGATAGATAGATAGATAGATAGATAGATAGATAGACTAACGAAACGTCTTCAAGAACTAAACTTCAAGTCCAGTTGAACTGGATACAACAGATATACCATGACCTGGATGATGAATGACAATTTAACCCCATCTAGATCTACGTCTACAGACTGTAGATCTAGATGTGTAATGTTTATAGTATTATTATAGAATAGTTGCTAGGTTGCTAGATTAAGAAATGTGAACTGCAAATCAAATGACAGATTGTAAGAGCTGCAGAACATAAATCAAGACAAACAAAAAGAAGAGATAAAATAAATACACTTGGCGATGTCCGGGACCTCACCATTACAGATAATAGAAAAGTTGATGTGGTACATCCCCCACCACAGCAAACAGACATTCTGTGGGAACGACATGCTGCTTGCTCAATGTTTAAAAAAATACGTTTTCTGAAAGCCAAGAAACAAAATCACAGAAACCTCAGAACTTTATTGTTTTTCTTTGCCAAATGTTACGATGGATAATAAATCTCTCTTTGCAAATATGTGATCATAATTTTTAATTAAATAATACAGCAAAAGTTCGGGGGGGGGGGGGGGGATTCCCTAATGGTGCAGGTCCCTGGACATCGCCAAGTGTATTTATTTTATCTCTTCTTTTTGTTTGTCTTGATTTATGTTCTGCAGCTTACAATCTGTCATTTGATTTGCAGTTCACATTTCTTAATCTAGCAACCTAGCAACTATACTATAATAATACTATAAACATACACATCTAGATCTACAGTCTGTAGACTGTAGATCTAGATGGGTTAAATTGTCATTCATTCATCCAGGTCATGGTATATCTGTTGTATCCAGTTCAACTGGACTTGAAGTTTAGTTCTTGAAGACGTTTCGTTAGACTATCATCTATCTATCTATCTATCTATATCTATCTATCTATCATCTATCTATCTATCTATCTATCTCTATCCACCTATCTGTCTATCTATCTATCTATCTATCTATCTGTCTGTCTGTCTGTCTGTCTGTCCGTCCGTCCGTCCGCCCGTCCCCCGTCCGCCCGTCTCCGCTGTCTGTCTGTGTCCGTCTATTTATTTATCTATCTTATCTCTCTTTTCTCTTCTCAAACTATACTATCTATCTATCTATCTATCTATCTATCTATCTATCTAGCTGTCTGTCTGTCGTCTGTCTGTCTGTCTGTCTGTCTGTCTGTCTGTCTGTCTGTCTGTCTGTCTGTATGTCTGTCTGTCTGTCTGTATGTCTGTCTCTGTCTGTCTGTCTATTATATATCTATCTTATCTCTCTCTCTCTCATCTACTAATCTATCTATCATCTATCTATCTATCTATCTATCTATCTATCTATCTATCTATCTATCTATCTATCTATCTATCTATCTATCTATCTAGATATCTCCATCCATCCCCATCCATCCATCCACCCATGGATGGATGGATGGGGATGGATGGATGGATGGAGATAGATAGATAGATTTAACCGGTAGCAAACCGGTTAGCGCGACTTTAACTCCATATATTTGCCCAGCAAGTCTGGGTAAATGAGCCTGATAGTGTTTTTTGTCTGTTTGATTGGAGTGTAAGTTGATTGCCCCTTCCAAAAACTAATCCACTGTAGCGGGTAAACCCTCACAACCCCAAACTTTCTGTTGCAGTCTGTGAGCAAAAATGCCAAAAAAGCATACTCCGATCCAATCAGATAGCTACGTACTCACATTTATAATTGCTGTATGATTATCTTTAGTAGTGATAGACCCAAACTTGAACCCGAGTTCAGATGAACTCGAACTATCCAAACTAGTTTGGTTTTCCGCGGCTGTATTTTCGATAATTTCGTAATTTTCATTTTTCTCTAACCCTACAATGTATCGCTCATTTTCAGTATCCCTTGAATGTAATGTTCGTTTTCACTAACCCTCGGATGTATCGTTCACTAACCCTTGAATGTATCGTTCACTAACCCTCGAATGTATCGTTCACTAACCCTTGAATGTATCACTCCTTTTCAGTATCCCTTAAATGTACTGTTCGTTTTCACTAACCCTCGAATGTATCGTTCACTAACCCTAAAATGTATCGCTCCTTTTCAGTATCCTTTGAATGTAATGTTCGTTTTTACTAACCCTCGAATGTATCGTTCACTAACCCTCGAATGTTGTGTTTTGTTAAAGAATTAGTTACAATACAGATATGTTTAACACAAGAACCTTTGGGATATTGATAAATGTTAACCCAAGGGAATCTCAGGTTCTAAAGGGGGTTCTGGGAGTTGTAGTTCAATAACACAATGCACATCTGTGAAGAATCTGAAAAGACTTCACTTGACTGGGAATCCCCCCCCCCCCCCCCGAACTTTTGCTGTATTATTTTAATTAAAAATTATGATCACTATTTGCAAAGAGAGATTTATTATCCAATCGTAACATTTGGCAAAGAAAAACAATAAAGTTCTGAGGTTTCTGTGATTTTGTTTTCTTGGCTTTCAGAAAACGTTATTTTTTTAACACATTGAGCAAGCAGCATGTCCGTTCCCACAGAATGTCTGTTTGCTGTGGTGGTGGGATGTACCACTCAACTTTTCTATTATCTGTAATGGTGCAGGTCCCTGGACATCGCCAAGTGTATTTATTTTATCTCTTCTTTTTGTTTGTCTTGATTTATGTTCTGGAGCTTACAATCTGTCATTTGATTTGCAGTTCACATTTCTTAATCTAGCAACACTAGCAACTATACTATAATAATACTATAAACATACACATCTAGATCTACAGTCTGTAGACTGTAGATCTAGATGGGGTTAAATTGTCATTCATTCATCCAGGTCATGGTATATCTGTGTATCCAGTTCAACTGACTTGAAGTTTAGTCTTGAAGACGTTTCGTTAGTCTATCTATCATCTATCTATCTATCTATCTATCTATCTATCTATCATCTATCTATCTATCTATCTATCTATCCACCTATCTGTCTATCTATCTATCTATCTATCTATCTGTCTGTCTGTCTGTTGCTGTCGTCCGTCCGTCCGCCCGTCGCCCGTCCGCCCCGTCCGTCTGTCTGTCTGTGTCCTATTATATTATCTATCTTATCTCTCTTTCTCTTCTCAAATCTATCTATCTATCTATCTATCTATCTATCTATCTATCTATCTATATGTCTGTCTGTCTGTCTGTCTGTCTGTCTGTCTGTCTGTCTGTCTGTCTGTTGTTCGTCTGTCTGTATGTCTGTCTGTTGTCTATGTCTGTTCTGCTGTCTGTCTTTTATATATCTATTCTTATCTCTCTTTCTCATCTCAAATCTATCTATCTATCTATCTATCTATCTATCTATCTATCTATCTATCTATCTATCTATCTATCTATCTATTAGATATCTCCATCCATCCCCATCCATCCATCCACCCATGGATGGATGGATGGGGATGGATGGATGGATGGAGATAGATAGTAGATTTAACCGGTAGCAAACCGGTTAGCGCGACTTTAACTCCATATATTTGCCAGCAAGTCTGGGTAAATGAGCCTGATAGTGTTTTTTGTCTGTTTGATTGGAGTGTAGTTGATTGCCCCTTCCAAAAACTAATCCACTGTAGCGGGTAAACCCTCACAACCCCAAACTTTCTGTTGCAGTTGTGAGCAAAAATGCCAAAAAAGCATACTCCCGATCCAATCAGATAGCTACGTACTCACATTTATAATTGCTGTATGATTATCTTTAGTAGTGTAGACCCAAACTTGAACCCGAGTTCAGATGAACTCGAAAATCCAAACTAGTTTGGTTTTCCGCGGCTGTATTTCGATAATTTCGTAAATTCATTTTTCTCTAACCCTACAATGTATCGCTCATTTTCAGTATCCTTGAATGTAATGTTCGTTTTCACTAACCCTGGATGTATCGTTCACTAACCCTTGAAGATATTGTTCATTAACCCTGAATGTATGTTCACTAACTCTTGAATGTATCGCTCCTTTTCAGTATCCCTTAAATGTAATGTTCGTTTTCATAACCCTCGAATGTATCTTTCACTAACCCTGAATTGTATCGTCATAACCCTCGAATTATCGTTCACTAACTCTTGAATGTACGCTCCTTTTCAGTACCCTTAAATGTAATGTTCGTTTTCACTAACCCTCGAATGTATCTTTCAGTAACCCTTGAAGGTATCGTTCATTAACCCTCGAATGTATCGTTCACTAACCCTTGAATGTATCGTTCACTAACCCTTGAATGTATCGCTCATTTTCAGTAACCCTTGAAAGTAATGTTCATTTTCACTAACCCTCGAATGTATCGTTCACTAACCCTCGAATGTATCGTTCACTAACCCTCGAATGCATCATTCACTAACCCTCGAATGTATCGTTCACTAACCCTTGAATGTATCGCTCATTTTCAGTAACCCTTGAAAGTAATGTTCATTTTCACTAACCCTCGAATGTATCGTTCACTAACCCTCAAATGTATCGTTCACTAACCCTTGAATGTATCACTCATTTTCAGTAACCCTTGAAAGTAAAGTTCATTTTCACTAACCCTCTAATGTATCGTTCACTAACCCTCGAATGTATCGTTCACTAACCCTCGAAATGTATCGTTCACTAACCCTCGAATGTATCGTTCACTAACCCTCAAATGTATCATTCACTAACCCTTGAATGTATCGCTCCTTTTCAGTATCCCTTGAATGTAATGTTCATTTTCACTAACCCTCGAATGTATCGTTCACTAACCCTCGAATGTATCGTTCACTAACCCTCAAATGTATCGTTCACTAACCCTTGAATGTATCGCTCCTTTTCAGTATCCCTTAAATGTAATGTTCGTTTTCACTAACCCTCGAATGTATCGTTCACTAACCCTCGAATGTCGTTCACTAACCCCGAATGTATCGTTCACAACCCTTGAATGTATCGCTCATTTTCAGTAACCCTTAAATGAATGTCGTTTTCACTAACCCTCGAATGTATCTTTCACTAACCCTTGAATGTATCGTTCATTAACCCTCGAATGTATCGTTCACTAACCCTTGAATGTATCGCTCCTTTTCAGTATCCCTTAAATGTAATGTTCGTTTTCACTAACCCTCGAATGAATCGTTCACTAACCCTCGAATGTGTCGTTCACTAACCCTCAAATGTATCGTTCACTAACCCTTGAATGTATCGCTCCTTTTCAGTATCCCTTAAATGTAATGTTCGTTTTCACTAACCCTCGAATGTATCGTTCACTAACCCTTGAAGATATTGTTCACTAACCCTCGAATGTATCGTTCACTAACCCTTGAATGTATCGCTCCTTTTCAGTATCCCTTAAATGTACTGTTCGTTTTCACTAACCCTCGAATGTATCGTTCACTAACCCTTGAATGTATCGCTCCTCTTCAGTATCCTTTGAATGTAATGTTCGTTTTCACTAACCCTCAAAAGTATCGTTTACTAACTAAAGTGACATCACTTCCTCTACAGTAGTCGATGATGTAATTATAGTTACAGTCGGACTATTATAAAACTAAAAACACCCAGGGAAATGGTGCTAATTTTTCCCCTGTCAATCAGATCTTATTTAAAATTTGAAAGCTAACATCTGATTGGTTGTGGCAAAATTAGCACGATTTTTTACTTTTATTGAATTTCCCTGAGACTGTACATAATAATATTTACAAAAAATGAACTTTAGCTTTAAATTACAGAAAAACTCTACATAAAATCCTCATGAAAAAACCTCAATGAAATATGTAACCATAAATTACAAAACATAAAGGACAACATGTGAACAACTAATGTGACAGAAGTCCGTAAAGCTGGTATATTATTAGAGATAACAAATACCCCTTACTGAGTAATACCAGGATATTAGAAGTCACCTTGCAGTTCCATGACCTATATAAAAACACTCGGCCTCCAGCCTCATGCTTCTAATATCCTTATAATACACAGTAGGGGATACATTATCCCTTATCTATCACATGACACCAAGGGGGACCAATTAGTGCCCGGACAATCTTTTGCTTTTTTCATCTTTCTGTTCTCTCCTATAACAGGTTTTGAATTGATCTCTTCTTCTTTTGTTGATGAATAAATGTGTTTTCTTAAAAAGACCTTATTATCAGCAATTGCCCTTCGTTCTATTGGTAAATGTGCTTATCTCCTACTGTGTATTATTGTTATTAATTTACTTACTGTACATTAACTTTGTCATCTCATTCAAAGGGAGTGACAAATGCTCTATATAGAATAGTGGCGATCATGTAACAGTCGTTTTATTTTAGAGGTGACTATTCATCTGACGGCAACTCTGGTGCATCTCTGTTCTTACCTTGGATGTCTGTCTTTGCAGTGGGAAGCAGTTTAAACAGTTCCTAATGACTTCGGGGATCTCCTGATGTGAGCACAAAATCGATTCTGTTGCACCTGGTGCACAGAATTGGAAAATACCAGCTGGGAAAGTGATGTCTAACATGTTGACTAAGAAATAATGTAAAATAAAGTGAGCATTTTGCCTTAAATGCAAAAGGATGAATTGAAATTAAGTAAAATAAATTCCAGGTTTTTTAATGAATGTCCTTCTGTATTTAAAAACTCAACTCAAACATAAATGTAACAAATGTGCAGAATTCCATATGAGGAATTTTATTAACATTTTTGTTGTCAGACAGTGTGATGATGAAATGCTCTGCTTTGCTTACAAATGATGTCACAGACTCGGGGGCTAATACAGCAACACTCAATCGGTAATCGCACCAACTGGAACCAAAACGTTGGAGTCAAAGTCTCTTTAAAGGTTTATTAGAAAACAAACGGCTTGATGCATCTTGGACCGTCAAGGCCCTTAATCATAAGCACAGTGTGAATGTATCACACACCTATTTAATAAAGTATTGCAGTGACGACATACTGTACCCATTCCCACACCTATATACACACCCACTCGGTGAATCGGAACCAACAGTTTAAACCTATATAGAATACACCCTAACTATTACATAAGTTAAAGAACAATTATACTCACCTCCCCCTTGTTCCTTTCCCCTCACTCGCTCTGGTCCACTCCTCCCCACTGGCACTTTGAGTGACAGATTGTGAGGCAGTCAATGGGAAGACGCGCTCTGCAAGAAGGTGTGTCTTCCCATTGGCTGCTTCCCGGACTGTCACTGACAGTGCCAGGGGGGAGGATCGGACTGGAGCAACAAGGGAGATTACAAGTAAGTAGTGCAGGACTGTTGTAAAGTACCCAGAGGTGAGGACTTAGCGTTTTAGGTCCTCACCCTGGGTACTTTGCAGGAGTGGATCGGGGAAAAAGTATAATTGTCCTTTAACATTAATACATAGACAGAATAACATGAGATAATACCTAATACAAAATAACACTTAATTAGACATAAAGTATATCTAAAAAGAACTTAAAGGGCTATGTACCGTGAGTCGCTATCGCTCTCTATTGCCCACTTTAGGCAATGCACTGAGCTAATAGTGGCTCTCAGTGCATTGCAAATGGAGTTTACCTTTTGTGAAACTTTAACTATCTGCTGACGTTAGAGATTACGTCTTAAAAACCCGTTAACGGCTTAGTACATTGGTTGCGGCAGTTGTGTGACACAAAATTTGCGTAACGCCGCAACTGCCATTATTTGTGTCTTTAAGTCACGTTGGTGAGTTGGTTAACGTGACTTTGAAACACAAATAACCGATAACGCCCCTCGGTACATAGCCCTGTAAGTGTCTCATAAATTTTAAATGATAAAATAAACAACCCAAATACATGATGTACAATAAGAACCTCTGTATTCATTCTATATATAGGCAGTAAACTGAGCAAATCTCCACAGATTTAAAACCTTTTAGGAATAAATCCCGTGAAACAATGGATATCAAATGTGGAGTTAATACCTCTTGGATACCTACAGGGAGATGAAATATTCCGCGCTAACGAGAAAACAAGCGCTAAAATCACGCTCACCTATGTACTAACGTGTTAGAGAAGGTTTCGCACTACCTGCGCCATGTCACAATTTTTTTTCTTTGTGCAGCGCAAAGCAATGCAATAAATTTTGCGCCGGTTTTTGCGCTAGTTTTTTGCGCGACAATTAAAACGTCTTCAATTGTGTCTTTAAAATATGTGGGAAAGGTCGCAACTTACCGCTAGCGTTATGTATTAACGGTCGCACAGTGGTTAATACATTGCGGAAACGAGTGCAGGTAGGTTGCGACAGCGAAATATATTGCCTAGTGTCTAAATAAAATATCCACTTAGCCTCGCATAGTAACAATTTAGCCAGTCTATCTTTTTTCCTGGGATCGCAGTATATTCTCTCAGACTAGGGGGCTGTTGCAATAAACGGTGCAAATATTGTACTGTGTTATAAATATATACCAACCAATCAGATGTAAGATATACAATATTGGGGTATCCCGATATCATAGGACTGGGAATGGTGCATATGTGGGGGTCACTAGTTGGGATTCACATACATTAATACAATAGTAACAGCTTAAAGAGAATTATACTGATGCAGTAAATGACTGCTTTCTAGTTGTAACGGACAGTTTTCAAACTCCTCCTTCTTTAACATATGTTCTCCAATGTTGGAGATGGGAGAATCGTCAGTGACAATGACTATGGGAGGAGCCCGAATTAAGTCAGGTATTGCATGACTATATTTCTTCTCTAATTCAAAAGCAAAGCATTGTGATTTAATATGTTTAATTTTTATTAGGCCATTAAGAATGAACAAAATAGAGATGTCCAAAGCTGACAGCTATTTTGTGAAATACAATAAAACTTCCAGGCTGAAATCTTGATTTCAGTTGCACCATCCTTTGCACCATCCTCCATGGTCATTTACGTAACAAACTTGTATCCATGGTATAAACAGATCAAAGATTTAGGGGCAGGATTTATGGCCAGGTTGTGATTGGATAGTTGATTTTTTAGGAAAGTGTATAGTGAGGTGCTTAGATTTAATGGTTCTGGGGAATATAAGAATTTTGGTGCTGGTTTGCCACAGGGAGGTAAATAAGTTCTATGAAGCTTTTTTTATATTTTTAAAATAATTTCATCCCATTATGCAGCATTGTAAGGGGGCTGTATGTTCAGTATTGGGGTGTTTTTGGCAAGAGGCAGTCTTGGTATTTATGATCAAAATTAAGAAGTGCACTGGAACTGCTCCAGGCACATTGCATACTCGATCCGGCCTGGCACAAACATTTCCAGGGAGGGTACAGTAAGTCCGGAATTGCTGGAACTAACCAGGGCTCGTACTCCAAACAACCGACACAGCATAGGGAACAGTTCCGAGCATTCTCCCTACACACAGCATAGGGAACAGTCCCGAGCGTGCTCCCTATACACAGCATAGAGAACAGTTCCGAGCATTCTCCCTACACACAGCATATGGAACAGTCCCGAGCATTCTCCCTATACACAGCATATGCGGGAACAGTCCGAGCATTCTCCTATACACAGCATATAGAACAGTCCAAGCGTTTTCCCTATACACAGCATTATGGACAGTCCCGAGCATTCTCCCTATACACAGCATAGGGAACAGTCCTGAGCATTCTCCCTATACACAGCATATGGAACAGTCCCGAGCATTCTCCCTATACACAGCATAGGGAACAGTCCTGAGCATTCTCCCTATACACAGCATATGGAACAGTCCCGAGCATTCTCCCTATACACAGCATAGGGAACAGTCCCGAGCGTTCTCCCTATACACTGCATATGGAACAGTCCTGAGCATTCTACCTATACACAGCATATAGAACAGTCCCAAGCGTTTTCCCTATACACAGCATAGAGAACAGTCCTGAGCATTCTCCCTACACACAGCATATGGAACAGTCCCGAGTGTTCTCCCTATACACAGCATAGGGAACAGTTCAGAGCATTCTCCCTACACACAGCATATGGAACAGTCCCGAGTGGTCTCCCTATACACAGCATATGGAACAGTCCAGAGCGTTCTCCCTATACACAGCATAGGGAACAGTCCGGAACGTTGTCCCTATACACAGCATATGGAACAGTCCCAAGCGTTCTCCCTATACACAGCATATAGAACAGTCCTGAGCATTCTCCCTACACACAGCATATGGAACAGTCCCGAGCGTTCTCCCTATACACAGCATAGGGAACAGCTCAGAGCATTCTCTCTACACACAGCATATGGAACAGTCCAGAGCGTTCTCCCTATACACAGCATAGGGAACAGTTCAGAGCATTCTCTCTACACAGCATATTGTTATGAGTTCTTCAGGATAAGGCTCTATGAGACCCCCCTCTGGACGGGAGTTTAAGTACCTGCCGGTCTCACCAGAGCGCCTAATGGTGAGGATGTTACGCGGCGAGCAGGCACCAGGTCGCGGCTCCAAAAGGGAACCACAAAGACCAACCCACAATGTGGAGAGGGAACAGGAGTGGAGATTGGAATAACTGGAAGTAGGAGCGTGGTGGATAAGCAGACCGGAGGTAGCTGGAGGTAGGAGCTGTAGTGGAGATGCGGACCGGAGGTATGAGCTGTGGTAGATAAATAGGCGGAGGTAACTGGAGGTAGGATCTGGAGTGGAGGTGCGGACCGGAGGTATGAGCTGTGGTAGACACGGCAGACCAGAGGTAAATGGAGGTAGGAGCTGTGTAGTGGAGATGCGGACCAGAAGTATGAGCAGTGGTAGTAGATAAACAGACCGAAGGTAACTGGAGGTAGGAGCTGTAGTGGAGATGCGGACCGGAGGTATGAGCGTGTAGATAAACAGGGTGGGGGGGGGTAACTGGAGGTAGGAGCTGAGTGGAGTGCGGACCGGAGGTATGAGCGTGTGGTAGATATGGAGACCAAGGTAGAAACTGGAAGGCGGAGCAGGCTGGAAGATATGGAGACCAAGGTAGAAACTGGAAGTTGGAGCAGGCTGGAAGATAGGGAGACCAAGGTAGAAACTGGAAGTCGGCGCAGGCTGGAGGATATGGAGACCAAGGGTTCACAGGAATCCAGAAATCCAAAACTTAGCACAAGACTAAAGAGCTGAAGAACTGAGTACAGAACTCTGAACTGGCAGCAAAAGGGCCAGCTGCCAGGAGGGGCCTAAATAGGCCCTAGTGACCTCATCATTGTTGGCCGCGCGACCCTGCACGCGTCTACCGGGCTGCGTGCACGCGCCCCCCACGTCCTCGCACCCCTGAAGATGCATGGGTGCGCAAACGTGTGGTCTGCCCCAGAAGCGCGCCCCCGCGCGCGCGCGCCGTTGCAGAACTCTGGACCCGGGAAGAGGTAAGTGCTTTACATTGCCCCCCCTACGTGCAACCTCCGGGTGCCTTTAGGTTTGTTAGGGATGTTGGAATGAAAGGTCTTGACCAAACGAGGAGCATGAATTGTTTGCGGTGTCCCAAGAATTTTCTTCGGGACCGAATCCCTTCCACTTAATCAGATATTTTAAATTCCAGCAGAAACTTTGGATCTAAAATGGTCCACCTGTAATCATCAGTCCCCTCAACAGAACAGGCACGGAGGAGGGCTCAGCGCCGAGTTGGTGTAACATATCTTTTGAAACAGGATACATGAAACATGGGGTGATCTTTAATGAGTTGGGAAGCTCCAGTTCAAAGGCAACTGGATTGATTGCTTTCTTAATACGAAATGGTCCGATGAACCGGGGACCCAATTTAGTAGAAGGAACCCTCAGCTTCAAATTACGGGACGACAACCAGACCAAATCTCCAACCTTAAATATTGAAGAATCCCTTCTTAATATATTAGCTGATTATGGGCTTGCTCTTGAGCTTCAGAGATAAAGGTCTTCAGCTCTAAAGTCTTCTCCTTCATGAGATGTATTCTGGTTAACAGATAGAGATAGTGATCCTGAGAAGGAATACCGGTAAGGAAGTTGGATAAATCCATAATTTGCAAAAAAAGGGGAACATGATGGAGGAATGGACAGCGTTGTTGTATGCAAACTCCGCAAGTGGGTAGTAGAGACGACCAATCTTCTTGTGACGCGGGAGGAATAGCAAAGGAGGATTACTGTTCAAGTGTTTGGTTTGTTCTCTCTGTCTGTCCGGTAGATTGTGAATGGTATCCAGAGGAAAAAGAATTATGGATATGCAAATACTACACCACTCTTTCCAAAATTTTGAAGTGAATTGTACCCTCTATCGATTACAATATCCTCGGGACACCCAGAAGCCGAACAATCTCTCTAATAAAACACTCGCAGTAATGGCGGCTGAGGGAATTCCTTTTAACGGAATAAAGTGAGCATCTTAGTTAACCGATCCACAACCACAAAGTTGTATTATAGCCCTTGGAACGAGGTAACTCAACAATGAAGTCCATGGCAATCATGCTCCAAGGGCGGTCAGGACAGGCAGGGGGGAGACAGTAATCCGTATGGTCTCTGTCTAGGAGTTTTGAACCTAGCACATAACACCCGAAGCCCAAAAACTGTTTAAAATCTTTAGAATATTTGGCCAGAAAAAAAGTCTATTAACTAAATCAAGGTCTTGTGAACACCGAAATGACCGGCCAACTCATGAGAATGACCAATACTGGAGTACAGTAGATCTGGCAGAATCCGGAACAAATATTTTATTATTTTGGTATATAAATCCATCTTGGGAAGAGAGGAAGACTGGGAGATGCTTCTTTGGTTGTTTTGGACTATATTCATATGCAACGTAAAAATTTGATTTGGAAAGGACCCTATTAGGTTTGTTGACTATTTGATTTCGAAAATTGTCTAGAAGAGCGTCGGCCTTGCCGTTCTTTGATCAGGACGAAAAGTTATATGAAAGTTTAAATCGTGTAAAAAAAGAGCCCATTCTAGCTTGACGGAGGTTTTAATCTTTAGCAAGTCTGTAAGTATTCCAGGTTTTCTTATGATCTGTGAGATGATAATAGGATGATTGGCACCTCGAGTTAGATACCGCCACTCTTCAAGGGCCGATTTTATGGCCAATAATTCACGGTCTCCTACATCATCAATTCCTTTCAGAGTCAGAAAGTTTTCTTGAAAAAAAAGCCACTGGGTTGTAGTAAAGCCTTGGGTCCATTACGTTGAGAAAGTATGGCTCCTAGAGCAACTTCAGAAGCATCAACCTCTAATGTAAAAGGAACAGTTGGATCTGGTGAATAGAACAGGGGGCTGATGTCAAAGCAGATTTCAGACGTTTCAAGGTGTTTTGAGCGGAATTCACCCCAACAGAATGGAAACATGAGTTCTGGTCAGAAGAGTCAGCGGCCAGAATGATAGTAGAAAAGTTCTTAAGAAAACCTACGGTAGAAGTTTAGCGAATCCAATGAATTTTTGAACTTGTGTTTTCGGGTAGATGGGGTTAGGCCACTCTGAATGGCGGGAAACCTTTTGAGGATCCATAATTAGTCCTTGGGACGAGAGATGATGAACCCCAAGAATGGTTATAGGAAGCTTTTTGAACTCACATTTTTCCAATTTGGCGTATAAACCCATGAATTCTAAGATGAGAATAACTCTCTTAACCTGGACACGATGTTCCTCTTGGGTTGGAAGAAAAATCAGATATCATCCAGATAAAACAGCCAAGAAAGAAGTAGTCTCTAAAAGTCACGGAAAATGTCATTGAAAATGTTGGAAAGTGGCAGGTGCATTGCACAGCCCGAAAGGCAGACCAAATATTCGAAATGACCATATTGGATGGATGTGAACGCCATCTTCATTCATTCACCTCCTTTTCCTGATCAGGTTATAGGCTCCCCAAAGATCCAACTTGGTAAAAACCTTAGCTGTTCTCAAACGTGGATAATTCAGGGAATAATGGAAGAGGATATCATTCTTAACCGTAACATTATTGAGAGCTCATACTCAATACATGGCCGCAGAGAACCGTCTTTTTTCTCGACAAAAAAATATACCAGCCCCTGCTGGAGACGTGGTGGAATGGTGAATGAAGCCCTTCTGTAGATTCCCTCTATGTATTCCTTAAGGACCCTTTGTTCAGGTTCCGACAAAGGAACACACGGCCAAAAGGGATCTCCGCACCAGGTAATAGTTCCATGGGCAATCATAAATGCAGTGTGGTGGTAGACTGTTAGCAGCTTTTTTATCAAAAACACATCTGCAAAGCTCTGATAAACATTGGGTAAAAGAAATTTCAGAATGAGGCTGATTAATACTCAATAATGAAGAAGAAAAACATGACAGTCGACAATGCATGAGAGGGGAAGAGACCTCTCCAGAGATCCAATTATTGAGGATTATGTATCCTCAACCAGGCTCCTAAAATAAGGGGGAAAAGAGAAAAAGGCAGTACATCAAAACAAATAATTCTGAATGATGATATTTCTGATTAATACTGGGACAGTCTCTCTATACAGGACCCGATGAAATTTTAGAGCCATGCTAGATGAATAAAGAGAGGAGAAATTTGGGACGTGTAGGAATCTTCCATTCCTTGGTGAGGGATTCCAGATAAAGCAGCTACAGCCCCGAGTCAAATAACGGCTTGGGCGGTGAACATCGGGCCGGTTCCCTGTAACAGACATCAATAAGGAGGTAAGGTGCTGAAACGGGAAAGAAGGGACCAGTAATGCAATGTATGAAACCTACTGTGTAGGTCTAATTGGGCCACCATGAAGCAAATTGACCCGACTCCCGGCAGATAAGACACAAGTTAAGCGGAGGTCTTCGGATCTTTCTCTGGAGATAGAGAAGAACGAGTTAACCCCAATTGCAATAGGGACAGGTTCCAAAGCTTGAAGAAGAAGGAGTAGAAAATGCATCACAGGAGGGACGAAAGTGCCCATTCTTTCTAACCTCCCTTCTCTTACGGTCGATCAATTTGACCGCTAGATCATAAGATCTTCAGTTTCTTCAGGAACTCAGTGGGTGCTAATTCTCTTTAAGGGTTTTTCGACCAGACCGATCGGAATACTGTGTATAAGAGTCTACTTCATTCCATTGGGTCTCCACACTGATCCTGCGGAAATCGACCACATAGTATTCCACCTGTCTTCTCCCTGGGACAGGTTACGTGAGTGCTGCTTCAGCGGAACCAACTCTACGTGGATCATCGTAAATCTCTCCTAGAGCGGAAAAAAAGTGCCCCACGGAAGCTACCGTAGGACTGTTTTGATCCACAAACGAAGGGCCCAAGCTTGGGGGCTCGTCTTGAAGTAATGAAATAATGAAAACCTACTTTTACCCTTTCTCAGTGAAGCTTTTTGGGGCGAAGGGAGAAATACAGAATTGCTGGGAGCTTTTGAACTGTCCAAATTGGAACGGTCTCCGGAAAATCGCGTCAGGAAGTGGGATCTAGGCCTTAGAACAGAAGAGTTATGAGGCGTTCCAGCAGACATGGCGTTCACCTGGCATCCAATGTGGCAGCTTATGCCTGTCTGGCTCTTGTAAGGGCTCCCCGAAGTTCAGCGACTTGTCGATAAAGAGTCCTCCGCTGGACTGACGTCTTCCAGTGGGATTCGTTGGCCTGCAGTTACTGTTATGAGTTCTTCAGGATAAGCCCTCTATTAGAACCCCCTCGGACGCGGAGTCTAGTAACCTCCGGTCTCCCAGCAGACCTCTAATGGTGAGGATGTTACGCGGCGAGCAGGGCACCAGGTCGCGGCTCCAAAAAGGGAACTACACAAAGGACCAATCCCAAGTGGAGAGGGAACAGGAGTGGAGATTGAATAACTGGAAGTAGGAGCTGTGGTGGATAAGCAACCAGAGGTTAGCTGGAGGTAGGAGCTGTAGTGGAAGATGCGGACCGAGGTATGAGTGTGGTAGAATAAACAGCCGGAGGTTAACTGGAGGTAGGATCTGGAGTGGAGGTGAGCGGACCGGAGGGTTATGAGCTGTGGTAGGATAAGCACGACGGAGGAGGTACTGGAGGTAGGAGCTGTAGTGGAGTGCGAACGGCGTATGAGCAGTGGTAGAAAACAGACGGAGGTAAAATGGAGGTAGGAGCTGTAGTAGAGATGCGGACCGGAGGTATGAGCTGTGGTAGAATAAACAGACGGAGGTTGGGTAATGGATGGTAGGAGCTGTAGTGGAGATGCGGACCGGAGGTATGAGCTGTGGTAGATAAACAGGCCGGAGGTAACTGGAGGTAGGAGCTGGAGTGGAGGTGCGGACCGGAGGTATGAGCTGTGGTAGATATGGAGACCAAGGTAGAAACTGGAAGTCGGAGCAGGCTGGAAGATATAGAGACCAAGGTAGAAACTGGAAGTCGGAGCAGGCTGGAAGATATGGAGACCAAGTTAGAAACTGGAAGTCGGAGCAGGCTGGAAGATAGGGAGACCAAGGTAGAAACTGGAAGTCAGCGCAGGCTGGAGGATATGGAGACCATGGGTTCACAGGAATCCAGAAATCCAAAACTTAGCACGAGACTAAGGAGCTGAAGAACTGAGTACAGAACTCTGAACTGGCAGCAAGAGGCCAGCTGCCAGGAGGGGCCTAAATAGGCCCTAGTGACCTCATCATTGTTGGACGCGCGACCCTGCGCACGTCTGCCGGGCTGCCTGCGCGCGAACGTGCGGTCTGCCCCAGAAGCACGCGCCCGCCGTTGCAGAACGGCGGGCGCGGGAAGAGGTAAGTGCTTGACACATATGGAACAGTCCAGAGCATTCTCCCTATACACAGCATAGGGAACAGTCCCGAGGGTTCTCCCTATACACAGCATATGGAACAGTCCCGAGGGTTCTCCCTTCACACAGCATATGGGACAGTCCCAAGCATTCTCCCTATACACTGCATATGGAACAGTCCTGAGCATTCTCTCTATACACAGCATATAGAACAGTCCCAAGCGTTTTCCCTATACAAAGCATATGGAACAGTCTCAAGCATTCTCTCTATACACTACATATGGAACAGTCCTGAGCATTCTTCCTATACACAGCATATGGAACAGTCCAAGCGTTTTCCCTATACACAGCATAGGGAACAGTCTCAAGCATTCTCCCTATACGCTACATATGGAACAGTCCTGAGCGTTCTCCCTCTACACAGCATAGGAACAGCATCCAATGGTATCAGGGTTTTACCGTTTCTGTGTGTACCTAGCTTTACTAGCACGTTTGTATGTTTTCAACATGGACAGGGGTGGGTTACAAGTTCTTTTGCTTTAGGACAAGAATGATAAGGGCCATCCCCTCCTCCTTATTATTACATTGAACATTACCAGCCGCTTTTGGTTTGATTTGCTTAATTTTTTTCAATTCATTATCCTTTTCCATTAGGAAAGGATTCTTAAGTACTTGGGTCAGGGATATAGGACTGTTAATTTCTACCTCCCAATATTGTTTCTGTGAGGAGCACCAGCCTAATGAAAACTGATTCTGCCAGTCTTCCTCCTAGCTTCAGCACTATCTTTAATACAGGAATAGTCCAGGACTAACCTGACAAATGAAAACTGTATGTGCTGTAGTTCCTCAATGAAATTATATTGGGAAGTAGGAATAATCAATCCGACCTCCCTGACCAAGGTACTTTTCGTTTTTAAAAATGTAAGTTTTAGAGTATAGTTATTCGTTAAATCTATTATACAAACCCAAAGCAGTTCAAGAATTCAAATTGAAACTTTTCTAGTGTTCCTGGCTCAACATCATTTAGTTAATCTCTGCCTTGCGATCGGCTCCTCCGCATGTGCAATCAAGCAAGAATTGCATTTCATACGAACAGGCGAACTATTTTAAAATGCTAGTTAATAACAGACATAATGTATAAAATATGGACTCGAGGCATTAAATAATGTTTGGATTAAGCCAGTCAGGTGAACAAGTTCACATATGAAACTATAAATCATCTGACAGAGGTCCTTCAAATATTTTTATAAATCCACAGTGCGAAGGTAATAATGCATGACATGAGCGTACTGTAATAGAAAGCAAACATTAGCGATGGTCTCAGGTGAGTTGGTCAGCTCACGAACAAAATCCAGCGCTTCCTATAGTCATTTTCTTATTATTGCCATTCCTTAAAATAATAAAAGCGCCTTATAAATTTGATTTAAGGGGGGAAAAAAAGCTTTTAGTACGGTGCTAAAAAAAAGAAATAAAAAGGCTGAATTGCACGTAACACGATTGAATAATAGCAGGAATGAAAGATAAGGACAAAGGTTGACAAATCTTACAGTATATTAATTTATTATCATTAGATGTTGGATTCCCTTTTTTAGATATTACATTTTGCCCTATTGCAACAATAAAGATATTTATATATATATTTATTTCATAGTAGCAATTTCCTAGCTCGGCTGAGTCTGGTCTGGAGAATGGATGGCTTATTTCTAGTTTTCATTGCACTGGTGGGGACATGGAATACAATGAAGTTACAGCGTCAGAAGTTTGATGTTGGAACCAAAATTCAGTGCCAAAATCTTAAGGGAGAAAATTGGTTTCAACCAATGACATTTTTACAGGTTATTGATAAAATGATGTTGTTGGTAAGTCAACAACTGGTTGGACTTCTGATTGCTGTGTTTCCATACTACCGGGTCCACCACTCATTACACATAAACACACTTACTAAGTATAGTTGACAATATAGATAGACTGGATCAGGCACTTCTAACTAGTATATAGACATAAGATATGGTAGATTGAGACAGTGGATCAGGCATCCCTTTTCTAACACTAAGACTATAGAGGACAAAGATTGGTTAGATTGAGGACAGTGGTTATCAGGTCACCTTTCTAACACTAGAATATTAGACATAAGATATGTGATGGAGACAGTTGGATCAGGCACCTTTTCTAACACTAAGCTATATTAGACATAAGATATGGGTAGAGTGAGACAGTTGGATCAGGACACCTTTTCATAACACTAAGAATATATTAGACTAGAAGTAGATTGAGACAGGGGTACAGCCCCCTTTTTCGACAACACTAGATATTTAGACATAAGATTGGTCGATTGAGACAGTTGGTATCAGGCACCTTTCTAACACTAAGATATATTAGACATTAAGATTAGGTAGATGAGGACAGTTGGTAGCAGCACCCTTTTCTAACACAAGATATATTAGACATAAAGATATGGTAGATTGAGACAGTTGGTATCAGGCACCCTTTTCTAACACTAAGATATATTAGACATAAGATATGGTAGATTGAGACAGTTGGTATCAGGCACCCTTTTCTAACACTAAGATATATTAGACATAAGATATGGTAGATTGAGACAGTTGGTATCAGGCACCCTTTTCTAAAACTAAGATATATTAGACATAAGATATGGTTAGATTGAGACAGTTGGTATCAGGCACCCTTTTCTAACACTAAAGTATATTAGACATAAGATATGGTAGATTGAGACAGTTGGTATCAGGCACCGCGTTCTAACACTAAGATATATTAGACATAAGATATGGTAGATGAGACAGTTGGTATCAGGCGGCACCCTTTTCTAACACTAAGATATATTAGACATAAGATATGGTAGATTGAGACAGTTGGTATCAGGCACCCTTTCTACACTAAGATATATTAGACATAAGATATGGTAGATTGAGACAGTTGGTTATCAGGCACCCTTCTATACACTAAGTATATTAGACATAAGATATGGTTTTAGATGAAAAGTTGGTATCAGGCACCCTTTTCTAACACTAAGATATATTAGACATAAGATATGGTAGATTGAGACAGTTGGTATCAAGCACCCTTTTCTTACACTTGAGAAAGGGTACCTGATACCCAAAACATTTAGTGGAGACTACAAATAAAGCCTATACAGCACAGACTGTTTTCAACTGTCTCAATCTACCATATCTTATGTCTAATAAAATGTTGTGGTAGTTTTGACCATTTAAATGTAGTAGAAAAAAATAGTAATTTCCCCTCCTATGTAGACTTTTCATTAGGAAATTCTACTATATGATTGTTAGAGAATTTACAGGGAGATTCAATAAAAGTTCTTATCGTTTAAAATGGTGCTAATTTTGCCCCAACCAATCAGATGTTATTTAACATTTGAAAGCTAACTTCTGATTGGTTGGGGCAAAATTAGCACCATTTGAAACAATAAGAACTTTTATTGAATCTCCCTGTAAGTCCCTGACGTTTGCTACAATATTCAAATAATAAAATGTAAAACATAACATACCCCTTCCTGTGAAATACAGTGATAACAATTGCAAGGGAATCCCATTACAAAATGAAAAGATGATACTATAGGACAAGTCATAGAACACCAATGAAGATCTAGTATTTCTGTGTTGTGTGGTGTGATTTATTTAGTTATTTGCATTCACTGGTCTAAGGTAAGTTTCTCATTTAGTTTAAAGGGCATCTATACATCTATAATTCTTCCAAACCACCACTGTACCCTTCCTCTCTGCTCCATTTCTTTAAATATACACAATCTGATAAATATTACATTTCAGCTGCCAATCAAGTAATCATAAACTTTTCAGTGGTAAACAATTTTGCTGTAGCTGGAATGGTGACAGAGTTTTGACAGTTGGTAATGCTGTATGCTGGGGGCAGTTTGGACAGTTGGCATATGGGGAAAAGTCAGGTCAGATGAAAGGGGGGGTGATTAAAAGAGGGAGGAGGATACTTTCTCTGAGCAAAACAAGTAATGGATTGAAGGCATGCAGCAACACACTACTTACATGTATTCAACTATAGATTAAGATGAGGCAAAGTCATTTTTTTTTTTGTGTGTTGTTTTGTTTTCAGAATAGTTGCATTTTAACCTACAACTTGCCATCATATAAATCCCAATGAAACTCTATTGTCCATAAATTAAAGGTTACGTTTCCTATAATTCACAAAGTCATGTGACACTAGTGACACAACCAAGTACAGATTTTAACTGATCAAGTGTAGAATATTCAGGTTTTGACATTACAAAAATGTCTTCTTTTTGTAATCTTTAGAATGAATGAAAAGCTCCACACACCTGAGCTGTTGAACTCCACCATCCAAAAACGTGGACAAACTACAATGCATGTAGAAGAATCCAATAGTCATGAATGTGTTTATTAGGATAAAAGGAAAATAAAAAAGGTAATTCAATCTCAGAACTTTCCTAACACCTTTATATAAATTCAAATTTGTCTTCTGGGGGATGAGTATTTTTCCATGGTTACATTGCCAATAAAAAATCTACTTGGACAACAAAAGTTTCTAAACAATGAAAATTCCAGCAACTTGACATCAGGGATAAAAATATTCATCTTGTGTTCTGGCAAAGAATTTCTTACCAATGTCACCCTTAATCATACATTTTTCTTCAACTGAGTTATGCTTTCCAATGCGTGATTTGCTCTGCTTACTTCTTAACACATCCCAGAGGCTTTGTCAAATAAGTTTCGAACTGACCATGCCAAGCAAAGTTATTCAGTAGGATCTTGGCAAATAATCAAATGGTCTCCTTCTGTTTTAATAAATGTGTTTGTTGGTATTTGACCATCATTTATAATTTAGACTTTTCATCTTCTAAAAACACAAAGCCAAGAAAGCAACTACATCCACATTCATTTCTCTCTTCTACCTCCAGGCAATTTTATTTATTTGTTTATTTATTTTTTAAGGCATTGTAACGTGTTACTATAGAACTGTTAAAATTCATCACATCATATCACGCTTTTAAGGCAATATGAAGCTGCGTGCTTTTTAATAAATGCATCTGTTTTGTATTCTGTGGACTAAATAATTTAAAACTGTTGGAAATGTTCATTTTTGAGGGGATAGAGGGGGAAATGAATATTTCATATGTTTAGTCAACAATTCTTCTGCAAATAAGGGCATGTAATATCTTCCATGTAATAAACAAAGTGGTCCTTGCAGATTGTAGCATTGAAGCCTGGTGTATGTGGCAGGCATAGGGGTATATTTATAATAGATATTTGTTTTATTATTATTTCACTAGAATCTTGTTTTGAACTTTTTGAGCTTTTTAGCAACATTTATAAAGAGGCCAAATTGCTCTGTCACCCAGGGGAATGTTGCACTACCAACTCTGGAGGTTTACAGGGTATTAGCCACGGTTTCTCTCTTCAACTCATCGGGTTCCCTGATAGGTTCCTCAAGTGATAGTGACAGAAATGCTCTTGTAGTATAAGGGAACATCAAGTCGGGAACTGTCAGAACAAGCAGCGGAGGAGCCAATTGTGGGTACGTTTGCTGGGTTCCCCTCATGTTGGATTAATTGAAGAATGGGAGTTAGAGCACTTAAACCTACACCGCACTGGCCTATAAATGTAGGTAAACCATTCTTTTTTACACTACACTAGTTGTCCTTTAATGAAATTTTGTCCTCCAAACATTGTGAGTGGGACTAGATTAAATGCTGCAAATTGGGAAAACTTTGTAAATGATTGGAGTTTCTTTTCATACATTAAGTCGAATATTACAGAATGTAACTGCAAAGAAAATGCTTAGTCTATAAAGTTTATTTTCTAATTTTTAAAATCTGGAAGAAAACATGGAAAAAGTCAAATGTTCTCTGCGTTTTTCCGATCAGAGTTAATTTTCCAGGTCTTTTCCATTTTGTACACTGTGCTCTGTAGGTGGAATTTGTTCTCCACACTATGACATTCTCCAGTCACTGGGGAATTCTCTGGTCCTTTCATCTTCCTAATGGACTTCTCTTTACCAATAGTTGTGGCCTACCTGAATATAATTGTTTAAATTTTAATTCACTTTACATTTAGTCAAGTCATAAACACCATTTAGGTACCAATGTTGTACTCTGTGAATCCCTAAGGTGGCGTTTTTGTTTTAATGAAGCCATTTGCAACTTAAGAGCATAAAAAAAATATTTCGTCTTTGATTGAATATATTTGTCAGTTTTATTCCCTACTGGCGTTTTCATGTGAAAACTTGGATAGAATAAAGTAAGAGATGGCGGCTTACCAACTGGGATAAAAGTTTCAATCTGTTCCTGCTCTCGTGATTAACTGGCTAAATGGTCTATAAAATGTATTAAAAAAATTAAAAAAAAAAAAACATTACGTTATGAAAACAAAAAAAAAATAAATTGGAAATGACTTCCCTTGTATTTTTATAATAAAAATGTTTTTTTTAAAAGCTAAAATTGCAATAAAGAATGTTTCATAATTTCTACTAGATTTTGGAGGGCTTTATATTATCATTGCAGTGGATTAAACTATTAGTTGTCTCTGCCCATGTTTGTGTTATTGATAATAGTACAAAGCGTTTACACACCTATCCATAATTTATTGCTCTTTTTTTTGCAAATTACCCACATTAGAGCACTGCATTGGGTCGGGTACCTGCGGATTACCTGATTTGCAGGTCGGATTTGGGAGGAAATCTGTGGGTCAAGTAGTGGGTGTCGGGTGATTTAATTCCAGGTGCTGGTCAGACTGCAAGTCTGACTAATTGTGGGTCGGGTGCAGTTATGGAAAGACCAGCAAATCGTGTGGGAGTCAGGTGCGGGTAAGGGCTTTGCAGGTGCAGATCTAAAAAATTAGACCCAAGCAGGACTCTTTTATCTTAAGCTCAATTTATACTTTCCCAATGGGATGATAGTTTGTTATTCATCAAGGCCAAGGTAACAGTTACTTAATGATAATAGCTTCACAGAGTGTTTTCAACATATCGTTTCAAAAGCACCATTAGAAGGATACCTGATGTAGATGCTCAGTTCGAATTTGCCCTTGGTTTAATCAGTAATCAGGTTCTGTACACATCAGATTACTTGTCAACAGCCATACAGCCATACGATAGGGAAAACACTCCCTGAAAAGTTTAATTTAATAATAGTTTTGCCTTATTTGCTACACAAACATTTTGAGTTCCTGTGAACTAGACTCTGTTATTATCTTTTCATACCAGTGGATTCTACTGGAACACTGACCACAGCTAAATTAATCTCAGTAGGGTACGTATGAATTTCCTTGGTTCTAGTATCTTTAGCCAAATTCAACTAGAGAAATTCTTAATAGGTCACACAAAAGTAATAGTGATAACAAACAGCCAGACATAATGAAATTAAAGTCTATGAGGTCTATTAGCTATTAAACGTGTGAATATTAATGGCATAACACTATCAATCATATAAAAAATT
The DNA here is from genome assembly GCA_019447015.1 of Hymenochirus boettgeri. Taxonomy (NCBI): domain Eukaryota; kingdom Metazoa; phylum Chordata; class Amphibia; order Anura; family Pipidae; genus Hymenochirus; species Hymenochirus boettgeri. The sequence goes on along the minus strand of CM033477.1, from coordinate 143,890,340 downwards.
AAAATTCTTTTACAAAATACAATGGTTATTGAAATGAATATGGATGGATATTGGATTGATGGATGGATGATGGATTGATGGATGGATGATGGATAGATGGATGGATGGATAGACAGACAGACAGACAAGACAGATAGATGGATGGATATACAGACAGACGGACGGATGGACAGACAGACAGACAGATGGATAGACAGACAGATGGATGGATAAACAGATAGACAGATAGATGGATAGACAGCCAAACAGAGAGACAGACAGACAAACAGATAGATAGAAGACAGACAAACAGATAGATAGATAGATAGATAGTTAGATAGATAGATAGATAGATAGAAAGATAGACAGAAGACAGGCAGATATATAGATAGATAGATTGTAGATAGATAGATAGATAGATAGATAGATAGATAGCTTGATAGTTAGTAGATAGCTAGATAGATAGACGGACAGACAGACAGACAGAAAGATAGATAGATAGATAGATAGATTGTAGATAGATAGATAGATAGATAGATAGATAGATAGATAGATGGATGGGTGGATGGATAAACAGACAGATAGATGGATGGATAGACAGACAGACAGACAGACACAGATGGACGGATGGACAGACAAATAGATAGATAGATTATATATAGGTAGAGTTTAGATAGACAGACAGACAGACAGACAGACAGATAGATAGATATATAGATAGATAGATAAATAGAAAGATAGATAGACAGAAGACAGGCAGATAGATAGATAGATAGGTTGTCTGTCTAATCTACTATCTTAAATTCTTCTAGCTCTGTCCTGTCGTCCTGTTCGGTCTTGGTCTATCTGTTTTTATCCATCCAATCTATCTGTGTCTGTGTCCTGTCTGTCATACTCCTTATCCCGTCGTCTGTCCGTCCCGTGCCCGTCCATTTAATCTGTACCATCTGTCCATCTATCCATCTATCCATAGATTCTAGCTGTTCTTGTCTGGCGGTCCTTTCTAGCCAATCCATACTTTATCTATCTGTTCTGTCGTTTATCATCCCATCCCTCTATCTGGTCTCCTCCATCCTCCATCTAATCGTCTCTATCTATCTGTAATTCTGTCGTGCCTGCTGTCTGTCCTGTCTGTCCTGTCCTGTCTTCTGGTCCCTGGTCGTCTGTCCTGTCCCTGTCTGTGCTGTCTTGGGCCTGGGGGGGTGTCTACTACTATCTATCTATCTAGCTATTCTACTATCTATCTACTATAGCTATTCTACTCACTGGCATTATATATATCTATCGATGGAATCAATTCTACTATCTATCTGTCTGTTAAGTCTGTATCGTCTGTCTGTCTGTGCCTGGCGTCGGTCCGACTGGTCGTCTGGTCTGGGTCTGTATGGGTCTGGTCTTGCTGTTGTCTATCAGATCTACAATCATCTAGCTTGATATCAATCTATTATCTATTATTCATCATCAGCGTGTACGTGTCTCTTCGTGTCTGTTCAGTTATTTGTCTTGGCTGTCTGTCTGTCTGCTATCTATCTATCATACTATCTACTAATCTTATCGTATGCTAGCTATCTGTGCCATCTGCTCCTTGTCCTTCCCTGTTATCTATCATTTCTATCTATCTGATCTCTGTCTGTACTTCTAGTCTTATCTCTCTGTCTTCTGTCGTTATCTATCTAATATATCTATCTATCTATCATTTCTATGTATCTACGTTTGTCTGTCTGTCTATCAATCTATCTATATCCTCTATTAGCGATCTATCTAAGCGTCTGTCGGTCATGTCTGTTGTTGCGGCTATTCCACTAATCTGTCTATGTGTTATCCATCCATCTGTCTGTCGTATCCCATCCACTGTCCACCAATCTGTCCATCTACTCCACGTCTGATCTGTTGCTTGTCTATCCGTTCTGTCTATCCATCCATCTTTATAATCTTCTGTGTTATCATCACTCCTTCTATTTGTCTCCTCATCCCATCTTCACGACCTACTATCTAACTATCTCATCTACATATTATCTATCTATCTATCTATATCTATCATTATCACTATCTACAATCTATTTAATCCTCTTCTATCTAGCTATCGATCTATCTATCTACTCTCTATCTCATCTATTGTCCTGTCTGTCTGTCTTCGTCTGTCTGTCCGGCTGGTCTGTCGTGTTCCTTGTCTGTATCTGTCGTCTGGTCCTGTGCTGGTCTGGTCTGTGTCCGGGTCTGTCGTATGCTATCTACTAGCTATCTAAATATTATATCCATCTATTATCAAAATCGCATCGATCAAATTGGATCTATCTCTCTGTCCAGTTGTCTGTCGTGGTTGTCTCTGTCTGTCTTGTACTATCTATCTTTCTATCTATCTATCTATCTTCTAATCTATAGTTGTTTTCCTATCTTATCTATCTGGCGCTGTCTTCTGTCTATCTCGCTTCTATTTATCTATCTACTCTATCTGCTATCTTCTGTCTGTCTGTCTGTCCTGTTTCTGTCTCTCTAAGAAAAACTCTAACCTATTAATACTTACTAGCTCTCTATTTTTGTCTGTCCATCCGTTCCATCATCTGTCTGTCTGTCTATCTATCTACTATCTATCTAAATATATATCAATTATTATCTATCGATCGATCAATTGATCTATCTATCTGTCAGTCTGTCTGGGCTGGTCTGGTCGTTTCTACGTTTGAATCTAATCTATCTCTATCTATAGATAGATAGATAGATAGATAGATAGATAGATAGATAGATAGAAAGATAGATAGACAGACAGACAGACAGACAGACAGACAGACTGACAGATAGATAGATCAATTGATCGATCGATAGATAATAGATTGATATATATTTAGATAGATAGTAGATAGATAGACAGACAGACACACAGACCAGACCAGACAGACCAGATCGACAGACAGACCAGACAAGACAGACCAGACAGACAGACAGACAGACAGACAGACAGACAGATAGATAGATAGATAGATAGATAGATAGATAGATAGATAGATAAATAGATTGTAGATAGATTGATAGATAGATAGATAGATAGATAGATAGATAGATAGATAGATAGATAGATGGATGGATGGAGAGACAAATAGAAGGATGGATGATAAACAGACAGATAGATAGATGGATGGATAGACAGACAGATAGACAAGACAGATAGATCGATGGATAGATGGACAGATGGATGGACAGATGGATGGATAGACAGACAGATGGATGGATAAACAGATAGACAGATTTAGCTGGATAGCCAGCAAAACAACAGACCGACAGGACCGCTAGATAGATCGCTAATAGCTAGATAGATAGGATAGACGACAGACAAACAGATACATAGATATGATAGATAGATAAGACCTATATTAGATAGTAGACAGACAGAAGACAGAGGAGATACAGATAGAAGACAGACAGAGGATCGATAGATAGAAAGATTAGAATAGACAGGGAAGGACAGGCAGCAGATGGCCGCTGCTAGCTAGATAAGATTAGTAGATAGAGTAGATAGATAGGATAGACAGACAGACAGACAGCCAAGACAAATACTGAACAGGACACGAAAAGGACCGACAGGATGATGATGATAGATAATAGATTGAATCACTAGATGATTGTTAGATCGATAGACAACAGACAAGACCAGAACCCCATACAGACCAGACCCAGGGACGACCAGTCAGGGAGACAGCCAGGGGCACAGACAGACAGACCGACGACTTACAGCACAGATAGGATAGTAGAATTGATTCCATCGAAGATAATAATGAGGATGAGCTATAGCTAGATAGATAGTAGAATAGCTAGATAGATAGATAGTAGTAGACACCCCCCCAGGCCCAAGACAGCACAGACAGGGACAGGACAGACGACCAGGGACCAGAAGACAGGACAGGACAGACAGGACAGACAGCAGGCACGACAGAATTACAGATAGATAGAGACGATTAGATGGAGGATGGAGGAGACCAGATAGAGGGATGGGATGATAAACGACAGAACAGATAGATAAAGTATGGATTGGCTAGAAAGGACCGCCAGACAAGAACAGCTAGAATCTATGGATAGATGGATAGATGGACAGATGGTACAGATTAAATGGACGGGCACGGGACGGACAGACGACGGGATAAGGAGTATGACAGACAGGACACAGACACAGATAGATTGGATGGATAAAAACAGATAGACCAAGACCGAACAGGACGACAGGACAGAGCTAGAAGAATTTAAGATAGTAGATTAGACAGAAACAGATAGATAGATAGATAGATAGATAGATAGATAGATAGATAGATAGATAGACAGACAGACACGACACAGACCAGACAGACCAGACAGACAGACAGATTGATCGACGATCGATCGATAGATAATAATTGATAGATAACTAGATAGATAGTAGATAGACAGACAGACAGATGGACAGACAGACCAGACCAGACCAGACAGACAAACAGACAGACAGACAGACAGATAGATAGATAGATACATAGATAGATAGAATAGATAGCTAGATAGATAGATTGATAGATCGACCAGGATAATCAGATTGAAGATTATACGATAGATAGAGAGTAGATAGATAGATAGATTAGATAGAACAGACAGTACCAGACCAGTACAGACACAGACCGAGACAAGACAGTTTGATCGAATCGATAGACTGATAGAAATATGAGATTGATAGATAACTAGAGTAGACTGAGATAGACAGACAGACGATAGATAGATGATAGATAGATAGCATGATTAGATAGATGATGGATAAATTGATAGATAGATCGGGACAGACAGACCAGACCAGACGAGACAGACCAACAGCCGTACAAGATTGATCGACGAATCGAAAACTCGTAGATTACCAAAAGATTGATAGATAACTACGTAGATAGTAGATAGACAGGACAGACCGACGGACAGAACAGACCTAGACAGAACAGACCAGACCGCCGGACAGAAAAACACAGACAGACAGAGATAGCATAGATAGAGAATAGATAGAATAGACAACAGACCAGACCAGACCATACCAGACAAGACAGACAGTTGATCGATCGTAGATAATCAATTGATAGATAATAATAGATAGTAGATAGACAGACAGACAGACGGACAGACAGACCAGACCAGACCAGACAGACAAACAGACAGACAGACAGACAGATAGATAGATAGATACATAGATACATAGATTAGATGATAAGATAGTAGATAGATGGCATAAGATAGATAATAAAATAGATAGATAGAGCGATGATAGATAGATAGGATAGATAGATAGATAGTACGGGATAGAGCTTAGTGTAAACCAACAATTAGGTTATTTCATGCAGTCCGAGTTTGGGAAGGTTTAAAGTGACATCGTGACTTCATCTAGTTATTCTTAATCTCTCTCCTTTTTTTTTTCTTTTACATCAAAGTTTTCCCATTGTGTCTCTCCGGGGATAAACAAATGGACAGCTTCTTCCTTCCATTACCATTACAGCAGAATTCATCTGAGACTATAATAATTCAGCAGTAAAAATACAAAATGTCGCAATGCCATCTAGTTTAAAGGGAAGCGAGTTGGGGTTTTTTTTGTTATGCCATTTTAGGTGCACTAATAGCTCCTAAAGTCCCATGGAGTATCCTAATGTGAATTTAATGAGCTGATAGTATATAAATGGCAGCACTAGGAGGCTGAAGGTGACATAACCTTTTCTTTCCTATTTGATGTTTCCCTTTGAAAACCTACTGATCTATGCACAATGTGCTGTATTATTTAGTGGTACATTATACTTAGCGAAGGTTCCTTCTTGTTTCGTAATCAATAAACCCTTTGATAACAAAACGGGTGAGTTATTTACTCTGTTTTCTGTATCCCGCGCTAGGTAAATAGATGGTAAATACACAGTTTAAGGTGTAACATTACACAGAAAAAATAAAAATCATTTGTTTATTGTTTGATGTAATTTACAATTCCTAGCTCTCATTTCCAAACAATGATATCCTTAGGTTACGCTTGATGCATTGAGTACTCTTCCTGGTTTCCCCTGTGTCGGGGGAACTGACAGGGGGTGGGGCATAGAGTTGTCAGCATTGTGAACTTAATTCTACCTCTTCCTATTAGTAAATTAAAGATTTTTAAAAATGTTGTTATTTTAAGTAATTTTGGGGTAAAATGTCTCTTTAACTTTGTTACCCTGAAACACACACACAATTATTTATTTATCTGGCAACACAGAGTGAAGGAGAAGCTAAAGTAGATTGGTTTAATACAAATCTATATTTTTAATTTGGTTCAGTTTATGATGCATCTGTAGATGGGGACAATGTACATTATTGTATATTGGATCCTAGTTACATCACAGATGTGTAACGAATGCGTTTTGTTGAATCTTGTAACATTCAAGACCAGAATTCAATCCAAATCCACCTGTCCTCTGTTGTTTGAACATACCCTATGTCATAACAATCAATACATTCTTCCTTATTTGTAATCATCAGCAACCTAAACCCTTTTTTATGATCATCAAATACCCATCATATACTAATTTGGCTCTTCTAGAAATCCCATAGTCATCACCCCCAAAACCTCATCTTGTATTCACTATCACACAATATTTTTACATCCCTCTGCACCCAGGATTCCTTTCACTTGCATAATTAACACCCCTTGTTTGACTATCCCCTCTGTGCGTATATAAGGCAGCCATGTTGTCTGTATTTGGTGCAGCAGGAAACCTGCTAAGGCCTAGGCCTTATGTTGCTCTGCCAACTGTACCAATAACAAGAAGCTAATCAGCAAGAGGTTCTGCACTAGAAATTAACAAATCTGATTGGTTTCGTCTCATTGATGATTTTTGCAAATTGTAAAATACATTGCATCATTCCAATTCTCAAATTTTAGAAAGGAACATAATGTGGTCTCCATTTTATCCTTTTAGTCCCTCTGAACTTTACTTTATATTTGCCAAACCTCAGATATTAACACTTTATGTGGGACTTTCTGGCCTGGAATTTATTTTTTATTTTTTAAATACTTGAAAGGTGTATTTTTTATTAATGCTGCCAAGGTCATAAGCTGTTTTTTTATTCATTTCAATGCAGTAAAAGTGTCCAAAGGGATGTTTTTCATCACATTGCTATTTTTTTTACCTAGAAGACATAAAAACTAATTTTATCCTAACTACAGTAATGTGTTTATTATTACAACTACAGTAATGTGTTTATATCAGAAACTACAGTAATGTGTTATTATCATAACTACAGTAATGTGTTTATTACATAACTACAGTAATGTGTTTATTATCCATAACTACGTAATGGTTTATTATCTCCTACAGTAAGAGTTTATTATCACTAACTACAGTGATGATGTTTATTACCTAACTACAGTAATGGTGTTATTATATAACTACGTAATGTGTTTGTTTATTATCATAACTACAGTAATGTGTTTATACCATAACTACAGTAATGTGTTTATTACATCAATACAGTTATGTATTGTATTATCATAACTACAGTAATTTGTTATCACCATAACTATTGTATGTGTTTTTATCACTAACACAGTAATGTGTTATTACTCATAACTACAGTAATGAGTTTATCATAACTACAGTAATGCGTTTATTATCATAATACAGTATGTGTTTATTATTTTACTACAGTCATGTGTTTATTATCATAACTACAGTAATGTGTTTATTACCATAACTACAGTAATGTGTTTATTACATAACTACAGTATGTGTTCATTATAATAACCATAGTAAGTGTTTGTTTTATACATACTACGTAATGTGTTATTCATCTACATAATGTGTTTATTATCCTACCACATGATGTGTTTATTCTACTACAGTGATGGTGTTTATTATCATACTACATCTGTGTTTATCTAATAACTACAGTAATGTGTTTGTTTATTATCATAAACTACAGTAATTGTTTATTACCATAACTACGTAATGTGTTTATTACCATAACTACAGTTATGTATTTATTATCATAACTACAGTAATGTATTTATAGCATCACTACAGTAATGTGTTTATTATCATAATACAGTAATGTGTTTTTATTACCATAACTACAGTAATGTGTTAATTACATCACTACAGTATGCTTATTACCCTAACACATAAGTTTTATACCATACCGTGATGTGTTATCCTTTACTACAGTGATGTGTTTATACATAACTACAGTAATTGTTTATTACCATAAAACTCGTAATGTGTTTATATCATAACTACAGTAATGTGTTTATTAACCATAACTACACAGTAATGTTTATTCCATAACTACAGTAATGTGTTTACATCATAACTACAGTGTGTGGTTGTGTTTATATAACCAACCAGTAATGTGTTATTATCATAACCTACGTAATGTGTTCATTATATAACTACAGTAATGTGTTTGTTTATTATCATAACTACAGTAATGTGTTTATTACCATAAACTACAGTGATGTGTTTATTATCCATACTACAGTGATGTGTTTATTGTCATAATACTACAGTAATGTGTTTTCTTATATAACTACGTAATTGTTGTTTATTATAATACTACAGTAATGTTTTGTTTATTACCATAAACTACAGTAATGTATTTATTATATCATAACTACAGTAATTGTTTATAACCATAACTATTGTAATGTGTTATTATCATCACTACAGTAATGTGTTTAAATACTCATACCACAGTAATGTGTTTATTATCATAACTACAGTAATGTATTTATTACCATAACTACGTAATGGTGTTTATTACCATGACTACAGTAATGTGTTTATTATCATAACTACAGTAACGTGTTATTACCATAACTACAGTAATGTGTTTATTACCATCACTACAGTAACATGCTTATTACCATAACTACAGTAATGTGTTTATTACCATAACTACAGTGATGTGTTTATTACCATAACTACAGTGATGTGTTTATTATCATAACTACAGTAATGTGTTTATTACCATAACTACAGTAATGTGTTTATTATCATAACTACAGTGATGTGTTTATAACCATAACTACAGTAATGTGTTTATTACCATAACTACAGTAATGTGCTTATTATCATAACTACAGTAATGTGTTTATTACCATAACTACAGTGATGTGTTTATTACCATACTACACTAACCATAACTACAGTGATGTGTTTATTACCATAACTCTCAGTAGTGTGTTTATTATCATAACTACGGGTAATGTGTTATTACCATAACTATGTGTTTATTATCATCACTACAGTATGTTATCCATACAGTAATGTGTTTTATTATCACACTACAGAAGGTTATTACATAACTACTAATGTGTTTATTCCTATAACTCAGTGGGTGTTTATTACCATAACTACAGTGATGTGTTTATTATATACTACAGTGAATGTTGTTTATTACCATAACTACGTAATGTGTTTATTCCATAACAAGTAATGTGTTTATTATCATACTACATAGTGTGTTATTATCATAACTACAGTGATGTGTTATTACCATAACTACAGTGATGTGTTTATACCATAACTACAGTTGATGTGTTTATTACTCATACAGTAAGGTGTTTATTATAATCATAACTCAGTAAGTTGTTTTGTTTATTTATCTAACTACAGTAATGTGTTTGATTACCATAACTACAGTAACTGTGTTTTATTACCATAACTACAGTAATGTATTTATTACATCATAACTACAGTAACTTTTGTTATAACATAACTATTGTAATGTGTTTATTATCAACTACATAAGTTTAATATCATCACTAAGTAAGTTATTACCATAACTACAGTAATGTGTTTATTACCATAACTACAGTACACGTAAGTGTTATTATCATAACTACAGTACGTATTTATTACATAACTACCGTATGTGTTTATTACCATCACTACAGTACATGCTTATTACCATAACTACAGTGAATTGTTATTACCATAACTACAGTGATGTGTTTATTATCATAACTACAGTAATGTACTTATTACCATAACTACAGTATTGTTTATTACATACTAAATGTGTTTATTCCATACTACATGATGTATTACCATATACATGATTGTTTATTACCATAACTTCATAGTGTGTTTATTATCATCACTACAGTAATGTGTTTATGATCATAACATACTAATGTGTTTATTATCATCACTAATACAGTAATGTGTTTTATTACCATAACTACAGTAATGTGTTTATTACCATAACTACCTAATGTGTGTTATTCTCATAACTACAGTAATGTGTTTATTATCATAACTACAGTCATGTGTTTATTACCATAACTACAGTAATGTGTTTATTACCATAACTAAAGTAATGTGTTTATTACCATAACTACAGTAATGTGTTTATTATCATAACTACAGTAATGTGTTTATTACCATAACTAGAGTAATGTGTTTATTACCATAACTACAGCAATGTGTTTATTACCATAACTACAGTAGTGTGTTTATTATCATAACTAGAGCGATGTGTTTATTACCATAACTACAGTAATGTGCTTATTACCATAACTACAGTAATGTGTTTATTATCATAACTACAGTGATGTGTTTATTACCATAACTACAGTAATGTGTTTATTACCATAACTAAAGTAATGTGTTTATTATCATAACTACAGTGATGTGTTTATTATCATAACTACAGTAATGTGTTTATTACCATAGCTACAGTAATGTGTTTATTATCATAACTATTGTGATTTGTTTATTATCATAACTACAGTAATGTCTTTATGATCATAACTACAGTAATGTGTTTATGATCATAACAACAGTAATGTGTTTATTACCATAACTACAGTAATGTGTTTATGATCATAACAACAGTAATGTGTTTATCATAACTACAGTAATGTGTTTATTATCATAACTACAGTAATATGTTTATTACCATAACTACAGTAATGTGTTTATTATCATAATTACAGTAATGTGTTTATTACTATAACTACAGTAATGTGTTTATTATCATAACTAATGTGTATATTATCATAACTACATTCATGTGTTTATTATCATAACTACATTCATGTGTTTATTATCATAACTACAGTAATGTGTTTATTATCATAACTACAGTAATGTATTTATTATCATAACTACATTAATGTGTTTATTATCATAACTACAGTAATGTGTTTATTATCATAACTACAGTAATGTATTTATTATTATAACTACATTAATGTGATTATTATCATAACTACAGTAATGTGTTTATGATCATAACTACAGTAATGTGTTTATCATAACTACAGTAATGTGTTTATTGCTATAACTTCAGTAATGTATTTATTATCCTAACTACAGTAATGTGTTTATTACCATAACTACAGTAATGTGTTTATTACCATAACTACAGTAATGTGTTTATTATCATAACTACAGTAATATGGTTATTACCATAACTACAGTAATGTGTTTATCATAACTACAGTAATGTGTTTATTATCATAACTACAGTAATGTGTTTATTATTATAACTACAGTAATATGTTTATTACCATAACTACAGTAATGTGTTTATTACCATAACTACAGTAATGTGTTTATGATCATAACTACAGTAATGTGTTTATTATAACTACAGTAATGTGTTTATTATCATAACTACATTAAAGTGTTTATTATCATAACTACAGTAATGTGTTACTGCACACACAATACTGCGCATTGTTGAGGCATTCCTTTAGTATTCTTTTGGTTGAAACCAAAAAAAAGTGTGATCCTGAGGAAAGTTTTTTTTTTTTTTAGTTCTGGATATTTGTACGTGTTCCCCAGACCATTTCCCAGGTCTCACAGCCATGTACAGTAAATTACCATTGCTGTTTTACCTTATATTTAGGCGGATCTGTGTGTATTTTTTTCTCTCATTGACTTGGGTTTTTACACGGATTTTCAAATTTTCTAATTTCTTCGAAAATCCACGAATCCACACGGCGGAATGGATTTTAGCAGTTTCGGCTATCTCTAGACAGAAGTAATGAACTATATGCAGAGGGCTAAATGTATGACATGTATATAGACATGGCATCTACTGGATGTACAACAGTGAAATTCTGTATAAACACATTTCAAAGACCCCAAAAAACTAAAGCTATCATCATTAGAGATGTCCGAACTTCGCAAAATCCGGTCCGCTCGAGGATCCGCGAATTTTCGAAAAAATTAGAAAATTCTAAAATCCGCGAGCGGACCCATTAAAAGGGAAAATATCCTCAAAATTACGAGATTTCTCGTATTCTCGAAAATTTTTGAAATTACGAGTTTTCGCGTATTTTCGAAAATTTTCGAAAATAAAAAAAACACTTAATTTCGAAAATTTTCGAAAATGCGAGTAATCCTCGTAATTTCAAAAATTTTCGAAATTGCGAGTTCTCGTATTTTAGAAAATTTCCGAAAATTTTCGAAATTACTAGTTTTCTCGTATTTTAGAAAATTTCCGAAAATACGAGAAAACTCGTAATTTTGAAAATTTTCGAAAATACGAGAAATCCGTGGTTCAGAAGTTCGGAAGGCGGAAAATCCGGAAAAATCCGCCGTTCGCAAACGGGATAAATCCGCTGCGGATCCGGGTTCAGATCCGTGAACCGGCCATCCCTAATCATCATTAGCCAAGGCCATGTCAAAGCAAAACGTGTTCTTCACATCTAGATTTTCCTTCCTCTTTAACAACATTTGTCCATTTGTGGTGCTATCTTAAGGCTGCTGAAAGCCGCGTAACCACAGAAGTTCGGTTCTGGTCTTTTAAACAGCTGATCGTGCACATGTTTACTTCACACACTCGAACAGCTGATCATGGACTGGAAGAGGGGAGGGTTTCGGCCTCCAATCTCACGCAGGGGGGGTAACGCCCCTGGTAGAGATGCAAGCACTTGCCTTCCTCTGCAACTAACATGTATGTATATTGAAATCGGACCTATTACTTGCTTTACTTATAAACAGTGGGGTTGTGGAAATCCATTTCTTACAGAATTTTTCCAATAGTTAGGATACAGTGGTATTTTTTCAGAATCTCTCCTAAATGTCACTCATGGTGCCAGATCTAACACTTCACAAACCCCTGTGGCTCTTGTTTAAAGGACATGTCCACCCTTAAAACAAAAAATTGTGACTTGTCAGTAGAGATGGCCGGTTCGCGGACCCGAACCCGGATCCGCCGCGGATTTCTCCCGTCCGCGAACGGCGGATTATTCCGGACTTTCCGGACTTCCGAACTGCGGATTTTTTTTTTTACGAAAATTTTCGAAAATACGAGTATCTCCGTAATCACGAGGATCTACGATACTTGCGGGATACGGAAAAACCGAAGATCCTCGTAATTACGAGGATTCGCGTAATTACGAGAATCCGCGTAACAACGAGTATTCGTGTAAATTTTCAAGACGGAGCAAGCCACATGATCCAAATTAGCCAATGGCAGCTATCATGGTTACAGAAAGCCTCGTTTTTTTACGGAAATCTTCGTTTTTACGGGATCCTCGTATTTTCGAAAAATACCTTTTTTTTTTAAGTCACGCTAGCGGACTGTACTTTTAGGTATTGTTGGCATTATACATGCTTCTAAGGCCATTACCCAGGTCCCTGAGTGGTTAAGTGTACGTTACCAAGGCTATTTAACCACTTAATCGGATTTTGCCGAACTTTAATTTTAATACGTTTAACGGGTCCGCTCGCGGATTTTCGAATTTTCGGATTTTTTCGAAAATCCGCGGATCCTCGCGCGACCGGATTTTTCGAAGTCGTACTCTCTACTTGTCAGTTATCTGCCCACAAACCCAAATGCTGTTTTTACCAGTTTATTAAAGGATAAGTGCACCGTAAAAGCAAGTTAAGTTTAATCCCATTTTTTTTCTCTAGGTCCCTCCTGAGCCTGTCTTTTCGGATGTAAAGTTCCGCTCCTCCGAGACTTCCAGGATATCCTTCTTCTTAAGCCTCTGCCGTGTGCGCAGGCATGACATCGTGGCGCACGTAAAGTGACGTCATCACGTGGTGCTGTTCACAAGCATGGCGCAGCGCAATGACATCCCTTGCACGCGTCTATGCACGCACTGACATCTCAATGTCGTGCGCGCGCACATGGACACTTCTCAGGAGGGACCTAGAGAAAAAAAAGGGGGAACAGATTAATTAAACCTAACTTGCTTTTACACTTATCCTTTAAATGCATTTGTAACCAGATTCCTTTCAGGCAAAGGTCCTCTGCTCAATGAGCTTTTTGATAGCTTGAGCATGTACAAAGGAGGCAACAGGTGATCATTGGCTATGATGTCAGTTGCCAGCTTACTCTAGAATGGAGATAGTAATTATCCTTAAATATCTGGTTTGTAATACAGGTAAGTGCTGAATATATAAGTCAGGGTTGGGGACAGGTAACTGAATTTAACTAGTTATTTGTTTTAAGGATGGACATGCCTTTAAATTAAAGCAATAGAGGAAGGTTTTTGAGGTTTTTTTTCTGTGTATTCAGAATTCCCAACCATCAGGAAAGAGCAAGATAGACAACCAAACTTTAAGTACATTGTGACATTATGGTAAAACACATCTCCTAAACTAAAGCCAGTCTTGTGTCTTCTACACAACAATATAACATGTTGGGGTTTTTTGTAGCCACAACTAAAATCTATTTGTTTTTCTAAGAATATCCCTTCAACTTTTCTGAAACATTCTTAACACAATATGCTCGTTAATGCAAGATCAAACAGCTTTACCGTCTCAAAAAGTTGGAATTCTGGCTAGCTGTAAACTTGTTTAGAAAAGCTTTGTGGTTGCCATGTGACAAAACAAACACATCACATATGCTGTGCTATGAGTTTGTACATATTTCTTTGTTCAAAGGTTTCCAAGGCAGGTCAGACCCAGGGATACGTTTACTTTGCAGTTTTTAGGAACAAATATTTGTTCCCAAAGTATTTCAATAATCCTGTAAAAATCCATTATGTGAAGTCTAGGTTAGAAGAAACATATAAAATGCATTTAATCCCAATGTACTCACATATATACTGTATATATAAGGCAGAATAACTCTATAAAGGGGTTGTCAGGGTTTCATATCTAGTGACCATACCATTATATTATTAACAAGTACCTGGAGAATTGTGAACCATTTCCAGAACAAATATATTGGTTTGTAAACAGTACACGTGCAATCTATAGTCGATTGGGGCTTCCAAGCACAAAAGCTATGAGTTCCAGGAGGCTACACTCTCCAGTCTCCACCGCTCTGGAAAAGTATCTCAATAGACATAATATACAGTGTAGCACACATAGGCACAGAACTATGGCTGTGAAAAATAAACAGGGTTATTCAATAAAAGTTCTTATTGTTTAAAATGGTGCTAATTTTGCCCCAACCAATCAGATCTTATTTAACATTTCAAAGCTAACGTCTGATTGGTTGAAAAATATTCTCACAACAGAAAGCATTAACTGGAGGCCAATCAATCTAAATTAGACTCTTTGAATCAATAGGAATCGAGTTGAACATTGAACAACAATTTTCTCATCTTGATGTTAACCGTTACAAGTATCATAGTCATTGCATAAATCCAATCATCTAAAGCCCTCTAGAGAAGAAGAAGAAGAAGATGCAGAAGAAGACGAAGAAGAAGAACTAAATACAAAACTAATGCCCTTCAACATTGCAAGAGAAAAATGTTTTGGACCTGCAACTTTCCCACCACAAAGTCATCTCCAGACCCAACCTGTCTCTCCCGGAAACACTCTAGACCTGCTACTTAAATTCAGCTAGACAAGGAGCTGTGGGTGAATGTGGCTACTTTTTTGTTGATTACAGAACATAAACAAACCAATAATTTCTGTTTATAACAGTCTATTCATGTGCAATTCAGTTGTATATTTGGAAATGACTATTTTTGATGCAATGTTACATGGAACTTATCCACCATAGATCAGTAGAACAAGCAAGGGAACTGGAAAGCTGTAATTAGAACCTGAACTTTACCAACAGTAGCAACCCAAACCAAAACAGCAATCCACCTGAAACCCCTGTAGGTCACCAACATCTGACCGGGTATGCAATTAGAATTGTTTATGCACTAGAATTCAATTTTTTGTATGTATTATATTTTTGGTCTCTAGTTGCACTTTATTATGGATGTACAACAGCCCAAATTTTTTTAATACATTGTGTGACCAGGTATCCACTGGCAGCCTGCCTGAGGCAGAACACTGTATTGTAGTCTAAATGTGAGCAGTCCTAAGCATGACATTTTTAAAAAAGTTGGTTTCCATATTTTGGCAGGTTGCAGCTTTATTCCACAGCGACTTGATAGCCAGTAATGAGCAATACTTTGCACGTGCTGTCATTGGGTCAGGCAGAAGACACATGCCTATTAATAAAGGACTTGCCTCTACAGATTGTGCCAGCAGAATGTGACTTACATTAAGTTGAATATTCTGTATCAACAATAGCCGTTATTCATTAGGTAGGGAAGAGTGCATGGCCTCAATATTGGACCATGTGTGTAAGCTGCAGTAAGGCTGTAGTCAGGGGGGCATATACTAAATAAGACTAAAGAAACAATGCTAGTGATCCCACAAGGGGGTCACAAGCCAAGTACCCCCAACAATGGAACATCACACTTGATGGTCTTACAAAATACAGAAACGGTTATTGTTATCCATTCAATCAATACATAACCAGAAATCTGTTATAATACATAAATTTCCATCAGAAGAATCAGATCACATATATTAGTGAAGTGAATACAGTATATGTGGCATAAAATAATAAAATCCGTTCAGGCGTAATTTTTTTATTTGATTATTTTATGTCTGCCAATTATATGCCCTTATATCTCTCTATATGTGATTTGATTCTGCTAAAAACAAAATAACTGACATTTATAGCCAAGGTTGTATCAGAAAGTAAAGCTAAACATTGGATTATAGAACAAAAGGAATGCACTGTGAGTATATACATTAACTATATACTGTAGCTGCCGTTACTCCAGTGTTTCCTAAACACGGACACTGATAGGCTTATTTAATACCGTATATACTTGAGTATAAGCCTGAAGCTTTACAAATAGCCTGAAAATCAAACCTCGGCTTTTACTCGGGTCAATCTTACCTTCCAAATGCTTCCGCAAAGTCAAGAGAGCCACGTCGGCACTCACAGTTACGCACTAGTATTGGGAAGCAAGAAAGTAGGTCAGCAGATCGGATGTGCAGGTAAAAGCTAGTTTTGGTCTATGGGTTAGAGGTGTGCAGGAGAATAGTTGCTTACTGTATGTTGTTAATCTTAATTACCGGTATATGTTTATTAAACCATGCCACTCCACTTTTTTAGAAACTACAAACTAGCAACTAAAGCATGCTGGGTGTTGTAGTTTACAAACATTTGGAGTGCCAAGGAATTGGGGTTTACTGTAAGGGATTACTGTATATATAAAGGGCAACTAATGCCTCAAAACAATGCAGATTCAGGAGAATGAAAAGATTGCCTTCTGATTCTGTATTGTTTTGAGGCTTTAGTTGCCCTTTAAATGGACAACAGAATCCCCATGCAGTAATGCCATACAGTAATACCCATACTGGATTTGGCTATTACTGTGTGGGACTACTGTATGGGAATTCTGCTGTCCATTTAAAGGGCAACTAAAGCCTCAAAACAATACAGAATCAGAAGGCAGTAGTGGTCATAATTACTACTCTTGGTTTATACTCGAGTCAATCACTTTTACTCCTTTTTTTCAGGTAAAAATAGGTACCTCGGTTTATACTCGGGTTGGCTTATACTCAAGTATACATTATAAAATACAGAGTATACAAATGGAGATAAGTGCAAGCCATTATACAGATAAATAAAATTTACATAAATAAAGTTTCAAAGGTTAGAGGAATAGTTGACACAAAAAGTGAACTATTCCTTTAAAGTAGTGATTATAGTCCAGGATGTAAAGGACCTATTCCTTACCTTACGTTCTTCAATCACTTCACCAGGATCCGGGATCGAAGGTGAGTATATTTACCTTGTGCACAATACACTGCCAGCTCCATTGAAAATTGCAAATTGCCGACCGCTTCCGGGTTTAGTTTACTATAGCGCGCATTATCGCGCATGAGCGCTATTGCCAAACTAAACCAGGAAGCAGTCGGGACTTGTCAAATGAGCCATGGTGGATTGTTCGCGAGGTAAATATACTCACCTACGATCCTGGATTCTGGTCGAGTGACTGCTTTAAAGGAATAGTTTACTTTTTGTGTGAAATATCCCTTCAAGAATATATATATATATATATATATATATATATATATATACTTATATATAAAATATGTGAGGTGTAACTTGACATATTAGGAATGAGATCCCTGCCCCAAAGTGCTTACAATCTAAGTGGGAGGGACAACATAGAGATACAAATGGGGGAGGGATAAAGTGCTCAGAAAGCTAACAATCATTAATAGAGCTGGTTTTCAGAAATGTAGGAAAACAGATTAGATTTATAAGAGCAAAAGAATGTCACCTAGTGAAGCGAGAGAGGGAGAGAGTTCTAAAGGTAGGGAGCAGCAACAGAGAATGGTTTAAGGTGGGAGGCAGCAGTGTTTGTTGGGTGTTTGAAGAGAAGATTTCCTTGCGAGCAACGGTGGGCACGGCCTAGAACATAAGGGACCAAGAGAGAAGATAAGTAGGGAGGGGCAGTAGAGCGAAGGGATTTAAAGGTTAAAAGAAAGGTATTGAATATGATTTTTTGTTTGATGGGAAGCCACCCTATGGACTGAAGTATAGTGGTTGCGGGTTCTCTTTTGGAGGAGAGTGAGATGATCCAAGCTGCCGAGTTTAAGATAGACTGGAGAGGAGAGAGATGACAGCCTGGGAGTCCAAGTAGCAGAATGTTACAGTAGTCAAGACGGGAGATTATAAGGGCATGCATGAGCATTTTAGTAGTTTAGCGAGAGAAAAGGGCGGATCTTGGCAATATTGTGAAGGAGAAAAATGACACATCCTAGTGACATTGTTAATGTGATGATGGAAGGAAAGCGAGGAGTCACAGATTACTCCAAGGCAGTGTGCAGATTCAACTGGGATAATGAAACGAGGTAGAGATGGAGAAGGGTGGACTAGGTCCCAGTTTAGGAGGGGGGGGGGGGGTGATTCATTTCAGTTTTAGATAGATTGAGTTTAAGACAGCGGTGGGCCATCCAGGAGGAAATAGAGAGCAGACATTAAGAGGTTTGGAATAGTGTGGGAGTGGGCAAGTAAATTTGGGTATCATCAGCGTATTAGGTGATACTTAAAGCCAAAAGAACGGATTATTTCTCCCAAAGACATAGTGTAGAGGGAGAACAGGAAGGGTCCTAATACCAAGCCCTGAGGGGTGTTTCAGTTGAATGACCCGGTGGGAATCCTGTCTGCAATGGGTCCAATAGGATATTAGCATGGAGGTAATTCATAATGCGTGCAGAGACAAGACGTTCTATGAGTTTTGATTAAAACAGTGAAAGGGAGGCAGGGCAGTAGTTTCATAGCCAGGTAGGGTCTAGAGAGAGTTTTTTTAAGAAGAGGTTTGACGTAAGCATATATAAGGCAGCAGGAAAAATCCCAGAGTTCAGGGAGGAATTCAAAATGTGAGCAAGAGCAAGGGAAAGGTTTTAAGCCCAGTGTCTGTGCAAGGGCATAGGATCAAGGGTGCACATTGTAAGTGGTGAGGACAACAAATGGAGTAAGTCTTCAGAATGACTGACAGGGGTGAAAGATTCTAGAACTGCAGGTGAGACAGGCAGAAGAAATTGTGAGTTGTCCTGGGGTGAAGGGATTAGAGTGCAGATATCATTCACAGATATTTTCATCAGTTCTAAAGTAGTCGGCAAAATCCTGAGGAGCGTAAATGGAATGAAGACAAGGGCTGCAAGAGAGTGTTAAATAGAGAAAATAGACGACATGGGTTATTTTTGTTCTCTTTTATAAGTGTGCTAAGAGTATTTTGCTACTGGAAAAGCCAAATTAAGACACGACAATATGAGCTTGTAGTGGTAAAAGTCTGCCTGACTGCAGGAATTTTTCCACAGCCGCTCAGCTGCACGAGTACAGTAGCATAGGAATTTGGTATCTGAATTGAGTCAAGGACGGGGGGTTAGTGGGGCGATGATTGCAAGTTTGTAGGGGGGCAAAGGAGTCAATAGTAGTTGATAAGATAGAGTTACACAAATGTATTAGCAAATCAGGGTTAGAATCAGACATGAGGGCAGCGAGGCTAGAACTGAGAGAGGAGGATAGAGCAGAAAGGTAGAAGCAGTATCCGAGGAGAAGGCAGAGTAGGTGGTAGAAAAAGATTGTGATTGTGAGAGGGAAAGAGGTGCTGGCAAATTGTGAGACAGAATTTTTTTTAGAAAGACCAAGTCCAGGAAGCTAAATGGACCGGTTTACGTTATTAGCATGGTAAAATGCTGCTCTTTTTTCTCAAAAGTATCTGTATTTGTGCTATACTTCCCCTTTAATCTTTATTTTTGCAATTCACATTATATTTGCAATGTTTAAGACTTCACAAGGCAACCCAGGGTGTTGGCACTGTTAAAAAAAAACTGCCGTTGGTAAATTTGGGAAATCATCGAAAATTCAAAAAGTGTGTAGTAATACCTTAGTTAGGATTAGCGCAACAATTTTGTACTAGTCTTAACACCATTGCTACAGTGGCGTACGGAAATACGGCACTAACAGGCCGATGTAGTACTAAAAAAGTCTTACCTGACCGGGATCCAATGCAGTAAGCCTTGCAAGACATGTTAAAGAATCATTAGTGCCTGTTAATTATATCTTCTACTCCATTGTAGAAGACACCTGACCAAGAGTGGTCTGCAAAGGTGCAAAGATAATGTAGCAATAGTGCATTTGAGGCATTTAAAAAGACTTCTGTAACAATACGGATCCTACTTTGCTCTTCTATATGATCTTTCATTGGTTACCAAGTTGCCAAACAAGCCATCATTTACCTTATCACAGCAGATCCTAAACTAAATTCATTCAATTATATTTATCAAGCAAATTCTCAAGAGCAACGAGTAATAGGTCATTACTGTTCTAAATGTTTCAATACATAAATATTTTCCTACCCGTCCTTTAACTGGAACAATTATTTCAGCAAACAGGATGAAAAATATACAAATTTTTATCAATGCATCTAAGAGGCCATTTGGGCTGCATTTAGAAGTATTTAAAGTACCTACTTGACGCAAACTTGACAGCACTTAGCCGGTTCGTACTCATTTAGCATTATGTTTACTTGTTCCTCAGCAGGCCCGTCTGAGGCTAATGGACTTGCAGCTGTTCATTCCAAACCATATCTTACAGGTCTAATTCAGCCATTAACATTTCATTAATGGACTGGCCTCCTAGCTGCTCTCCTGACTGTGTGGATATTGATGGCCCCCAAGCACAATAAGTTGCACTAGCTTTTTAAGGACTTTTTAAACAATTGCTATGTGAAGTCATGACATCTTAACAAATGTGTTTCACACTGGAAATTAGTTTGTTTTTTTACAGAACTTGACCTTCGATGTGCAATGAGTCTTATTAAATGCACAAGTTTATTTAAATATCGTCTATCAAATAACACCACTATACCTAATGGCAGGCAAATAAAAATGTAGGGGAAGTATACAGGGATGGCATTTTTATATGAAATGAGTGTAATGGGTGTGATAAATTATACAAGCAAAAAGTTAAAGGCGGCCATATTTACACATGAATCTGAAAATCAAAATCAACATCCAAACTAGGGAAAACACCATGTAGTGGTGTTATTCCTCCGGTCCCAGCTAGTCTGTCCATTATGAACCTTAAAGGGAATGTCCAGCCTAAAAATAAATATCCTTTAAAATGCTTATAACCACCCAAACCTCACTTTCGCATGGTTCATATATTTCAAAGATCCCCCAGAACTTACTTACCTGACTGAGTCCCTCGCCGCTTCTACTTCACGTCTGGTGCCGACAGCCACTCCACTTCCTGGTTGCGGCTGTCAGTTAAGGCGCGACCTGACGTCATGCCCCATCGCCTGACACCTGACGTCATGCCCAATCGCCTGACAGCCGTGACCAGGAAGTGAAGCGGCTGTCAGCGCAGCAGTCCCCTGCTCCTGTTTTTGCTTGCAACAAGCTCTAAACAGCAGCAGGGGGGTGCCTATATGGTGAGGGACTGGGTCAGGTAAGTAAGTTCTGGGGGATCTTTGAAATTTATGAACCTTGCGAAAGTGAGGTTTGGGGGAGTAATAAGCATTTTAAAGGAAAGTTATTTTTAGGCTGGACTTGCCCTTTAACTGGACCTGGTCTGAGCATATGCTATGTTCATCATGGCTCTCACCTTCACCACCCCAGCTGCAATCATAATGGAGAGTAAAAATGGAGAATCTGTAAATGTGTATGAGCCGGATAAGAACAAATATTGATTTACATTGTGAGAACCCTTCATCCTTGTTCTATTGAATTGCATTATCTCCCCAGGGTATATGTACCAAGGAGTTGGTATTTGGTGAGGGGATATGGCCTCCGGAGTGTTTGAGGGTTGACATCTTTGACAGAGAAGAAGACTGGTGTAAATGAAATGTGAAGGAACACAATTATGTGAAAATAAAGAATCCAAACATGAATAGAGATGAGGGGAGTTTGACATCTATTGACTGCAACCTAGAATGCTGTTTCAGTGTATTACCTTGGAGTGATATTGATCTTGGTTTCACACTGTAGAAATGTGTGCCTTCAAGTTGTTAATTTAAATATCATCCCAGTATCATAACACTGCACATAAAAATAACAGTCACTATGTTTAATTTCCAGAAGATACAGTAC
Organism: Hymenochirus boettgeri; assembly: GCA_019447015.1. Lineage (NCBI taxonomy): Eukaryota > Metazoa > Chordata > Amphibia > Anura > Pipidae > Hymenochirus > Hymenochirus boettgeri. The sequence goes on along the minus strand of CM033477.1, from coordinate 143,867,529 downwards.
GGAGTCTTTAATTTTACAATAGCGTAGAGATAAAACGAGATTGAGTTCTTACTTAACTTTCATAGTTCGCTTTGCTAGAAAAGATATTTTAATGACCCTGCAATTTTTGGTTTTATGTAAAATGTTCTGGATATAATTGAAACTTGCCAAATTTCTTGTTTAGAATATCATAAAAACTGAGTTATTCAGGGCCCAATATACTCAATAAGTCTTAATTGCCAAAATGATAAATTAAATATTTATTTTGCAACAATATTTCGTAGCGTTTACAACAAACATCGAAGTCATGTTGATTTAAAAAAAAAATCTCAGTTTGATGTGATTAAATGAGAAATTAAGCTCAAATACTATATAGGAAGATATATAGAGAGAGTTTGTCCCTATTGGCAATGGTTAATTCTCAATTCTTCCAGTTTAAAGGGATGATCAACACCTTTCAACATTTTCATGTTGAATATGTAATATATTACAGGTTGTTAAATAAAATATCCATCCCGATACAAAAAATTTATACTTCCCCACCCCACCCCCCAAAAAAACTGCAAAAGTTACTTATCTTTCTCTAAGAACATATTCAATCTGTAATTTGCTGTCCCCTTCTCTAGTCCTTAGTCTTCTTCCTGGTAGCTGCAGTCAATCATTTTTAAGACAGATGACATCACAACCAGTGACTGACTTCTGCTGATGAGTGGTCTCCTCTAAACATGTGTGAGTTAACAACATGCTTGTACAGGATTAATAACTATTGTCGTTGTGGTGTTTTTTGGTGTAGGGAAGGAATACATTTTTGTAAGGGGGGTTGCCCTTTAAAGTTTTAACAATTTTACATCAAACGATGGGTATGAAATATGGGTCAGTCAACATTTCCCTTTAAGTAGGATCTGTACCCAGTATGAATGTTGCATTATATGTGATATGGAGCTGTAAGGCTTTGTCACTGCTCTGTACATTGTCTGCATTAGCAATTAGCCTTTAAATAAAATGTGCCACATGAAAAATATATCTTTATATCTGTAATATTCATTTATACAGGACATGTTAGAACTAGTTTGGGTTTTTTCGAACTTGCAGACTTATTTTCGATAGTTATCAAAAATTCGATAATTATCGAATTCTCCAATTGGTAGTCCTTGAATTTATCCTTCAATTTTGGTAAACCTCAAATGTATCCTTCAATTTTGGTAACCCTCGAATGTAGCCTTTGCTTTTGGTAACCCTTGAATGTTGCGTTCGGTAATCCTCAAATGTAGAATTCGATTTTGGTAACCATAGAATGTAGCCTTCGATTTTAGTAACCTCAAATGTATCGTTCGGTAACCCAAGAATGTAGCATTCGATTCCGGTAACACTAGAATGTATCCTTCGATTTCGGTAACCCTCAAATCTAGCTTTGGATTTCAGTAACCCTTGAAAGGAGCCTTCAATTTCGGTATCCCTCAAATGTATCCTTCGGTAACCTTTGATTTCGGTAACCCTCGAAAGTAGCCTTCGATTTCAGTAACGCTCCAATGTATGGTTCGGTAACCTTTGAATGTATCGTTCGATTTCAGTAACTCTCGAACATAGCCTTCATTTTCAGTAACCCTCTTAAGGAAAAAGGCCATATTTTTGAAGATTGTAATGTCAACCTCTTGGTAAAGGAACATGACTGCTTGAAGAGAGGTGTCAAGAAGGCATTTTATGTGGAAGTAAAGAAACCAATCCTGAATAGAGGTGGGGGGGGGGGTTTCCACACCAAATATCTGCAATGCACAATGCTGTTTTGACACCTTACCCTGGGCTTACCTTGGGCAGTTTCAATAACACCTCAGCCTTAATGCAATCAACACCTTGTATCGGAAAGTCCTAAACCCCTGGCTGTCATATGCTATGGTACTTTCCAGGGTACTTATTTGCCAACAGATTATTGTACAAGTCATTCTAAATTGAGAAAACCAGTCGGATGACTAGTGAAACGTCTTCAAGAACTAAACTTGATCTAACTGAATACAACAGATACACATGAGCCTAGAGCTGCCACTTACAGTAGGTGTTACTAACACATAATTAAAGGGTTTAATTTAGATAAAAGTTTCTGTATTTGAGAAACTAAAGTTAAAAATAGTAACCTTACCTTAAAGGGTGTGCCCAGCCTAAAATAAAGTCAGCTTAGAAATTTTTAACCCCCCCCCCCCAAAAAAACAAAACAAAAAAAAACTTGGTTTCACATTATCCATAAGTTCCAAAGAGGCCCCTTACCTGAGTTGGTCCCTCGCCACTCCTCATTTGCTCTGCGGCTGACAGTTGCTCCACTTCTTGATTGTGGCTTTCAGTAAAGGCGTGATGTCACAGCCAATCACCTAAATGCCACGACCAGGAACTAGAGAGGCTGTCAGCACAGAAGCCCTCTGCTCCTGTTTTTGCTTGAAATAAGCTCAAAGCAGGAGCAAAGGGGCGGTGCACAGGTAGCGATGGACCAGGGCAAGTAAGTCCCTTCAAGGGAATTTTTGGAACTTAAGGATAATGCGAAATCTAGGTGGGGCGGGTGTTAAACATTTCTAAGCAAACTTTATTTTAGAGTGGACTTGCTCTTGGGAGGGAGGGAACGAACGGTGGTAAGTCTGTTTCTGTTTTTTTTTTTTTTACAAAACGAACAAGGTGGTTGGGGGTTTTAATACTAGGGGATGAGGCAGCCATGAAAGAATCTGGAGGGTGGGAAGAAGGGAGGGGGAAGGCCAGTGTTCTCCCGAAGGATAAGGAAGAAACAGGGACTGGATGACTCACAACTCATACTCTTCATTTTTCTGAACTTTGGACAGACATTGCAGGAGAACCATAAGGAGCAGAGATGTAAGGTAAGGATTTTGTAACACTACACAGTGGTGCCAGAAGTGGGTTAAATTTCAGTTTTGAGGGTGGGCATGTCCTTTAAAATCCCGCTAACCAATGTAATATTGGTTTGTGCAACTTTAATTGTTAACCTGTGGCAAGCAATGTTATATGTAAAAAGCACTTAAATATTGCATGACTTTATAAGTCCCTCAATGTTAACGATGGTTTGTGATGACCTGTGAGCCGATATCCACTGTCTGCATATTACATCAACAGTGTTAAGTTTATTCCTTTATTATGTATTAGGAAAATTATTCAGCACTGCCACACACCCCAGCGATTGTGGCTGGCTCCCTAAACTACAGTATAACCAAGAACAATTTCCTGTCAGTATTGATTGTTCCCAAGCCAATGGTGAACATTCGATGGAACTTATGGAATCGCCTCTTTATCATTACTGTATGTACACAGCTGAAGACTTTTAAATACTATTTTCATTACATAGCATATTGTTTTTAAAGGAGTTTAAAGAATCGTATATTTCAGTGATAGTAACAGCAATTTACTATACAAAGTTAGGTGTAAAAATTCTGTGTTATTGTTTATTTATAGAAATATACTCAAAGTCCAGAGAGAGAACTTAATATCATTAAATAGGTCAAAGCATATGAGGTTATAAGGCCATAAGTCATAAAATGATGAATAGACACGAGGGCCGTTTTTCTAAATCAACCAGGTTTCAATTTGTAACTGTCTGTTCCGAAAATTCACAGAATTTCGAAAGTTGTAACTTATCAATACTGTGGTTGAAAACACATAAATTGTGAAAATGACACCTGTGTCACTGTGTGAAAATGGCAGGTGAAAAGTCAACAATTTGCAGTTTCTTTCATCTCTCATGATTGTCCAGTAGGAACCAGAAGAATTTGACTTTTGGTGCCTTGTACCAATAACATCTTATCCAAAGTGTCAGTTTTATAAAATGATCATAAATAAACCAATAACCAACATACAAGTGTTTTATAGGAATCTTAAAACTGTTTTTCTTTAAGTGTTCTCATCAGTAATAAGGGCTTCAGAAGCTAAAGAGTTTTACATAAACGATTAATTTGGTAAATAGTAGAGTTGAGACAAATTGACATTGATATAATATATCATTGAGTTGACTTTTCTATAAAACTACATTTTTAGATTTTGTTTAAAGCAACTGCAGGGCTTGTTATCATGATCAAATCTGTCATCTGAGACATAACGTATTTACAAAATGAATTCCGTTCAACAGACAAAAGTCACTCGACAAATTCAGCGCCCATCGTTCTGTCTAAGGCATAAACAGCAACATTTTAAGTAAGGGTTATCAAAGCAATTTTGTCAAGTGAGCTTTTGTCTGCCAAAGTAAGAAAACATAAGAGACACGATGGATAATACATAACTGAAATGACAAGATTTACTTCTCAACAGGAATTGACTTTACTGAAATGAAAAGGTCAAAGAGATTTAATTTTCCCATCAGGAAAAATATTTAGTCTAGTTAACATATACGATTTGAGTTTTGGAGAACTAATTGGGAGGGCGTGCTTGCCTGGATCACAGAGAGCTACCGCCTCTTGGGATGATGGGATTTTAATTATATATGCTACCATGGTTGATTACTTAAATTCTACAAAAGACAGCCCAATAAAGCTTGTAACTACTGTATAACCACTTGATATAGCCAACGCCATTCTGCTCCTAAGCAAAATCAAAATGTACATGAGTGATTGACTATTCGTCAAGTCATTTTGCTCTAGGCTGTGATTTGACTCAGTTGCATGCCAGTCTACATGAAACAAACAAATATGGGAATCAAGCCCTATTCAACAGTTTGTTTGTGACATCTGTACACGGCAATTTAAAGTAAAATCCAGAAGGTTGGTTAGACACAAATCAAGTCAAAATGTGCAGTCATGGTTTACTCTGGCTTCATTACGTTTTCAGACAGAGTGAAGTTGGTCAACTCAAGAAGCCAACAATAGAGATGAACAAAACTGTAGAGTTTTGTGCCACCATGTTAGGTCTTACCTGTTCAGATAACAGGAAGAAGTTGGGACCAAAGAGGAAACGATGTCCAGGAATGTGATAAAGACAAGCAGACCCAGTGGGAACCAAAGGATGCAGACCAAGTACAGAGTCCTGTACAAAAGTCTACAAAGGAGAACCAGAGTCCAAAAGCAGGAACAAAGAATATAATCCAAGGCAAGGATAATCCACAAGATTAGGTAAACAGGAACAAGGCAAGGATAATCCACAGGATATGGCAAACAGGAGCAAGGAAAGGACAATCCACATGATAAGGCAAAATAGGAGCAAGGAAACCCAGCACTGCTAGGACACCTGAAAATGCTATTCGTAAGCGTCTAGTGAAGGCTTCTGGATGTTTTTCAATCTTAGGTGGGCTCTCCAGGGTGACGTCACAGGACCTGTGCGCTGGCGCCCTTTCCTGATATCACACGTATGGCACAGTAACATCTGTGTGCCATCTTGGAGGTGCCGGAACGAGCAGACCGGTGAGAATCACTCCTTCGACACCAGCAGTGGTGGAAATCCTATTGAACAGGAAATCTGTTTTAAACCCACGTTGAGGCGAATTTTTTAAATTTTCAGCGTCAAAAATTCTACACCCATTTTTCTAGTGGTATTGTATATGGTATTATATGCCCAAATGGTCATAAATGTACAACCGTTACCGTACTTTTAAGAAAACCTGTGGTATTGTAACTTTCCAATACCGTCGATTTTTAAATACCGCCAATGGTTTTAGAAAGCACATAAAATGCACACGTTGTGTGGTTCCAGCACCATATAAACCTCTATACACAATTCTTTAAGATAAGGTATGGTTTTCAAGGATATTTTTTAAAGCTAAATAACTGTCAAGATAAGATTATTTCTAGCCAAAACAAAAGTACTGTATTACTTTGTAATCAACAATGAAATAAAGTGAGATTTTGTAAAAAGGAATGATCTTTTTTCCAGCGGACTCCAGAGAATCTGAATTTTACCAGTATTTACAGCATATTTCACATTTTGCACAACTGGCACTTTTTCATTTTGATGACTAACTGCTGTTTATTTTGATGCAGTCTCAAATGGCTTCCTGAGTGTCTGTTTACTGCATATGAAAAGCAAACATTTCATTGAATAATTGTCTGTGTACACAGAGGATTTCAACTTATTTGATTACATGCTGAGATATACACTATCTGAAAAGAGTTTCCGAGCATTGAATTTTATTTGTTGAGGTTTCACCTGAGATAAATATGTTAGATTTGGTTTACAGTACAATGCATCAGACAAAGGCACGCAGAGAATTCAGATGGATGGGGCCATTATACAAACATGGCAATATGTATGCGGAAATTTGCAACATTAATATTACTCTTGATTTATCTAGGATAGAGTTCACATTTCAGTAACACAATCCATCTAACATTAATGGCAAAACTTGCCTGGGTGAACCAAATTCATGCCAACTGGCATGACAGGCCACCCCCAATTCATTACAAATGCCTGATGAGTAGTTTTCTAACTATTGCATATTAAAGGGGAAATATAGTTCACAATCAGGGAGATTCAATAAAAGTTCTTATCATTTAAAATGGTGCTAATTTTGCCCCAACCAATCAAATTATTGAACATTTGAAAGCTGATTGGTTGGGGCAAAATTAGCACCATTTTAAACAATAAGAACTTTTATTGAATCTCACGGTATGATTTTTGGCAGTGAGTTCTTTGCTTGTACATTGAAGTCTTTGAGGGTGGGGAGGGGGTCACAGGTTACCAATCAAAAGACTTTGGCACAATGGCATACCAATAGGATTAGTGGGGAAAAAAATCCTTTTATCATAGCGTTCAGAGCAGTTATTAAAGGGAAACTGTGGTCTCTAAACAAGTTGAGTTTAAATGAAAGGCCAGTCTCCTACCTTTAAAATGAGCCATCAACCACCTCTCTACGTGCTCCACAGCCCAAGATATACAGAAATGAATGACCAGAAAGTTAATGGGTGGGAGGCTGACATGTGATATTCCTAAGGCTTCTCCTGCATAGTGCCGCCGGCAAGCTCAGACTCCCTCAGTGTGTGAGGGAGACAGGAAGTCCCTCCTCCTCTCTGCTGTGTGAAGGACCTGCAGCTGCAGAGAAGGTAAGGGAATCTACAGCCCTTCTCTCTCACTATGTGAAAACAGCCTTTTCAGACAGAGTTTTCACTCTGCCTGAAAAGGCTGTTTCCACAGAGTTTTCAGGGGGGGGGTGGGGGGGTGTCAGTACCTGTGAGTGGGTGGAGCTTAGGCACCCATGAGTGGGTAGGGCTTAGGCACCTGTGAGTGGGGGGGGGGCCACATGGGACTGTAAGGGAATGGGCCAAGGGGGGCCTGCAACTGGAGGGACCATGGGATCCATGAGTGGGAGGGACCAGGGAGGCTGCAAAGGGGAGGAGACACGGGGCAGATTGACTGACAGGTTTCAGAGCAGGAAGCAGAAAGTGCAGGGGACCTGGTGATGCTGCTGCCATATCACACACAGAAATGTAAATATATTCAAAACTATGCAAAATAAACAATAAAAATAAATTTCAAAAACTCTCAGGAGAGCAATTACTATCAATTTACCTAAAGTCATTTTTGGACCACAGTTCCCCTTTAAAGCAAGCGAGAAATAGTTGATTTCCATGTACAGTTGATCATTTTACATGGGCATCTTATGCATTCGAATTGGGAATCAGTGAATTGTTTGACCTGGCTGAGTGTGAAGAGCATGCCGATGTCAGATCACGAACAAGGCCTCCAAAGTTTCTTTTTGTTTTATTAATCCTGTCCTGTGCTGTGCTGGGCATGGGAAAAATTAATCCAGGGCCCCAGAGCCAGACATAGCAAAGAAAATCAGTAATGTGGATATGCTTGTGAAGGTTCTCATTCATCCAGGTCATGGTATATCTGTTGTATTCAATTAGATCAACTGGACTTGAAATCAAACCTCTATTACTGGAGTCTATGGTAATGGTACCAAACCTCTAATACAGGAGTCTATGCTAATGGTACCAAACCTCTATTACTGGAGTCTTTGGTAAATGGTACCAAACCTCTATTACTGGAGTCTATGGTAATGGGTACCAAACCTCTATTACTGGAGTCTATGGTAATGGTACCAAACCTCTATTACTGGATATGCTTGTGAAGGTTCTCATTCATCCAGGTCATGGTATATCTGTTGTATTCAATTAGATCAACTGGACTTGAAATATAGTTCTTGAAGACGTTTCGCTAGTCATAAGAACTACATTTCAAGTCCAGTTGATCTAATTGAATACAACAGATATAGTAATGTGGATAGTTTATTAAGCAGAAGGTGACTGATGGAGAAGTCTTTTGCATGATGTATTCAAGAAGCCACATAAAAATGAAAATCTCTCTATAGTATAGCACATAAAAACTAATAATAATTTGCATGTCCTCAGAACAGTACTTGTTGTACATTAACCCATATTGAGTCTTCCCTCCTCTTTAATGGCTTTGAAACAAAAATTCATAATACTGTATTATAAACTTATTTACTTTCAACATGAATTGTTTCCTAATATTTAAGTTCTTTATACAACACGTGCGGCAAAAAGATACATCACAAGCACAATCAAATTCACACATTTACGCCAAGGATAGCTTCATGGCGTAAACTATTTCTCAATATCTAGGATAGTGCCCTGCAACCAAAATTTTTATTAGGAGAGTGATAGTTAGATTATTATTAGGAGAGGGTTTTTATAATGTGGAGTAGAGATGGCCGAACTTTCAAAAGTTTGAAAGACTTTAATGGGAGTCAAATAGTTTGAAAAACTTTAATGAAATACAATTAAAATATCAATGGTTACTTAATGTAAATGGCTGTGGGAGCTGGGAAATGTTCTGGGGAACATGTTCCAATATCCAGGACTTTCGAAAAATTGATCTTACTCTCACACGCGCTATTTTCAAGCTCTCGCATTCGAACATTCGATAATTATCCCATGAACGACTTGCGAATTTGAGAATTCAATATTTACTCCCGTTTTGGTATAATAGACATTTTACTCGCATATTCATTAATTCGATATTTACTCGCGTATAGGTATAATAGACATTTTACTCACGTATTCGATATTCGATATTTACTCGCGTATAGGTATAATAGACATTTTACTCACGTATTCGATATTCGATATTTACTCGCGTATAGGTATAATAGACATTTTACTCACGTATTCGATATTCGATATTTACTGTATAATAGACATTTTACTCACGTATTCGATATTCGATATTTACTCGCGTATAGGTATAATAGACATTTTAGAAAATATCACGGTAGACTTGCACTCCAAACGGTGAGTAGTTTATTTAACAGCCAAACATCAGCAAATCAAACAACGTTTCGGGGTAACAACCCCTTCATCAGGTTTTTCATCAACGTTTCGGGGTAACAACCCCTGATGAAGGGGTTGTTACCCCGAAACGTTGTTTGATTTGCTGATGTTTGGCTGTTAAATAAACTACTCACCGTTTGGAGTGCAAGTCTACCGTGATATTTTCTAGCTATTCGTTCCCTTTGAAGTAGGGACTTTGGACTGTTTGCACCCGCCTGGGGTTAGTGTGCATATGGACTTTGTTCTTATCTATACTAGACATTTTACTCGCATATTCATTAATTCGATATTTACTCGCGTATAGGTATAATAGACATTTCACTTGCTGATTCAATATTCGATATTTACTCACGTATAGGTATAATAGACATTTTACTCGCATATTCATTAATTCGATATTTACTCGCGTATAGGTATAACAGACATTTTACTCGCGGATTCGATATTTGATATTTACTTGCATATTGGTACAATAGAAATTTTACTCGCATATTCGCATACCTTGAACTTTCGAACATTCGATAATTTTCGAAAGTCTGGAAAATATTGAAAATCCGGGTCTGGGATAGTTCGAGAAGTCTGAGTCTGTTCGAACTCGAATAGTTTGGCTTGAACTCGGGATCTCTAATGTGGAGTTATATTTGTCCAAGTCCATGAATAATATCCAGGGGGTCTATTGCTGTAAATACTTTTTTTCTGAGTGGTAAGCTGTGAGCTCCTCCATATGAAGTAAATGAATCATTTCTGTAATCCATAGCTTTATAGGGGGGGAAATATCTTGTTTCCAAAGTCTGGGAATAACTAAAAGTCCTGTTTTGCATTGGTCAATAGACCCTGGTATTATTGTTAACACTAAAACTTCCACATTACATGCAGTATTATCAAATGCTATGTTGTTATTGTATAGATGGATGATTGTTATCCAAAATAGTTTTACTTTTAAAGATAGGCGGCGTGATCATAAATCTATGATTGTGATCTTAAATCTACGATCACATTCGTAAATTTACAACAGCAAACAAAGTTTACGATCATCCATACAATACTCTTGCGATATTTTGATACCACATAGTATTGTACAAATTAACGTTTGTACATTTACGGCCACACTCTTACTTTTTCGCCAATTGGTGGAATCACAAATGTGCAATACCGTGGGTTTTTAAACATACCCCATGGAGCCCTTTTCATTATGGCATCTCCAGCATCTGTCTGGGATGGTTGGTCTTATTGTGTGCAATACTGTGGGGCATATGTACCATCTTGTAAATACTCCGTAGTTCTTTTCTCGTGCTTTGCACACTATGGATAATTTATGTGTTAGTACAAGGCTCCTGGGTTCTGGGTTCTCATCCTTGTATAGATGTTAGGGGTTTCTGGGAAATTTATATATATATATATAACAAAATACCATATAACTGGAAAATGATGTAATTGGAAAATGGTGTAGGTAGGGGGGCGTCTTTAGGCAAATTATTTCAAATACTGTACTATCTGTGAGTTTGGGGTTTATTGGTTTATTAATGGAATAATTGGTGATTCTGGAAATGTTGAATGGTAGCAGGCAGGGAGTAATGGAATAAGGAATAAGTGGTGCTATCTCAACTTAACTAAGTGATTGTGTCAACCATTGAGAGTCTGTAGTTTTTCAACAAAGGAAATCTGACTTGTTTTCCCCTGAGGGAAATTTCCTGTCCATTTTTTAAGGTGGTTTTAACCGTAGAATTAGCTAGGCACAAAGGTAACACCAAGAGCATATTTACTTTGTGCCAGTAAAGGATATAATAGGGTTAGTCATCCGGACAATTTACTAATGGTAGCAAATGCCATGTGTTTGGCTGGTTACATCATAACGAATATTTAATATTTTGGGTACTTTAGATAAACAATATTGTTGTTTTTTCAACAGAAATATTAGCTTAGGTGAAAAAAAAACCATTAATACGATGACTTCTCTGAGACGAAAATAAAAAGGGCTGAATGTACCTACTTAAAACTAAAACAACCGCTATCAATTTATATAATTGCCTTCCTGGCTGACAAGATAAGAAGCTATCCATTCAGATAATCGCTTTCTGGGCTGACAAGACGCCATTTAAAAAAAAAAAAAGCAGTGAAAGTGTAGGTTGTAGTGAATGTTTATAATTTGGAAAGCCAGCGATGTTTGAAGCAATACCTGTCTTGTTTCACAAATATGAAAGCTTCCGTAATAGGTCCTTGGGGCCAAAATGATCATGTAAAATGGAAGCCTGTGGTTGTTTATAAGGATTTCATGAGAAAAACAGAGATGAACGGAACACAATATCCCGATTCATGAAAGGCTAGAGTTAAAGATTTAACACTTTATTGGCATTATTGAAAAGAAAGAAAAAAAATGGAAAACATTATTATTATTAAAATTCTTAGTTTGTATTATGCATAGCTAATTATTCTAAATATTCTCATCCATTTTTAAAAAATCAGTTGAATTTATACCCCTTGCTATTTTCTTGTTGTTTCTTGTTGACATTATTGAGTTGACATTTCAAACTATTTGTCCCCATTGACTTTAATGGGTTAGTTTTCGAACTTTCAAATTTTCAAACTTTTCCTGAAGTTCGAAAAGTCAAAATAGAACCGAAAGTTAGGAAGTTCAGCCATTTCTAATGGACATCTTACATTTTCCTTTTCAGGCTTATGGCTAGCTTTAAAAACTGTTAAGATGTTCAGGTGCGGGGCTATCAATGCAGCTGATGATGCTTTGTCCAAGTAGTGAGCCATGCTCAAGGCAGCGATGAGGTGTTGAAGTAATGGTGCTTGTGATGTCACAGCTCACAGTGTAAGCCGGAAGCAACATCCCTTCTAATGCTGTAAGTTCCCCCTGTATGAGATATTAAGCTGTTTTTTTTATCTAGACCACTGTTCCTTATAATACCAAATTCATGTTTGTCTGGCGATGTGCCTCTGTATTGGAAAAAAGCTGATGTAATACCAATATTCATAAAGGTAACTGTTCACGACCTGCTAATTATAAAACTGTGAGTTAGGCATTAGTGGTGGGTAAGATACTGGTAATTTTGTTACATGATCTTATTCTGGACTTTCTCATTTTTATGAAGACGTGAGTAAGAAATTAGATTCTAGCAGGGGATGTGGTATAGTAAGGCTTTTGTTACTGTGCCACATTGGAGACTTATGAATAAACTAAGGTCTGTTGGCCTTAAAAAACCTTTGTACATAGTTTGGTTGATAGATTGTGTACAGAAAGTAGTTGTCTATGGAGCTTCATCTAAAAACGCTATTTGTTTTTTTGCCTTCTTCTGGATGAACTGGTAGGTAGGGTTCATGTGAAGAATGGAAAGGTTGAAGTCAATGGTAGATGTACCTCTAATACTATGTTACTATGTAACTGTTAGACAGACATTATGGGTAGGATATAAAGGTTGAACTAGATGGACATATCTCTTTATTCAACCTCCAATACTGTGTTACTATGTAACAGCTAGACAGACATTATCGGAAGGATAGAAAAGTTGAACTAGATGGACGTATGTCTTTATACAACCTCCAATACTATGTTACTATGTAAATGTTAAACATACATTATGGGTAGGGTATAAAGGTTGGACAAGATGGATGTATGTCTTTATTCAACCTCCAATACTATGTTACTATGTAACTGTTATACAGACATTATAGGTAGGGTATAAAGATTGGACTAGATGGACGCATGTCTTTATTCAACCTCCAATACTATATTACTATGTAACTGTTAGACAGACATTATGGGAAGGATAGAAAGGTTGAACTAGATGGACGTATGTCTTTATACAACTCCAATATATGTTACTATGTAACTGTTAGACAGACATTATGGGTAGGGTATAAAGGTTGGACAAGATGGATGTATGTCTTTATTCAACCTCCAATACTATGTTACTATGTAACTGTTAGACAGACATTATGGGAAGGATAGAAAGGTTGAACTAGATGGACGTATGTCTTTATACAACCTCCAATACTATGTTACTATGTAACTGTTAGACAGACATTATTGGTAGGGTATAAAGGTTGGACTAGATGGATGTATGTCTTTATTCAACCTCCAATACTATGTTACTATGTAACTGTTATACAGACATTATGGGTAGGGTATAAAGGTTGGACTACATGGATGTATGTCTTTATACAACCTCCAATACTATGTTACTATGTAAATGTTAAACATACATTATGGGTAGGGTATAAAGTTTGGACAAGATAGATGTATGGTCTTTATTCAACCTCCAATACTATGTTACTATGTAACTGTTAGACAGACATTATGGGAAGGATAGAAAGGTTGAACTAGATGGACGTATGTCTTTATTCAACCTCCAATACTATGTTACTATGTAACTGTTATACAGACATTATAGGTAGGGTATAAAGGTTGGACTAGATGGATGTATGACTTTATTCAACCTCCAATACTATGTTACTATGTAACTGTTAGACAGACATTATGGGAAGGATAGAAAGGTTGAACTAGATGGACGTATGTCTTTATTCAACCTCCAATACTATGTTACTATGTAACTGCTAGACAGACATTATGGGTAGGGTATAGAGGTTGAACTAGATGGACATATGTCTTTATTCAACCTCCAATACTGTGTAACTAATGCCTCGTACACACAATTGGACAAACAAGAACCGACGGGCAAGCTTGTGCACACACACAACGAACGTCCGTTTCTGCCAATAATCACGTGTGTATACATTTTCTTCGACAGATCTACGAACGAAGTCTGAACAAACACATACACACGCGACAATCATCAGAAACAGCCATTCCGCATGCATGTGTCTTGTGCTCGGAAGTCAGGCATCATTCGTACTTTTGGATGTGTGTTTTGGATGTGTTTCTGTAAACTCTGATACCTCAATACTTACCATGCTCCCTTGTAAGGATGTATTTCTCTTTTCTTTTCCCTAGATGCCTCCTCCACTGAGCCTCTTTGCACATTGGCAGAAGAGTAAGCTTGGTAAACAGCTTTCAGTCATTGTCTGTTACAAACCTTCTCTGAATGAAGATGAGTGTATAAATAAAAGAATATCAGGAGCAATATCTCCTTATCCGTGGATTAGGGAGAAGGTACTGTAAGTATAATACTTCCGATCTAGGTTGGGGTTAATTTCTGTGAAATTTTTTTGTGCTGGAGTAAACCTGCCTTTTAATCCACTACTGCTTGTCTAATTTACTAAACCTGTGGTAGCCAATCATCTACAGTACATCAGCAACAACAAAAACAGGGAGATTTAGCTTCCCGGAAGGACTGGAGCAAATATCACTAATGAAATACATGATTCCTTGAACTGCCTTTGAAGAATTGTATCTACTTCCCACATAAACTCCCACATCGATACTATAAATAAATAGGTGAAAGTAGATGTTTAATAATATCACACCATTTGTGTAATCTGTATTTATATATATAATATGTATAAGACATACATACACAAAATAATTTATTTGTGCTTAAAATGTAGATTAATGTCTAACTAAAGATCAGAACAGCCTTTTTTTAATTACCTATCTAGGCCTTGCTTTTCAAAAGATATACGGTAGTTACCATCTGCTCCACTAAGCTGGGAGTGAAAAAATACTCCAGTAGTAATAACTAGTAACAGGGCACGAAGCTTATTAATGAGTCTTAAAGGAGAACTAAACCCATATTTTTATACTCCAGAATCTGAACATAAACCCTCTAAAAACACCAATAAACTGTAAAACAGCAATATAGTAAATAACATTAAAGTAAATGTTACCACTTTTACTGGGATGAAATAACTGTGTCTATGTACAGTAACTGGTCACACCCCTGATTTCAGTCACATGTTCCCGTGCCTATGTGTGACCAACTGCAGTATCTTAGGACTGAGCATGTGTAAAGAACATAATGGTCAGTGACCACACTGTGCGATATTGGAACAATGGGAAATAAGACACAAACCTCATGTCAGAAAGTTACATTTCTGGGGTAGTTTTTAAAAACGTGATGAACAACCAGCAAAAAAATGACAGTAACCCAAATGACCCAAAGATGCATGTTTAACCACAAAGGAAATGTCCACCCTTAAAACAAAAACTGGTCAATTGTCAGTTACCTTCCCCCAACCCTAAATGATACATTTAATTTGGCTTGAAAAAGCCAAATTCCTGTTCTTTCCATTTCTTCTTTTTCCGTTTTATTTTTCCGCTTTTTTGGACTGTATCTCCTCCCACAGTTTTTGAGCTAGAGACATGAAATTTGGTACAGACGTGCGGGGCATATAGTAGAAGTGTACTATCTTCTAGTTAAGGAATCCACGGAAGCGTTAGGGCGTTATCGAAATCACATTTTGGGACATTTTTTCCCATAGACTATAATGGTAACAATCCTCAAATGTGGATATTTCAAAACAGTTTGTTTCATGGTCATAAATACAAACGGTGATACCCCCAACCCCCCACACAGACACAGGTACACCCACCTACTGACCTACCTTTCCATTCCCATGGAAGACATACTTAAAGGGTAGCTATAGTCAAAAAACTAATTTTGATCAATCATCAATGAAAGTTAGTTATATAGTCATACATGCAAAAACACATACCCCCAACCTCATATGGGTACACACACCTACTGACCTACCCTTCCATTCCTGTGGCATACCCTTACTTAAAGGGTAAATAAAGTTAAAAAAAAAAAGAATTTTGATTTATCCTCAATAAAAGTTAGTTTTATGGTTGTAAACAAAAAAAAAGACATACCCCCTCAACCAGACCCAGGTACACACACCTACTGATCTACTTATCCATTTCAGTGGCAGCCATACTTAAAGGGTAACTAAAGTCAAAAAACTAATTTAGATTTATCCTTAATAAAAGACAGTTTTGTGGTTGTAAACACAAAAAAGGCATACCCCTCAACCAGACCTACTGATCTACTTACAGTGGCAGCCATAATTAAAGGGTAACTAAAGTAAAAAAAAATATTTTTTAGAGTTATCCTCAATAAAAGATAGTTTTATGGTTGTAAAAACAAATACATACCCCCTCAACCAAACCCAGGTACACACTGATTTACTTACACTGATTTACTTATCCATTACAGTGGCAGCCATACTTAAAGGATAACTAAAGTCAAAAAAATAAATTTTGATCAATAATCAAAAATGTTTGTTTTTTTTAACCCCCACCTGGCACAGGTACATACACCTACTTATCTACTTATCCATTACTTCGGCAGCCATACTTAAAGGGTAGCTAAGATTAAAAAAAAACAAATTTTGACCAATCATCAAAAAAGTTGGTTATTTAAATTCCAACCTGATCCAGATACACACACCTACTCACCTACCGTTCCATTTTCATGGCAGCCATATTTAAGGGTAACATTATTAAAAATATATTTTGACTAATCATCAACAAAGTTTTTTTTTAACACCCAACCTTACTTACTACTGACCTACCCTTCCATTACTGTGGCAGCCATACTTAAAGGGTAACTAAAGTAAAAAAAAAAACTAATTTTGACCAATCATCAAAAAAAAAATGTTTTTTTAACCCCCCAACCTGAGACAGGTACACACACCTACTGACCTACTCTTCCATTTCTGTGGCAGACATACTTAAAGTGTAATTATAGTCAAAAATAAATAAAGTTGTTTTTAACTTCCAAACTGATACAGGTACACACACCAACTGAGGTACCCATTCATTCATTTGGCAATCATATTTAAAGGGTAAGTATAGTAAAAAAAAAAACATATTTTGACCAATCACCAAAAAGTTAGTCTTTTATCCCCCAACCTGACACGAGTACACACACCAACTGACCTGCCTTTAATTCATGTGACATCCATATTTAAAGGGTAAGTAAAAAACAACAATTTCCTCTTCATTGGCATTATTGGGTTTTGAAATCTGCAGCACAAACACACACATTCCCTTCCAGAATGCAGCCTTTGAAGCCAAATTCAAATTTTATACTTTCCCTTACTAGTTTTCAATTGCATTACTGCAGTACTGACTAGATTTTTTACTGTCCCCTTTCTGGACCCTCCCTCCATGCAGTCAATCAAGGGTGTGACTGCTGACATTACAGCCAATGATTGACTACTGTTTCACCTGTTGCCTCCCCTGCCCCCTCTGCCCATGCTCAAGCTTCTAAAAAGCTCACCAAGCAGAGAGAGGAGGCAGATACCTTTGCCAGAAAGGCATAGAACTTATCATTAAATATCTAGTTACAAATGCATGTAATAAATTGGGGTTGCTTGCAGATAACTTGACAACTCAATAGTATTTTTGTTTTAAGGGTGGACATGCCCTTTAATATTGAGATTGTGTCCCCATAGCTAAAGAATTCATTTAAAAAAAATAGCCAACACTTCTTATAACCATTAACAAAACCGCCATGTTACATAATTCCTAATGCTAGGAAAAGTCCTGAGGATAAATGCTAAAGCATACACTCCATTATAAAAGGATTAGACAAGAACAGTGTTTTACTGTAGCCTTTAGCGAAGACAATCATCTGGGAATTCCATCATATCTATATTTGGAAAAAGAAATTAGTTATTTTTCTTTAATGAAATTAACATTAATAATATTAAATTTGGGGGGAAAATGGATCATAAAGCATCTGTTTTACATCTGCAAATAATTTTCATATATTCATATGTGGCATTAAGAGATCATTGGAATGGTTCTCTGTCAACGGTGGCTGTTATATGTTGCCCATATTCTTTACACTTATACAGTTGCTAAGTAACAATTTCAAACCTTTGAACTGATGTGTTTTAGTAAAATAAGCAAGAAGATCAATACTCTTTATAAATGGTTTTTCTTAATCTGCATTACTGTTTGAACAATGTCTTGGGATTGAATCCAGACCAAATGCACCGAGTTACAGGCTTTTTTTTGTGACAATCTACTACATTTCTCAAAAAGCCCTGGAAATCTAGATGGATCTGGCCGTGAAGTGTGACTGGTGGATGAATGCCCAAAAAAGGGTTTATGTATGGGCTTCCTGTCAGCTGGTCAGATCATCAATGACGCCCAACAGAACATCCAAGCAGGAAGCAATTGTCACCTGTAAAGGTCATTTGGTGGGCAGTCATGTGTTGTTGGTCATGTTTGTACCTAACTTTAGAAGTGTTGTTTTTCAAACATTCCCTATTGTACACATATTGTATGTTTGTAAATAAAAGTCACACCTTTCTTGTTGCCAACAATCCAGTTGGAGAAGATTTTTAGCTGTGGAGATATTTGTAGTCATCCCTTATCACAGTAAATGTTGTGTCAGTGTGTCAGACAATCATCAGGGAGATTCAACAAAAGTTCTTATAGTTAAAAATGGTGCTAATTTTGCCCCAACCAATCAGATCTTATTTAACATTTGAAAGCTAACATCTGGGGCAAAATTAGCACCATTTTTAACTATAAGAACTTTTATTGAATCTCCCTGTAAATATCTTAAACTTTACCTAATGATACGCATACAGTGTGCAAGAATGAAAGGGCACCCATTCCCTACCAATGTCTCAATGATATAGGGTAAATAGACAACACCTTTGTTTTTTGTATCTACAAAATGGAGGATGTAGAAGAAGGCCCACTAAGGGGGCGATGATATATCGTCCAAGTTTGGGTCGAATCAGTGAAAAACCCAAGTTACCCAATGGGGTAACTGTGGGATTTTCACTAATTTAGCGCTTGACACCATTTATAAAACATTTTGGAAATAGCATGGCGTAACCTATGTTGAAAAGGCTAGGTTAAGATTAGTGCAACAATTTTGTTTGTACGCCTTTTCTGGGGAGGTGCACGGCCTATGCAGAAACAAAATCCAGTCGTCTTACCTGACCGGGATCCAGCGATACTGTAAGTGTCCCATTGGAGTTTGGAGCTGGATTGCAGACAGGTAAGACGTCCATTTTTTGGTTTTTCGTCCCATAAGCCTTACACTTACTTTTACCATTTTTAATAAAAATTAAATGATGCAATATAGATGTTTCTTTAACATCCTGTTGGCACCTTTACATTTAGCAACTTTAGCAAGTCCAGGTGAGGCCTCCTGCAGTAAAAATTCATCCTCTTAACTACCCTGCTCCGGTGTTATCATGTACATCACATTGCCCAATGAAATCAGCTTCTTTAAAAACAAATGTGTCCACATTTCAAAACAATTTGTTTCAGTTTCCCAACAACTTTACAGCAAAGAAACATTTGTTTATAGAGCACTAAAGTTTGTATCTGATAAACACATTTCCGTAACGTTGTGTGAAAATGGTTAAATATCAGGGAAAAAAACGATAGTTCCTTAATGTTCACTGATCTAGACAAAACTGCCATGAGATCTGCTTTCTTCAGCAGTTATTGATATTAATTGCTGTATTAGAATGTGCTGAGGGAATAGACATTTCCCAATGCAAGCATAAGGGATCATTATTTATAAGCTAAATGATCCCACAAATTCTACACTTAACATTTCCATTGGAAATATTAAAACAAAAAAAAAAATGGATGCAAAAGTTTAAGTTTTGGACTGGGTTCACAAAGAAAGGGTTTGTGACTATTTAACTGCTTCGCAGTTCTCCTCCAGTTGACACTATGCAAGTGTTTGGTAGTAAAAGGGACAATCAATCTACAAATAAATTGAAAAGTGACAAATGCACTGCCCACGTCACCGAGTAAAGGCAGATGAACTGGTAGATCTGGCTGGAGATTTCTCTTGAAAAGAATGATGTTGCATTTTATATTTTCATGTGGTGTACGATTAAAGGAGAACAAAAGTCTAATGATAAATTTAGTTCAGGTGGTTTCCTAGAGGCTCGTACACAAATGTGATCGCGGGTCCCAACCTGTGACCCATGATGTGTACAAATGAACGTTTCGGACGATAATCGTCCCGTGTATAGGCGCTTTATCGGGCGAAACGGTTGTTCCTTTGGAGATCGGAAACAGCAGAAAAGCGAGGGTCGCACTCCAAAGTAAATTAAATTGAATTTATTTTATAACCACACATATATCACAACGTTTCGGGGGGAAACATGCCCCCTTCCTCAGTGAATCTCAGTGACCTTCACCTGAGGAAGTGGGGCATGTTTCCCCCCGAAACGTTGTGATATATGTGTGGTTATAAAATAAATTCAATTTAATTTACTTTGGAGTGCGACCCTCGCTTTTCTGCTGTTTCCGATTGATATATGTCCATTAAGGGTTGGTCTATCTGGAGGAGTGGGCACCCACGTGTGGACGAGTGCAGAGGATCACCTTTACTTTATTGGGTTCCTTTGGAGATCCCCGAACGGCCAATAAAGTGCCTACACATGGACCGATTATCGGTCAAAACGTTCGTTCGTACACATCGTTCGTTGCAGGTCGGGACCCGCGATCGCACATGTGTACGAGCCTTAAGTAAAGAAGTAAACCAGTTTATCAAGTACAGTGTGTAAATAAAGGTGGCCAAACACATTGGCGATAACCGACAAATCCCATCGGATCCCTTGATCAAAGGGCCCATATTAGAGTTAAGCTAAGTACAGATGTGCGATGAAGGCACAATCAATGGCTGACAACAAGTTCATATATGGGCTCATATATGGGCTTTTATTCGAGCATTGTTTATGATCTAGTGGGTCAGATTATGAATGACGCCCGACAGAACGCCCACACAGGAAGCTATTGGTGCCCGTAAAGGCTGTTGGGTGGGCAGTTGTGCGTAAAATTAATAAATATTCATTTTCCAACAGTTTAGACTTGACTGGGAGAGGGTCATGGGAAGCTCCACATATTTCCTTGACTAATAGACAACAAACATCAGATTAAAAATATCATTAATATTTCCATATAATTCCTAACTAAATATCTGCCTGTTTAATATTAAAATATTAAATTTTTTTCTGTAGTGTAGGCCCCCACCCCACCCCCAACCACTATAGTACTTTGTCTAAAAACTCCCCCGATCATTACTTTGCCTCTCTCCTCCGACATTCTGTCACGGCCCTCTGCTTGCATGAAACTGCAAGCAGGGGGCCGGACTGTCAGTCGCGTCCGTGATTGGCTGAGAGGCAGCCAAGTAAGTATAGATCGGGGAAGTTTTTAGACAAATTACTATAGTGGTTGGGGGTGGCGGAGGGAGCTCTTCACTACAGCAAAGGGGTTTGTAGCTAGGGGGAGGGAGAGCAAAATGGGTGGAAGAGGGAGGGGGGGAGGGCTGCACTGAGCATGTGCAAATTCTCCCAGAGGAGAAACAGGAGGCAGAGTGCTGTATGGACTCTGCCAGGCTCCTGGTGGGCAGTTTTCTATACTTTGTATTGACATTACAGGAGAACCATTTGGAGCAGGGATGTAAGGTAAGGATTTTTTTTTATTTTTTTACACAGTGGGGCCTGTAGTGGGTTTAAATATAGTTTTGGGGGTGGACATGCCCCCAGTTGTAGTCCCCTTTTCCCTTCAGCACTAGGGGGTGCTCAACAAATAGCTAATTGAAGAATTCCTGTCTCCCTCCCTGGGTAAATCAAACTGAGCATATCTGAGGTCACTAAGCTAGGGCAAGGGGCAGTAACTGCAGTACTGATTGTATCTTTGCTAAAAAAAATGTTTAAAAAAAAAACACCCTTAATACATCATATTAATCATCAGTTTCTGGGCTACAGATCAGGGCTGTAGATCTCCTTTAAGGTAAATATTTAAAGAAATATAATAGTTGAGGTCCTTATTACATGGAAAATCCTTGTATCCAAAGTTATTATTAATAAGTAATTAATAAGAAATAAATTTATTGCAATGCATTTTACCTAAAGTGTGTATTAATGATTAACATTATGTACTGTTATTCTGCGATCCATATTTCTTTTTCATATTTTTCTGGGTAATAGAAACACAAAATGAAACCAATTAAAATGTGATGCATTTTCTATAGGAAATCTGAAATCTTTCTTTGAATGGTAGGAAATATACTGGCATGTATTTCCATATTAAGCCATGCAGCTCTACTCAGCTATTCATGAATGCCCCAATATTTTTATCTGGATTAGAATACTTTCCCTACATCTGGGTTAAGCGTATCAGCCTAGCACGTGTTTAGACAGGCTGACTTTAAATGGCGTCTGTAGGTTAACGATTAACACAATTCAGCGGTGGATTGACTTTATCTTGAGAGGGGACATTTTTAAGTCATCAACCTATAAATATCTAAAAACACAAACTCAAAGAAAAATCTGCAAGACTTAAATATATATATTTTTTTTATTAACTGAGCCCTCAATTCATATTTTCCACTTAAGGATATTAAAGTAATTTACCATATCTGAATTTGCAAGGCCTGCTTAGGAGCTCATAGAGGAGGCATATTTAGGCTGAAGCCATCACTCAGAAATGCATTAAGTGGGTCAGGAGCCACGAATCCAAGTTCTTGCACCTGTGTTATTGTAATACCAGATGATCAGCTTTGCGAATTTAATTTAATACACATCAAAGGGGTCTCGTTCATTATTTTTTTTTTTTTCTTTCTAGGTATATCGGGTTTATAGAAGTATAGGGAGTGCAAAGAAAAAAAGACATTTAGGGTGTAACTAATCTGGTTTTATTCTACAAAGATTTCTTTTCATTCTGGTTGTAATTATAAGGTAAATTATAACAAAGTGACTGTCTGGTCCTCCCTTTTCTTTTTTGATCAGGTAATACAATGTAAAAACCCTGCTTAATTGTACAGGGAAAATGTAGATGTACTGTAAGGGCAGACTGATTTAAATAACTATTAAGCAATATAAATGTTTGTATCTGTAAACTTGTTTTATTTATTTATTAAGTACACCCCAAACCCCGATCCATTTAACTTACTTGCCCAGGAGCATACTTACAAGGCCCGATTCCTTGCCGCCTAGGTGCGGTTCCCTGCAAAAACAGGAGCAGTGTGGCTCTGCGCTGACAGCCATTCTGCTTCCTGGTAGCGGCTGTCAGCTATTGCCCATGATGTCATCTGAAGCCTTTGACGGCAGCAGAGTGGCGAGGGACCGGGTGGTGTAAGCATGTTTCTGGGCATCTTTGGGGAAAGTAAAACGGATCTAGGGTTTGCAAGGGTGCTTAACCTGCGTATAAAATTTCTTTTTGTGGGTGGACATGTCCCTTAATATTTTACAGTTTTGTATTGGAAAACTTTATTTTGTTTGCTTCTCAGTAAAATCAAATGGAATAAACATTTTAAAGATCTCAGACAATATCTAGTTTGATAGAGCAAATGTTGTGCAATATTATAGGGCATGTCCACTACTATAGTACAAATTCTCCACATGATGTACTTCTTATAGCAGCCCCAACCACACCCAAATTGCTTTACAAAACCATATCAGTAGCCTGCCCCACCTCATCATACAGTCTGGTTACCTTTGCAAAGGTTCACGCCTCCCTCTGGCACTTCCCAAGCTTGAGCATGCACAGGGGGTATGCATAGGAACCCATTCATTCATTGGCACTCACTCACAGACAAAGGCCACGGTTACATACTGTATTGCGGTCTTTAGTTGGGGGGTCCTGAAATTAAAGGATATCTTTACTTTAGATACATCAAGATCCCACTTCCCAAAAACTTTTTCAGAATTTACATCTGAGCTGTAGATCCTGATAAATCATCATTTGAAATCACAGCATTTACGGGGAAAGACCTGTCACTCCAGAAGCAGAAATTATAATATGTGACCCATCCCTGACCTCTTACAAGGATCTTTGGCTGCCTGCCAGCACACTTTCTGCAACAATTAAGAGAATCAGCAAAGAAAAGAAAGAAGGTGGAGATGTGTAAACAGAGTAGGGTCCATGGTGAGGCTGAGAACTTGTAAGTGTCGCAGACACTACAAGGAGGCAGTAAGAAAGGGAGGTGGCAGGAGTTCAGAGTGTTAAGTGAGTATTGTGACCCTTTAAAGGAACACTAAACAGATTTAATTTTTTATTATATATATAAAATCTGTATCTATTATTCACAGGGAGGTGAGAACGCCTATTCCCACCTCCCTGTGAATGCCAGGGGAACAGTGCAAGACTTACCGGTGGTCCATTTGGCTCCTTCTCAGTAGAGATGTCCGAACTTCGCAAAATCCGGTCCGCTCGAGGATCCGCGAATTTTCGGAAAAATTCGAAAATTCGAAAATCCGCGAGCGGACCCATTAAAATGAAAAATACCCTCGAAATTACGAGATTTCCCGTGTTTTAGAAAGTTTTCGAAATTATGGGTTTTCGTGTATTTTCGAAAATTTTCGAAAATACGAGAAAACTAATATTTTCGAAAATATGTATTTTCGAAAATACGTGTAATCCTCGTAATTTCGAAAATTTGCGAAATTAAGTGAAAACTCGTAATTTCGAAAATTTTTTAAAATACGAAAAATCCGCAAATCGGAAGTTCGGAAGGTGGAAAATCCGGAAAATCTGAAAAAATCCGCCGTTCGTGAACCGGATAAATCCGCGGCGGATCCGGGTTCAGATCCGCGAACCGGCCATCCCTACTTCTCAACTGTTAGGCATGCTGTCAAAACCGAGCTCCTATCTTCGGCGCATGTACGCCAATACAAAAGATAGCTGAGAGGGAAGTGAGAAGGAGCTGCGTGTGGAGCACTGTTACCCAGGCATTCTATTACTCACAGGGTGGAGGGAATAAGCGGCGATCTTACGGTACGTCCCTGTGAATAATAGCTACAGACGCAATGCACTTAAAATATATAGTTTAGTGTCCCTTTAAGCATAGTTTTTTGTGGGGGGGGGGAGGGGGAAAATGCTGTCTAGGCAGAAAAATATAAAGGAAAAAACATTTAGGTGTTATATGTAGATATGAGCAATTGGGGTATAAGCAAACATATTACATTTACCTGTTACTTTCCTTGGACTTAGTGTTTGATTCTCTGACCTTTCCACTTTACTGGAAAACCTAGATGTTTCTCTTGTACATTTTGGCCATATTTATAAAGGTATCACAACTGGGAAATATTGAAGTTGTATGTGTATTTTACAGTGGTGTTTGGTTTTTTCCACCACTGTTGTAAAATGCAGGGCACAATTTATAAATGGCCACCGTTGCATAAATGTAACCAGTGTATCCTACAAAGTGGCAATAAATAATCAACCAGTATCATAGTTTACAGCCACTAAAAAATAAGCAATGCCCGATAAGTAGGATTTATAAATGTGCCCCTATGTCTTCCTCTCATTATAATCTTTTTGTAAATACGTTAACCAGATTCACCATGAAACCAAACAATGAGACCTAATCAGTAATCAGACTTGTAACAGTAACATTATAATACAAGGAAATCATCTGTCTGGTAAAATCATGTTATGGCTGTTGACATTTCAGTAAGATGGCCGCAACTGGTATGTTCTGGAGTACCTGTATATATTCGAGTATAAGTCGAGTATAAGTTGAGGTAACTGAAAAATTTGTAAAAACTGATTGAATCGAGTATAAGCCGAGGGTGGAAATTAGTTGCCCTTTAAATGGACAGAAGAATTCCCATACATGAATCCCATACAGTAATAGCCAAATCCAGTACCAATAAGCCCAATTCCTTGGAACTCCAGATGTTTAGTTTATAGTAGTTTATAGTATTTGAGGTTGAATAAAGACATACGTCCATCCAGTCCAACCCATCTAGCAATATCCTCATTTCCTGCCTAACTGTTGATCCAGAGGACGGCAAAAAAAGACCACCAAATTTATGAAGGGGGAAAAAATTCCTTCCTGACTCCAAGTGGCAATAAGAAATTTTCCTGGATCAACTCTACTTTATGTATCAATACCAGTAACTTGCAACATTCCTTGTTTGCAGAAACTCATCCAGCTTTTTTTTGAAACTGACCAATAAACCTGCCAAAACAATGTCCACTGGAAGACAGTTCCATAGATTAACAGTTCTCACAGTGAAAAACCCTTTCCGAACTTGAAGCCTGAACCTTTTTTCTTCAAGTCTTAAGGGATGCCCTCGTGTCCTCTGACATGTTCTATTGGTGAACAATGCCCCAGTAATCATACCCCCACGCAAGCGCCTTTTCTCTACATAATTGTAACTTTTCCAATCTCTCTTCATATTCAAGCTCCCCCAATCCCCTTATTAATTTAGTTGTCCTTCTCTGAACCCTTTCCATTTCAAAGATGTCCTTTCTGCCAATTAGCAGCCCAATGTGACAATCTATCTAGATCCCCCTGCAACAATTGCACATCTTCTGAAGTTTTTAATGGTCGACAAAGTTTTGTGCTGTCATTAAACACAGAAACCTTGCTGACAATACCCACTTCCAAATCATTAATAAATAGATTAAATAGAAGCAGCCCCAACACAGAACCCTGTGGCACCCCACTTAGCACTTTAGTCCATAATGATGAAGCCCTATTTACAACTACTCTCTACATCCTATTCATTAACCAATTTTCTATCCATGTACAAATGTGACTCCCCAGACCAACAGACCTTAACTACATTATACTTGGATTTAACTTTGCAAAATCCAAGTAAACTACATCTACTTCTATGCCAGAGTCTAAATTTCTACTTACTTCCTCATAAAAACCAAGCAAGCTAGTTTGACAAGATCTATTCCTCCTAAATCCATGCTGGTTACTACTTGTACTACTATAATGTCAGTCCTGGAAACATACTCTAGAACATGTTCCCTTATTAAACTTTCCAGGATCTTCCCCACCACTGAAGTTAAACTTACAGGCCTGTAATTATCCGGCTGTGAACGACTACCCTTTTTCAATATTGGTATAACATCAGCCTTTTTCCAATCCAGAGGCACACCACCGGACATGAGGGAATCTGCAAAAATAAGAAACAATGGCCTAGATAAAATGGAACTTAACTCCCTAAGTACCCGAGAATGTATTTTATCCGGTCCAGGAGATTTATTAATATTAACCTTATTTAGTTCTTTCTGTACCATATCCTCAGTTAACCAAAGTGCACTTAAATCTTTTATACCATCATTGCTACTATACTCTATGATATCTGTACTTGGATCTTCTATCTGTGTATACAGAGGGGAAAAAAGTATTTAAGACATTTGCTTTATCGCCATCCTCCGTAACTAACTTATCCCCATTAATTAATGGTGCCACATTCTCAGTCCTCATCTTCTTACTATTAATATACTTAAAAAAAATTAGGCTTAGTGATGCTTTGTTCAGCTATCCTAACTTCATTATTAATTTTAGCTAGGTTGATTGCTTTCTTACACTCCTTGTTACAGTTTTTATAATCCCTAAAGGCCCTTTTCATTCCCTCGGCCTTAAAGGTTTTAAATGACTTTTTCTTCTTTCCATTTGCCTCTTTACATCAGAATTCAGCCACATGGGCGTGGATTTATTTTTTATACATTTATTTCCCCAGGGTATAAATTTAGATGTGAACTGGCTTAAAATCCCCTTAAACACAGTCCACTTCTGTTCAGTACCTTTACCTGATAATACATTATCCCAGTTGACATTCTGAGGAGCTGCTTTTAACCTGGGAAAATTTGCCTTCCCGAAATTAAAAGTCTTTGTTAACCCAGCACACTTGTCCTTTTGATAACAAAGTCCAAACGCCACAATTTCATGGTCACTATTCAATAAGCCTGCAGTTACCTTTATATCTATAATGCGCTCCACGATGTTAGATATTATCAGATCCAACAGAGCTCCTTTTCTAGTAAGAACCTCAACCACCTGTGAGAGAAAATGATCCTGCAGCAAATTCAGGAACTCATCGCCTTTTTCAATCAATGTCAGGGTAATTAAAGTCCCCCATAATGATCACACTCCCCAAACTTGCAGCCCTTGCCAACTGCATATGAAGTTGACTCACCTCCTCTCTGCTAGCAATTGGCGGCTTATAGCAGACACCAAAAATGACATTACCCCTGTTGCCTAATTCCACCCATATCGCCTAAACTTTAACATCCATATCGCCAGTTATCTCTTCTTTTAAATTTGGCTTCAATTCTTTTTTAACATAAACACATACTCCCAGCATGCTTTGTTACTGGGAGTTTCAGTTTCTAAACATGTGGAGTAGCAAGGTTCAGTAAACTTTTAATTAAGCTTACCATCCTTTACAATTCTCCTGAATCCCATATAGCAAAGGGCCCTCTGACCCCATTTAGTAAAGGGCCCTCTGACCCCCATATAGTAAAGGACTCTCTGATCCCAATAGTTAAAAATGTCACCTGAGTTGTAGTTTCAAGCTGTCATTTGCACTGTACTAGCAGCTGTTTTTTGACCCAAACCGAGGAGACCCATCAGATTTACAGCTTCCAGATGAGCAGTGACAGTGCTGAGTGAGTCCAGCAGCCAGACTACAGGAAGCAGTCTGGCTAACTTTAAAGCCTGAAAAATTTGACTTATACTCGAGTATATACGGTATCTCATGAAAATATCGTGAGAGTCACGAGATTAGGATTTTTAAGTCTTGCGGTCCCTTCCTGATGACGCACTTGATCTGCGCCATTGAGGAAGTTCGCACACACGGACAAAACGCATCTGGCATGAAGTTTTAAATGCCCTTGATCCCTCCACCTTTTACTATGAATCGGTTGGACCCTTTGTATTGTATTACTGGCGATATCTAATTTGATGCCTCACTGTTGATATTGCTTGAATCTTTTATAGATATGATGTATACTAATGCAGGGGTTGATCCACTCCTGTGATTTAGTAGTACAATATACCGGTATATTGTTAGGTGTAGATTGATCTTAGAGGGATGTTTTTAAAGTGTTTTTGGTTTGTAATCGTTAATATAGGAAATTTAGTATCATTTTAACTAGCTTAATAAAATTTTTACATTCACATTATTTTTGTATCAGTGTGCACAATTTTGTCCATACTTTTTGGTGTTTATAGTGTTATTTACTATAGTGTTATTTATGGGCCTAACCAGTTGTGTTTAAATGAGTTGGACCAATAGGTGGTGTGATTGTGAGCCTGTAGCTAAAGAGACATATGTGCATACGCAAGGCTTTTAGAAAGATAACAGTAAGACTGGAAAAGTGTCTATCGACATTTACTTACTACTTCTTTTTGGACTACACTATAAGTTCTATAAATTCTGCCAGACTATACATAATATACTCCTATCAATTATCTCCCATCAATTAACCAAAGCCCCTTTATACCCTCTGTCTGAATCTGAATGTATCAGGCCCACTTTAATTGTAAACTCTTTAGCGTAGGGGCCTTCACTTCAGTAAACACTTATGGTATATTTTGCCTACTTATTTAGCCATTTGTTTTGCATTAATAATACATTTATTATTGTGTGTTATACTCTATTGCTTGAGTTTAATCTGTGTGTGGCTCTTGGAGCGTTCCATTTGGGATCCAACACTTTCAAATGAAGTCTTCCTTTGGCTTCCGCTTTAAATACTTGAAGATCAGGCCATACCATTGTATTTCAATACATAGAAGTCCATGATTTTCCTTTTTATTGCTTTCCTTTGTCTTGATCTTTTTCAAAAGGAAATTCCAGATGGAAACCAGATGATAACATCAACTTTGATTGCTTTGAAGACCATAGTTTAGAGTTTTACACGTGGCATTCGATGCAGATTCAGCCCGGAACTCATTTATGAAGGATAAATTTGTCCTGTATGCGAATGATCCCGTAGAAAGGAGTTCTGCACCTCTTGCGGAACTTGAGCTTTTAAAATAGATTTATATTTCTGTAACCTAAAGATGGAAAATTTACCAGTGACTTCTCATAAAGTCAGATTGTTTTGCTTTGAAAACCTGTGTAACTCTAGTGTGTATGTTGGATGTGGCTTTATTTTGTGACCTTCGAAAATAACCTCGTATTTTTGGCAACCCTGCTTTTGAGTTTCCGATCATATTTTTCAGGGTTATCGAACATGCAAGGTTATTTTCGAGGGTACGTTCCATTTTCAGATTTTCAATTTTCGGATTGTTTCAAGAGATGGCCGGACTTCAAAGATCGGTTCTTTTTCGAACTTTGACAAAAGTTTGAAAGTCCAGAAGTTCAAAAACAGACCCATTAAATTCAATGGTTCTAAAAGTTTGGCTGAAATACAGTTAAAATAACAATGGTAACTTAATGTAAATGGCTCTGGGACCGGGAAAATAGTCTGGGGGACATGTACAAATATTCAGGAAAGAAAATCGATTTTATTCTTGCGTGCTATACTATCGAGCTCCCGTGTTTGATTTTTGATAATTATCCCACAAACGAATAGAAGATTCAAGGGTTACCGAACCCTTGAGTCCAGATTCGAGGATTACCGAACTCTCGAATCATATGATGGAGGGTTACCAAACCCTCGACTGATTCGATAATTATCGAAAGTCCGGAAAGAGAAATGCGGGTCCGGTATAGTTTGAAAAGTCCGGGTCCGTTCGAACTTGTTTAGTTCGGGTCCATTTCTAATTGTTTCTGAGATCTGTAAATCTGAAAATGGAACAAAACTTAAGAGTTTCAAACATCTCTAGCAGAAATGAATGAATCCAAAAATTCAATTCAAACCCATTTCAAAAAGCAGTTTTCCAATTTTTTTAACCACATTTTTAACCAGAATTTTCAACTTTCTGGATTTTTTCATTTTTGACTGTGATTTTTTAATTTTTCAACTTTGGGACTTGTTTCTAGTGGGAGGAAAACTCACATTAGCAGAGGGACAACATTTTATCATTATTGTGGATTTATATAACGCCAACATCTTCCGTAGCGCTTTACAATTACAAGTATACATTCACATCAGGCCCTGCCCTGAAGAGCTTACAATCTGAGCACATTTATTTGACACATACAACCTATCAGTATGTCTTTATGATTGTGGGGGAAACTGTGCCCAGAGGAAACCCACGCAAGCACGGCGAGAACATACAAACTCCTTGCAGATGTGTCCAAGGCTGGAATTGAACTCAGGACTTTAGCGCTGCAAGACATCAGTATATAAACAAGTCCGGTTATTCAGGTTAAAAAAACACACATGCAAATATGCCTTACACCACCGGTTTCCTCCATCCCGGATGAATTAGACCAAAGATAAAGATAGGTGTAGCCACAGAAGACACAGAACTGCTGCTGGGTAAAAGACAAAACACGCTTTATTGCAGAAAAATGTGTGCTAGATGTTTCGGACAAAGGTCCTTTTTCAAGCATGAGGCATCAGTGCTACCCACTGAGCCACCACTATGACCATTATATTATTACTGCTTCTTGTGAGCGTGTGATTGACATGCAAGACACTACAGGCATTAAATTGCTTCCTATGTAGAAATGTTACAAACTCAAATTCACATGTACTAGTCTGCAAACATATAAGATAAAGCTATAGGCTGATAGATGGTTGTTTACTGGCACTTATAAGGTGAAATAACTGCTGAGTGCATCACTTTTCCATTCTTATTGGTTGGGTCTTGTGTACTGCTTTTTACTTTCTCTCTCTCCAGCTCATTTTTATTCCTAGGAAACACCATTTCCCCAAGATTAGTTCCTTACAATATCATGTGTATATAGTGGGTCCATCCGCTCCATGAAAATGTTAACAGTTGAATGTAGAAAATGCTCTGAGGTGAAGTTTTTTTTTTTTTTAATAACCTTAGGGCTTAAAATAATAATACTATTTTGTACAGAGACTAACAGTATTTAAAGGGACATTTCAACCCCACACAGACATTCATATGCAATATAAGGACCCTCATAATCACAAAACTTCCCTATTTCTCAGGGGTCCCTGGAAGGAGATCACTAGACATATACCAGAGGATCCTACTTGTACTCAATGATAATAAATATTATATATCCTTTATTTATTTATCGAATTTACGGACCGTTTGTTAGCCCTAGAATGTATTGTTCGCTAACCCTCGAAAGTATCGTTCGATTGCGGTAACCCTCAAATTTATGGTTCTATTTTCGCTAACCCTCAAAAGTATCATTCGGTAACCCTCGAATTGGCCGTAACCCTCGAATGTAGCTTGCGCAATTGCCCAAAAGTGTTTAAGAAGTGTTTTAACAAGTTTTGGTGATAGTGACACGTTCCCCAGACCATTTCCCAGGTGCCACAGCCATCTACAATAAGCTACCATTGTAAGCATCATCCAGACTTTTTGAACTATCACTCTTTATTGACTTTAACGGGTCTATTTTTAAACTTTCAAACTTTTACTGAAGTTCGAAAGTTCAAAAACGGACCGAACTTTATGAAGTTCGTCCATTTCTATTTGGGATCTGTGCATACACTGATGAGTGACGAGGCCTATTTATTTGTGTCCATTGTCATACGCTTCCATAGACTGGTATCAAGTGCGATTTTGGAAAAAAACAAAAATGGTGATTGCGTGCGCTAGAAATGCAAAACAGATTGCAACATACATAGCGGGGCTTGCTTTCCGTAATTCCATTATTGTTATAATAAAATAATGTTAAGGTTGCTCTTGTGCATTTCCAGTTGGAGCACTCAACTTCTCCTATCTGCAAATGTACAATTACAGGAGGGGAACAATCAGGAGGAACCATCGGGGGTGCAATAAAGTTATTTATCGTGTTAGTGTGAGTTTTTTTTTACTTATTTTGCAGGGGCCGACCTTATTTCCAAAGCTTTCTGGTAATAGTACAGGAAACCCCTTAAAACTCAATGTAGGTTGAACTACTATTTATTGTAAAACTGATGTGACTTTATTCATGCAGGACCACAGCTCAGGAAAAGGGGGTTGAAGTTGGGCTATCCTATTCAATACCAGCTACTGCAGCTTTAAATGTTTTAAACCTTACTTGTGGTTTACTCGCAGCAAGATTATGTACAAGTAATAGATTCTGTAACTAAGAAGGCTTCCAAGCTGTTGCCAGAACAACCCACAGCCCATGTAGTCTTCAAAGAGCCACGCCCCTGACTCCAGTATTCATTGTCTCTATGCACAGAGTAATTTCTATGCAGATGTCTCCACACCAATATGTGATAGGACTTTGAATCAGCTGATTTTACTAACATTTTTTATACTGTTCCTAGCAAAAGATAAAACTTCTAAATGTACATGTTTGCCTTGCATATGGTGCAGTGGTGGATCACCTGCTTAAACATTTCCGTGTAAGGATAACAGAGAATAAAGAAGCCATAGCTGCCTCCTTGCTTTGTGTACCTCTGACCTAATCATTATAGGTTTGTTTAACAACATACATGCATCTGGGTGGGTGCAGGATTAGAGGGACCCTAAGCCAAATACTGTGTTTTAGAAAATCTAATACTTGTTTTAGAAGCACACAGCCCACTTGGTCACAGGTTCAAATACCCAGACTTACTTTTATTTCTTGTTTCTATTATGTTCCTAGCAACAGATATAGTATTCCCAATAGTATGTTTGTTGGGCAAAGCAAGACAGAGTACATGAGTTTGCAGGTTCAATTCCTCAGACTTATATATCATTGTTAGGGATAATTTGAAGGAAAAAAATGAAATCCCTCTTCTGTGTCAGGGAGAGGGATGATCACTGTGCTGCTATTTGATTGGATGTCAGCTTCTAGGAAGCAAGGCTGCAACTTTCTCATTTTCATCTGTTGAACACTTCAGAGCCTGTGAAGTGTACTGCGTACAATTAGCTGGGAGTCACCCAGCTATAGTGGATTATGGGAGATGAGCACAGATTAGTTTCATGAATAATCCAGCAGCCACAGCAGAGGGAGAGGTAAGACACAACTTGTAGGTTTGTGAATGTGCTCTGTCTATTGGAACAATGTTGTTTAGAGACTTAAGTTTCCCTTTAACTTTCTCATTTTCATTACGCATTGATGAATTAACAGTAGTAGTTAATACCTTAGGAACAAGTGCAAATTAGGTGCACTACTAGATAAGATTGCATCCCCTTGTTTAAGTGCTGACCGTGATGCGTCTACAGTAGACAATAATAGTAGGTAGGTTTTCTTTCTCCACTCTCCCGGAACAAGACGTGATGCAGGTATCCTGTTATAAAAAAAAATAATTTGCAATTTAATACCAATAATCAATACGTATTTGAGACCAGACAACAACATACCTGCCAAACATTCCATTATCCACTAATTCTTGAGCATTAAACAGTGCAAGAAATTGGCAAAATTAACTTATAATAAGATTCTTCATGTTTTTTAATCTTCCTGTGGCATTTGTCATTTATTTTCTACCATGGAGCTCTTTAATATTTTTTTTCCCTCCGTTTTCTTTTTTTTCTCGCTTCAAGTCAGAAGTTTAAAAATCTTTTGGTTCCTAATAACTGCAAAAAAATGGTTATTTAAAGATAACTACATCTGCTTAATGCCAGACTATCAAATTCTTACTGCTTTGAAGCTGCAAATTAATGACGAGCAGAGGAACACTGACTATCTTTCAGGGAAAACTGACCTCTTTTTTATAACCACACATCGCTAATGTCATCTTTCTGGTGCATCTCATTATGTGAATTTCATGGGTAAAAAAAGGGAATAAAAAAAAAATTGTCTCCAGGCGGTGAGGAAATAAAACAAACTTCAGTCTTTATTTCTTTGAACATTTTTTGATCTAACACCTTCGGAAGATATCACCCCCTCCCCCCCTTTCGTGTATAACATGCAACTTGTGTCATATATTATCCGTAACTAATTATGTTAATTTTCGGTCTATAAAAGTAACTGAAAACCATTAAGGAATAAAGGTTTTTTTTTTCCCCTGAGTAGACGTATTCTATAAACAAAACCGGTCCCCCCCTTTTTTTTTTTTAAACAAGGCAACCCTTAGTCAAATTTGCAAGTAACAGAGAGGGGTTTGTACTAAAAATACAACAAAGGCTTGTGAATATGCCCATTTATTCCAACCTTATTAGGTCATTTATGAAAAAGTATGACGGGAAGCTATTTTTTTTTTTAGTGCCTGCGATTTGCATAAAGCTGGCGCTCTATTAATGAGAGAACTTCCTGCCTTTTGTACGCGAACAGCTAGAAATAGCAGCACAGTAAGTTTTTCAGATGCCCAATTACTCTGCCTGCTGAGTTCAGAGATGCACTACAAAGCAAACATGATATGAAATGCAACAGGCAATGCTATTTACCTATCACTAGATAATACCAATATAGACACAATTACAGATGTGCCATCACAAATAGTACAACACAACACTAACATCACACACATAATATATAAAGGGATTTGGGTTCTTTTTATGGTTAATCAAATGTTCACCCCCCCCCAAACCTCTGAAGAAAATAAGATAATAAGCTTGGCCATGTTTATAACATATTCATTTTAAAAAGTTTAATCATTTCCATTGGCTGGGTCATCAGCTTTCCATATTGCCCGTCTAAAACCTTTAAAAACATCAGTAAATTATGTTATATATATATTTTTGTATAGGATAATATCTGTTGTATTCAGTTAGATCAACTGGACTTAAAGTAAAGTCATCTTGGCAAAGGAACATTACTGTTTCAGGAGAGGTGTTAAGGAGGCCATTTATGTGAAAATAAAGAAACCAAGCCTAAATAGAGGTGGGGGGGTTCAACACCAACTGTCTGCCATGTACAATGCTGTTTTGATACCTCACCCTGGGCGTTCCTTTAACACCTCTTAGCCAAAATGAAATCACTCCCTTAACACCTGGCTGTGATATGCTAATTGGGATTTTCCAGGGTACATAATTGCCACAGATTCTTGTACAAGTCATTCTGAATTGAGAAAGCCAGTCGGATGACTAGCGAAACTTCTTCAAGAACTAAACTTTAAAGGATAAGTGTACTGTAAAATCAAGTGTAGTAAGATGCCGCTTTAAAACATCTTCCCCCCCTTCCTAGGTCCCTCCTGAGCCTACCTGTGGGGCTGTAAAGTTGGAGACATCTTGGATGAGAAGGTAAGGCTGGTGAGCTCCTCCAAGTTGCTTACTTCCCCTCTTTCCTTAGCCTCCAAAAACGTGCTTGTGATATCCGTGCATACGCTTGTGCGCGTCCTTGCACGTGGCGTTATGGCGCGCGCACGTTCATGGGCAGTTGCACACATGACATCATCCATAAACACGCAGACACACACAAGCACACGCACATCACAAGCACGTTCTTGGAGGGTTAATTAAGATAGAAGGACCTTGAGTATTCTATTACAGGACTGCTGACTTATTTAATTTTATACGTAGTATGTTTTGTTATTCATTTAAAAAAATGCTAATTGTTTTCAGATAAAAAAATAAAACTTTCACATGACTGCCTTTTAAATAGCATAATTTTAAGATCTGAAAAGTGTTAAAGGAGAAAAAAATTAAAGGAGAACAAACAATATAATAAATAGTAAATATGCTTAGATTGTATAGTTCTTTCTAAAAAAAAAAATATTTCTCGCTTCTTAAATCTGCACTATTGTGTTAATTTCATTTCACCAGAGCTTGTTCTCCTCCGTGTGCTGGTCACAGGCAAAGATACAGTTCTGAACATGTTCAGTGTGTACATTGGCCCAAACTCTCAGTAGTCCTTCCCAAACCGCTTAGGTCATTATAGATTAACCTCTTGACCTGGCTGAACAGTGATGAACTATTTATTCATTCATTCATTCATTGGGAAAAAGGAGGCAGCATAGCTTAGGAAATAAGAACTTGTAATTGATAATTCTGTTAATAGTGACTTCTAAATTGAGGTATACATCTTAACATATACGTAGACACTGTTCTAATCTGTAGCCGATAACAGATTCTACTGGATTCTGGATACACAGTACCAACCAAATCTCCTTATAAGGGGAGGATTGTTCATGTGGCCAGACACATGGGGGAGTGTGAGCTCCCAATACTGAAGTGACCAACAGAATTTTTTTTCGAGAGAACTTGCCGGTTCCAAGGCCAACAGTGGTAGTTCATTTGCCATGGGATTGGCCTAATATAGTTACTCAACTCCAGAACAGGCCCTCCAGATCGGGTCTGTTCAAGTCTGATGTATTAATATACATATTGTTTTCCTAATGCCAATACTAATTGGACAATTTATGAATGGCCACTATTGGCTATTTCTGTCTTAAAGCCATGTTAACCTCTGTAGCAAGGGTTAACGCTGATTTAAGATCAAGTTAATGAGGTTTAAGCTATTTGCTGGCGTTAAAGATTCTGTCCTAAAAAGCCGCTATCGGCTTGGGGCATTGCAGAGGTTACAGTGGTCCCTATCGGAAAGCCTATAGGGACTTTAAATAATCTTTAAAGCCAGCAAATAGCTAGCATTCGGAATGGGTTAACCCCCCTCTACATCGCCCTGTAAGATACATGAATAATTTTTGACTATAATTGATTTACTATTAGGACTGTACATACACTATGTCCAATATTTTGGCCCCACCAAAATTCAGCAGTAATTTTCCAGGATCAGCCAACCAGTAATTTCAGAAAGTCCTATAGCTAAATAACGAATTATCCAACAGATAATTTCACAAGATCAGTCAGGGTGAAATATCACTATATATACGGTAAATTGGTCTGCAGGAAAATCAGGCACACATCTGTGATAATGCTGCTCTCCATTTGCCCAGTTTAATGCTAATGCTGTTTGTTTTACGTCGTATTGTTATATACAAAGTTTCATTCCAGGTTTTCGATCTGATTCTACTCACTACCATCTCATATTTATATGGCACATGCATCAAATATCAAATATATAGATATTTTATAGATGGTATGTACAGGAATAAAATCTAGAAACAACTTTATTTTAAAAGTTTGATGTGTACAGGGATTTAAACCGTGGAAGTTTCCTTTGGCTTTATTTTATTTTATATATATATATATATATATTTTCAGTTTTGTTTTATTTTGTTCCCCTTTCTTGTCCGCTTCACATTATGATTCGTGGTTGAAGGCCTTTTTTTCCCATGCAGTAATGACTGTATACTGAAATTTCAAGGGGGCTGTTCATGACAATCCCATTTTCTGTGTAATTTCATGGTTGTCTTCTTGAATGAAGATATTGGCTGCTGTGTAGCAAGAGGTCAGACGCCGTGGCTCCTTCTCAGTATTGTTGCAGAGTACGTTTCCTTTCAGCTGATGAAAAGTAATTCATCATTTACACCCCTGGATTCTGCCAGCCTTTTTTTTTTTAAGTTTTTTTTTCACTGTGGTACCTAAACACTGAAAGAGATAAATAGTTTCAACGCAACCGCTGGGGGTCCCCAGATCCTAGAAGCAGGTTAAGCCTCAAAGGGCCTCCTTTACCACTTCCCATGATACAATCTGTCACCTTTCTTCCTCTAGAAGTCAAATCTTGTCGACTTAGTCATCGTTCAAGATCTGCCATGTGACTATGGCACCTACTGGGTCATTGGGACCTTAGAATTGATTTTTTTTTGTTTGTTTGTTTCCTTTTTACATCTGTCAGACTCCCTTAAGGGACATCACTGACAGCCGCAAGCCCTTGGTTTATGACAAACTGCTCCGCGTGTAAAATACACCATAGGAACTTCCTCTGACAGGGCAAAGGGCATCTGACACGTGACATCGCTGGATCAGGTCTTTGGAATGAGACTTTGCTAGAAAATTTCCTTTTACTGATATAGATTATTTTAAAGCAACACATCTCCCTTAATTTAGATCAGATTTCAGAGAAGAATTATTTCCTATTAGTAAAAGACAAACTACTGTATAAACATCAATACTTGTTTTTTCTGTGAAATGTGTGTACGGTATGTATGTACCAATTAACTGAGAGATATTAATGGGTTGCTAGTTACATTTGCATTCCAGGTAATTAGATGCTTGTTTAATGTATGTTGAAAATAGAAGAGAAAGACCCCTTCTGCAGATAATGGGGCAACATTCTATTGAATCATCATAGCCATCTAGAGCTACAGAGCCATTGATTAGCATGAATCTTAACTTGGATGCAATTAAATCTGGGGTATATTTGGGGTACCGGAGGAATTTCTCTTTTCCTCCTGTATGAAGGATGGTGGCTCACATTGGCTGTCAAGGGAAAGATGGCTAAACTAAAGCTTTGTACACACATGCGAAAGTGGCCTGATCCGCGAGGCAGGATGGTGTATGAAAGGCTGTTTCAGATGAGTATTTGGTAAGTGTAAAGCCATCCTAGAGGATCATCAGCGATGCCGGACCGAATGGGAGTTTCACCTGATCGAGTGCCTATACATTAACCTATAGTTAACAGAATTCGCCATTCGTACACCATTGTGAGTCGGGCCTAAAAAGAGACAGCAGCCAATGGCTGCAACTGAATGGGCAGAACTCGGAGAAAGAGAGAGGCTCATAGTGTGTGTGTATGTGTTTTATTACTTTTATTTCATCTTGCTGGTAACCCATCAGAGAGGGATAAGAAGGAGAGTCCTTAGACCAAGCAGGTGTTGCCTTCCTCTGGATCAACAGTTAAGCAGGAAATGTGGGTATTGCTGGGTAGGATGGACTGGATGGACGTATGTCTTTATTCAACCTCAAATACTACACTATACTATACTATAGTATACTTTACTATACTTTAAATAGGTGAAATTTTGCCTTTTTTGACACATTTTCTGCCTTTTTTTGCATTTTTTGAAGTTTTACCAGAATTTTCCCCAAGCACTTTGTTAAAGGGTATCTTCACTGATAAAAGTCACCTGGGTTGTAAGGATAGATATGTGTAAGGTGGAAATGTACCTGCATTATAATGTGTCTTTGAGAAGTAGTTTAAAAGAAATCCAATGAGTTTCTCCCAGAACACTGTAGATGGTGCAGGTCCTCCCACTTTCAGTGACTGCCTGTCTGGGAAATGTCTGATGCGCCTTTTCATTTAGTGCATGCGCAGAACATGTGAGGATCCGTCTGGACTGCTGTCTGTGTGATCTGACTGGTTGGTCGATTCTACACACACACACACACTCACACAAACTCTCTCACACACACACACACTCACACACACACACACACACTTCAAGCTACTGAGTTCACTGATTAATGGAGGAATAAATACATGACCATCACAGCAGCTTGCTGACTTCACTAATCAACGGAGAAGTAATCAGGTACTACCTTTTTCTCTCTCCCACCCCCTCCCATACCAGATTGCCTCATATTCCCAGCATCCCTTATGAAATCAATCTTAGATCACTTTTTCAACCATTGCAGCCAAGTGGGTGTGTCTGCTACCATGATGATGCATATTGAGTGACAGCACTCCCAGCACAGGGGAAGACACACCCCCAGGAACCAGCACAACTTTTCCATGCTGCTGCAATCGAATGAAAGGGATTTCTGGGGGGAAAAAAGGTAGGAGGAGGGTTGGGGGATGGTGTACTTTAAAATAAACCAAAAATAAAAAGCTTTTTCCTCAGTGGAGATACCCTTTAAGGCATTTTTATACTTATTGGAATGTTCCATTAACATGACTATTTATTACACAGTGCTATGGTATGTTCCCATATTAATGGAACTATACTATACTATTTTATCCTGAGTCTCTGAGCGGTCCACCTGGTCTTATTGTATTTATGCTGATTCACTACATGGGAAGATAGCCCCACTGTCAGAAGGGACAGAAATCTGCGCACCAAGGGTTGGAATTACACAGGATCTGGCAGTGAGTTCATTAGTGCTCCTGCATATGGCCCATGTGAGGGTCTATCTCTTCCTCTAAGTGTGGCCTAAAAAATGTTGTGGTGGGGGATGTGGCCTGGTGCAGAATGTTGTAGGACATACTGAATAGGAGCTCTGTCTATCTTACATCCTGCAACTATCCTTAACAAGCTCAACTTGGCAACAAACAGCTCCAAGAGGTGCTACCTACCTCTCAAACCCTACCATCCATAAGATGCCTCCTATAAAAGTAACCAGGCTACACTGGCATCAGATGAGCCTCCCGTGGATGCGGAACGGCCTACACCCATTTCTCCAGAGCAGATTTTGCCTTCAATCACATTATGCCAAACCTTTCTCATCTCCAAAATAGAAGAGAGCAGGGGGAGCAACAGCAGGGAGGCCCAGGAGCTAATTTATTTTCCTATGACAGATACAGCTTCCTTCCAGAAAACCACGGTGGATTAAGCATGGATTGGGGCCCCAATATAGTGTTGCTGGGGGGCCAAGTGATTCCTAGTTACTCCACTGACCTTGCTACTTTGACAAGACCAAAAGAACAAATGATGCAAGAGCGGGTCACGGCAGCAGAAACCATGCTTAGTAACATGGATGACGCCTTATCAACACTGCAGGCCCATGCCGAACAATTGCAGGCGCAAATAGCACTTCCAAGCAAAAGGGGTAACATTTCCCTCTACAACGTCACCGTCTCCGTGTACCCAGATTTAACTACAGATCCAAGTACCAATGCTAAATTTACAGAGGCCAGGCGGATGCTCTGAAAACATCACCTGAAATATGCTATTTAATACCTGGCATGACAGTACATATCCCAACAGGTACTAACTTAAAAAACTCAAAAAACTAAAAAAAACTGCCGCTCCATCCGTTCAACTGGGAAATTTCCCCTCTCTACTCAACCCGACACCCTATATCTGATCTCCATGGGCACAAAAATCTGGGAAATGGCAATGGCCAACCTGACAAAACTGCGTATTTACATGCACATAAGCGAACAACAAAGAGATGCCAGAATTCCTCTCATTCCAGCACCCAGAAGTCTGGTTTAGTCTCCGGGCTTGGACACATATTCCAAACAATACCTTTAAAACATTCTACTAATTATAGAAGAAATTTGACCATCCTAACTTAAAACTCTGCCCTCACCCACTTATTTTAACTATATACAAAAGTCTCCTTGAAATAAAAGCATACCTTTGAGCATACCTTCCAGACGCTTTTGCTTAGCGCTTCTTCCCATTGGTCCCATCACTGAAGGCACCACTACACCAGAAGAATGAAGGACACTTTGGGTTAGTATTACTTGAATTAGAAAGTGTACCCAGGGGTGATAACTTAGCTAATAACGTCCTCACCTTGAGTACTTGTAAGGAGGAGAGGAAATATTTTAGGACTATAATTGTCCTAAAATGTAAGTGTATAGAAGTTTATTAAGATGCTGAATTACACTCATCATCTACCGCAATGGTTATTGATGTATGTGTAAAATACAATCATAACACATTGTACAAACTACCATTCTATGTTTGTCAATAAAAGTTTACTCCAATTGGAGGGGAGGAAAAAAATGTGTCAGGAAACTAGAATTTGTCTGTTAGATATGGTTTGTTGGTATGCTGAAAGGTTGGATAAGATGGAGAATGTCTTTATTCATTCTGAACAAGCCAGAAACCTCTCAGAGGATAGCTAAGAGGCGGAAACGTTTTCCCTCTCAGCCAGGCTCTTAGTCTTCACTTTCTAGGACTTTGAGCAGACATTATAAGAGAACCATTTGGAGCGGAGAGGTTAGGTAAGGATTTTTAAATACTACGCAGTGGGGCCAGTAGTGGTGGAGATTGTAGTTTTGGGGGTGGACATGCCCTTTAAAAGATCACAACACACAATTAACTCATAGTAAGGGCTATTTAAGGTACCCACACATGCGACCTTGGTTGAAAACTTACAATCCGATTCTGATG
Organism: Hymenochirus boettgeri; assembly: GCA_019447015.1. Taxonomy (NCBI): domain Eukaryota; kingdom Metazoa; phylum Chordata; class Amphibia; order Anura; family Pipidae; genus Hymenochirus; species Hymenochirus boettgeri. The sequence continues at coordinate 143,824,779 of CM033477.1, read as the reverse complement.
GAATCGAATCATATGCTTACGGCATATACAGGGGCAATTGTTCCTTATATCATTTTTATGGAATGATTGTTCATTGCCTGCAAAGATGGCAACAATGTTATTGGCTCTCTGTACTGCAGTAGAGGGAGCCAATAACAATCTGACAGAAATGTTCCACTCAGACCAATAGGTTACACTAGCGACAGTAGTTTATTGGCAAATAGCCATTGTAAGCTATCCATACTGTTCAGCAAATACCACCAGATCTGACAGTATTTGCGAAAAATCATCCATGTGTATGTCTATCTTTACATTTAGATGAGACAAAGTCATTTTTTCAGTATTGTTGATTTTCAGCATCAGTTTGGCCAGTGAAGATGTTTTAAGATAAAGGGATGTTGACTAATCTAAAAACAGATTGCAATACTAAAGAAATTAGGAGACCTTTGGGCCATAATCTGTTTATACTTTGTAGTTTTTCTCATAGAGTGATCTTTAATTTGTCCTTTCAACTACAAAGATGTGTGGGATTAACTAAAATATATGACAGCTTTTTATATCTGAAGAGTAGTCAAAAAGAGAGTATTGTTTAACTTACTGTAAATGCCACTATTTGTTGTTAAGATTTGATACATTTTTTGTTAATTAGGATTATCGGACTCAGGACTTTTATGTGGCTTGTTGGGAAATGAGAATCAAAGGAATGCCTGGTTAAACAATTATTAATGTATTATTTAAAGGGCACCTGTGGTTTCCAAATAAGTAGGGTGAAATAAAAGTCTGCAGTCTTTCCTTTAAAATGAGCCCTGAATCATATATCTGGCTGTAGCCTGTAAGAGATTATATTGGGGGATAATGTTCAAACTTCCTGGTTCCCAGTATCTTGAGTGCTATCACCTTCTAATCCTTCCATGTCCCTGTAAAGCTGGGTACACACAGTAACGATAAAGCCCCGATACCGTCGGTTCCGACGGTATCGGGGCTTTATCGTTATGTGTGTACTCTCGTTTCCCGAACGAGCGCGCGGCCGCCGAGCGATCGGGTCGGCCGTACGCTCGTTCGGGAAAGGCCGAAAATTTCCATCGGCCGCGCTAGACTACCTATAGAGGAGTCTAGCGGAGCCTGTGGAAACACACAGTCCCGAGCATTCTCCTTATGAAGTTCATAGGGAGAATGCTTGGGACTGTGTGTATGCAGATCTTTGAAAGATGGCAGACAGGATCTTGCAGATCCTGTCTGTCATCTTTCAGAAATCTGTACTGTGTGTACCTAGCTTAAGGCAGAGCATGCTCACTTGAAAGACAACTGCATGTCCAAGCTCTGTCCCCTCTGCCTGGGATCTCTTCAGTGAAAAAAAGGACTTCTTTCAGAGTGTGTCTTCCCTTTTGCTAGGCCCTGGGCCAGAAGGGTGGCGAAGCAACAACATAACAGTTGTCTTTCAAGACTTAATGCTGGGAAAGACAGGAAGTACCTGCACAGACTTTTTAAAAATAGTGACAGTGGGTGGTGGGCTTGTTAATGCAGGCAGAGATTAGTCACATGGCTACAAGCTGGTGAAAGCAGGGAGTGTTTAGGAAGTTACATATATTGCTAAACATTGCCAGTTTTTCCTAGACTGCAATCATAAAATTACAATCGTAATTTTTGCAAACACCTATACAACACCATTAGCTGTACATTAACGATAATCGCAAATTTTTAATTGGGTCCTTAAAGAAAATATATAGCTGATAATGTGCTTATTAAATGGGGAATCACTTGAGCTTACTTCCTTTATCTCAGAAGTCATGCGTAGGCTAACACCCACTTTTAAGCCATTGTAATCATATCTGCATTCTGGAAAAAAAATATTGAATGCTATAAAAATATATTTATTTTGCAGCCTTTCATTTAGTTGATCATAAAATACATATACATTTTGTGGTGGACTATTGTCATTTTGTAGATGTATTTATTTTATATGCAATTCCGTGAAGGTGCAAGTAATCCTAATATTTGTTTTAGGACTTTCTATATGATTTATCATACTATAAAAAATCAACTACACATCTACAGAAAAATCTGTTTTATATCCAAGAAGTTTTATACTAAATATATAAACGCTGCAGAAACCCCAGTCAATTTTACTGTTATTACCCTGTAAAGCAATATGAAACTTTTTTCCACTGTACCGTTCTCTAAATAGCTAGATTTAAAAATGCTTATGTACGATCGTTTTGCCAAGTCAAAGCATTGTTAAGTGTGCCAGAATTTAAAATCTCAGGCAATAGAAGCCTTGTAAATTCCAATAAAACTGCTTAAAATGTCTCGCTGGTGAAAATAATTCTCAGGAAATTACTTGGAAGTTACCATTAACAATTGTGTGATGCTTACAAGAGAAAAATAACTGTAGACTGCAATCTAGTAGTCTTTTTCTATAGTGGTAGACAATGTTTTGTCTGATTTTTTTATTGTCAGTGTGTGCAGACACATTAAATCTGTGCAGATTCTAAATGACCTTTTGCACACTGCAGTCCCTCTTTTTCAACAGAATTTTGTGTGTGCTTAGAGCAAGCAGTGGGGATAACTGGGCCAAAAATTTTTACTTTTTCCCCAAATAATCTATAACGATGTGGGAGGTAAAATAAAGTTTTGCAGGCATTAAAGAGTTAATTAGTCTCTTAAGCTAGGTACACACAGCACAGATTTCTGAAAGATGACAGACAGGATCTGCAAGATCCTGTCTGCCATCTTTCAAAGATCTGCATACACACAGTCCTGAGCGTTCTCCCTATGAACATAAGGAGAACGCTCGGGACTGTGTGTTTCCATCGGCCGCGCTAGACTCCTCTATAGGGAGTCTAGCGCGGGCGATGGAAATTTTTGGCCTTTCCCGAACGAGCGTTTGGCCGACCCGATCGTTCGGCGGCCGCGCGCTCGTTCGGGAAACGAGCGCACACATATAACGATAAAGCCCCGATACCATCGGATCCGACGGTATCGGGGCTTTATCGTTAGTATGTGTACCCAGCTTTACTCTCCATATTTGACATATGGTAACACCAAGTTGGGCACTTAAGTAAACTTCTCCAACAAATTACCGTGTTTCTTTGATGCCATGCATTCTGTTAAAGCAATGCCTTCAAAATGGGAGAATTATTGCTATTATCTTCCTCATAATTTGAAATTATTTTGGTCACAAATCATATTTTTTGTTTAGTGGTCATTGAAAAATAAATATCACAAAAAAAAATGCTTTTTCTCCTTATTGATTAAACTAAACAAGACAATTCAATGTAATAACCTTGTTTGTAATATTCCTCGTTGAGCTTTATGCTTATATATACTTCAATAGAACAACACCACCTGGTGGGAAAACCAATACATTGTCCCAGCATATATGTGCATAATTACCTTATTCATCATATTTCTGCTGCCTGAAGCTGGGTACACACCTTTCAATTCTTCTTCCCGACTGACCGTTCGGCCAGGAAGAAGGACGGTTGCAGCAAATGTAGCAGCGGGCGACAGTTGCCACAACTGAGGTCCATAGACAACTGCGCAATTGGCCGTGGTTTTACATTCATCCGATTCAGATGAACGACAAATACACTGAAATCTCGGTCGGTCCGTCTGAAATATTGGATGGTGTGTACCCAGCTTAACATTAGAGTATACACATTTTGTACATTCATTTCTAAAAATAAGAGAGTTTATATATACAGTACTTTGTCAAAGATCAACATTTTTTAGCCCATCTTAGGAGCTTTCAGTATTTTTTACCATCGACCCATCATGGATAAATGATACAAATCAGAAACTAAAAGTGAAATATTAGATACTCTATCTAATCTATATGACTTGCCAATTTCCAACAGTAACTTTTCATCGTTACTCTAAAATTACTTTTTAATGCAAAAAGTAGTTTTCAATCAAACAGAAGTCCCCATGATTCAGATAGTATCATAATCACAATTAGATTACATTACTGCAATCAAGAATGGGAGATCATTAAGAGAAAGAATATAAATTGCTTTCGTTTTTTTTTTTTTTTCTACAAGTACTGAGCTGGCAAAATTATAATTAATCTCCATTTATAATCTTTTTCTTTCATAGAACTGCAAAGCATGCTACTTTAAGGACATCAATACAAATTAGAAATCGGTAATAAAGTCCTAACGGCTTCTTCTTCTGTGTTTCCAATTGTAGAAACTTTCTCATTCGGCGTAGATGGCTTGTGATTTCGCTAGCAGAGCGCAGCAAGCTGTTTAATGCATTCATATTGGCTGTTTCTTTATGATTGGCTCCTTCTGGTTATATAAATATAGAATGGTTGAAGAACACAAAAGAAATTAAGCTTAACAAGATTTTATACATAGATCAGTATGTTTGGCAATAGAATGAGCGCAGACCAACGAGGAAAGAAAGACGATCAGTAAAAAATCTCACTCGTTACTTTGTGATCTGTGATTATTTTTGGTAGTCGTGTTTACCGTTCATTAAAGGGAAAAATAAAGCTTTATTTATAAGTTGGGTTTATTCATTTTTTTAAAAGTTTTTTTTCAACTATAAATAGCACATACATCCTAATTGTATCTTTATATCACATCGTCCCCGATTTTTATAGTGTGTTCATTTGTGTTTATATTTCAATAAAGATATATGCTTTTTATATATATATTACAGTATATTGGTCCATTCATTCCTACAAGTTTTAGATTGTGAGGGGTTATGTGACTGATATTATTCTTAAAATGTGGGTTTCAAGGGAAAGGAGTGCTGTTATAAGGGGTCTTTAGGTCTTTCCCTATATTGATGTGTTATAAGTTATATTTCCCCTAGCACCCCCTTAGGAGGGTATTCCCATGCCCATTATATTTTGTGGTGTATGCATCTAGACTTTACATCCATTTTGTATCTTTATATATCTGCATAGACTAGTATTCTTTTTATCGTTTTTGAGAGGATGCACTAAAGATATAGACTTGGTTGTTTTAAAGGTTATGTCCACAGTACACTGTAGCTAGAACACCCCCCAAAACCTAGACCTCATAAAGTCTAAACTTTTCAAATAATTTCCTAACTGTTCTTACCAGCCCTCGTTCCTTCTGCTTTCTTATGCTGCTGTTCCGTGCCTTTTCCTTGCATCGCGTCTCAGCCAATCATGGATGCTGCTGCCGGTCCAGCCTCTTCTGTCTCCCTAGATTGGTTTAATAGGTTCTGTCTCCCTAGATTAATATAATATTTAAAAAATAATTATTATTTTAAATGTAATACCAATCTAGAGAGACAGAACCAGCAAGCAGTTACTAGTCTTCAGGGCTACTAGTAGATCCCATATCACTACAAAAAAGCTTCAGGGTACAAGATGAGGATCAAAGGAGAATCAAAGACATAATGATTGTACCATTTGGATATTGTATGATAATTTTTCAGCATGGTGGATAAGAAAAACCATTAGGACAATTTAATTGTCAGCCACCACATGCAAACCTTTAAATCATGATGTTCCATGATGTAGTTATCTGTGCGTGTATGGCCTTAAGTCCTGAAGAAATCCTGGATATCTTGTGTGTTCGATAGTCCCCTTCATCGCTGAGCCTCCCCATGGGATTTACCTGATCGTAGGCCCGATAACTATTAACCAGGATGATTAATAGATTTACTGCATACACTGCACTAATAAGACATTTCATAGATTTGACATTTCATTGTGTCAAATGTCCAAAGACTTAATTTACCTGGGGCAGTTTTTACCTTCTGATGTTCCCATAACGTGATGTTCCCTCACCTGGCCACCAGTTTTCCTATATTACGGGAACATTAGACTTTAAGTACATACAGGCTTATTCAATAATTCCCCTGACCTGTTAATTTACCTAATCAGATGAGCATTTGGTAACATCTGATTGGTTTTTGCAGATTAAGAACAAAGACAAAACTTTGCGCCTCTTATCAATGTAAACGTATGTGCATAGTAAATGATTTTAAGTTAGAGGGCTCATTTCTTCATTCTTCACATATAATTCTATATTATCAATAATTAAAATTATTACCAAAATTCTGATTCTAATTTTTTGGAGCTATATAGTTAACAATGTCATTGATACCTAATTTGCTATTTTATGAGACCAACCAGTCTACCAACCAGCTTTCCAGCTAGTTTACCATTCAGCCTTCTAATCAGTCCAACAGTCAGCTCTTCAGTCAGTCAGCTTTTCACACAGTTTTCCAGTCAGCTTTCAGGCTAGTTCACCAGTCAGCCTTCTAGCCAGTCCACCATTCAAGTCAGTCCACCAGTCAGACTTCCAACCTGTCCACCAGTCAGCTTTCCAGACAGTCTTCCAATCAGCTTTCCAGCTGGTCCACCAGTAAGCCATGCAGCCTTTCAGTCAGCCTTCCAATAGTCAACATTGTTTATATGGAACAGAACTATCATCCTTTTCCCTTAGATAGTTCTTTATTGGTACATTTTCTCCATGTTCCTATAAGATATGTTAATTCAAAATTTCTCCCCCCTTCGAGTTACGTACATGTCACTGGTAGACGTTTGGTTAGAAGTGTGGTTCTGCAAAAAGGAGACGTTCCGTCCAACTCAAATACTAAATGGAATTTTAAAGAAAAATCAGCCAAGAAGAACTTTGGATGAAGCTCATTCTTCTTGATCATATTAATGAGGTTTAATCAATAAGAGGAACAAAATGGGAAAAGTTCTCTCTGTAAAAAGTGGTGTCATTTCTAAGCGTGTGCCTACCTTAAGGAGGTGAATTGCTATGTCTATGGTTTTCTGCTTTTAGCAGCAACCAGGATTTTGTACAGTGCATGATTCCATTCATTGCCAACCTAAGGAATGAAGAATATACTGTAGTACAGTGAGCTACAGTACAATCTAACAAACAGCAGTTTAGCCTCTAATCTTCTATTCTAAATGCTTGCAAACAGATGTCTATTTTTCCCTAAAGGTTTACGTTTGTTTCTGTGTTCTGCTACCAATGGGTATATCCAGATGCTGCAATTCCTAACACCTGTATATATCAGTTTTGTATCATTAAGATTTTTTTCCCTCTTTTTTATGGAGTGATAAAATAAAAGGGAATTTGTGTCAAAACTGTATCATTACGCATAAAGTTGTTCAGTCTTTCCATGCAGTGTGCAGGTTAGCGTATGGATAATAAGGTACAGTAATATCAATGTTGGTTTTAACAACCACTTAGCCTGGTTATAACAAAACTAACCATGCAGAAGTTGCAATGTATGTAGAGTAGTTGCAATTATATTATCAGTCACTTAAAGGAATAGTATACTCATAAAGTGAACTATTCCTTTACTCCTTTAATTGAAAAACGGGTGGTAAAGGAGCTATGCCTTATCTCCCATTCTTCAATTAATATTGAATGAGCCCAGAATGAAGAAGTAAAAATTTATCTTGCTCACTATCCACCGCCAGCCCCCCTGAAGGTCCCGACCACTTACGCATTCAGTCTAACTTTAGCACGCATTATTGTGCAAACTGAATGTGGAAGTGGTCGGGACCTTCAGTGGAGCCGACGGTGGATCATGCGCAAAGTAATTCTTAATTCATTAAAGAACGTGAGGTAAGGCCTTTACCTCTGGTTCTTCAATGAAAGCAGTAAAGAAATAGTTCACTTTATGAGTAAACTATTCCTTTAATGAGCAATAAAGTCAAAACAGGTGTATATAATATTATAATAAAGATAGTTACAGGGCAATTATACTGGATGAGGACCTAAATCTCTCAGTCCTCAACCCTGAATTTTTCCTGGCTCCCCCCTTGCAAAAATAGGCTTGTGGTCTAAGCAATTCCTTGTAGAGCACACCTTCCCATTAATCGGGCCCCAGACTTAGAGAGGGGGGAGGGGCCAGACCAGGACCACAAGTGCGATAAAGAAAAAAAGTACAGCTTTGTAACATCAGAAAAAATGGGATTGAATATTTAACATAGCAAATCTTGGGAGAGGATTAAAGGGTAAGTCTACCCCAAAACTAAAATTTAACCCACTACTGCCCCCATTGTGTAGTGTTGAAAAGTCCTTACCCTACATACCTTGCCAAACGGTTCTCCTTCAGGGACTGTTCAAAGTTGAAAAAAGTGAAGAGTAGTAGCTGTCAGTGAGTCATCTGGTCCCTGCTTCCTCTCTGTCCTCTGAGAGGTTTCTGGCACATGCAGGGGAACCCTAGTACTGTAAATAGAGATCTGCTTCTTTTTTAAATAAACAAACATGGTGGTTGGGGTGGGCTAGGGTACCCAACAAAAAAAAAAATTCAGGGTGGAGATACGCTTAAAAGTTGTTTGCAATCATTATATTGCATTCCCATTCTCAAGACCATCAAGATGCTTTTTCTCTACATATTCCGGGGTCTACTACCCATGTGTGTGTAAAAATCACTCAAAGGGATTTTCTAAAAAAATTCAAAAGCCTTTTATTTTAATTTCCTCAATGATTCACTCTTTCACTTCTATATAAATAAGGTTTATATTAGAACAATGGTACTTAATATTACAACAGCTGATCATGTGTCCTATTTCAATTTATTATTTCCCAACCATGTGTAACTACAGTATTAGACTATAGAATATGTCACTGTGTTTATAGCCGTATGAAGACACATCATCTATTGCAATAGTGCAAAGTGTTCTACCTCTTCATAATTTAACATTAAAAATTCTATTTTAATAATCCCATCCTTCAGGCTTTTTCAAGTCCCTTTATGTATTAATGCAGAAATTATCCTAAACAGTTAGATTATAATGTCTTTAAAGACTAGACGTTTCATGATGAATATTAACATCTTCACTTCTCAGGGAAAAATAAAAGAGGAATAAATTTGTGGTAATATCTTCAATAATACATTTTCTTTTTTCAAGAGTATTTTAGCAAGGTACAACTTCAACTCCAACATGGCAACATTTTAGTAGAAATGCATTCAACAGAGGGATGTGCTTAACCAGCAAGATTTAAATATGCGGTGGGACAGGAGGGCTTTTTTTGTTGTAATTCTTTCACATATTTGCATATTTTGATATCTTAATACCCTGACTAGGAACTCTTAACCAAATAGTTGGTTAATCCTAATTCAGTAGGAGGCATGCAAATGTAAAAGAAGTAATTCAGGATTAGCTTTTTCTATGTGAAAGAGGGATAGTTCCTACACTTGGTGGTCCATCATGAGTTCTCAACTTGACATTTTTGATACAGATATCAATAACTGTATTTAGGGCTAATTAATGAGATAATAAGGTGGTTTACATGCTCATGTTGAATTATACTGAAGTGTTTTTACTCTCTGCTCCTAATTATAACTTGTGTAAGAGAAGCATGAGGCAGGTTTTTCAAAATTAACTTTGCCTGCTGTCAAATATACAGTTTATCAGACTGTTTTTAGGTGTCTTATTAATGCTGGGCCATGGTTTACTCCAGAAGGCCGCTTTTCCACTACCAAGAATCCCTATACTTGCTACAATTATTAAGCATTATATGAATGTCATCTACTGCATATTTATTTTGTAAATCACATTATTTTTTGGGAAGAATTATAAATATTGCCTGAATTGTAGCATTGATTTGATATGTTTGCGTAAAAAAAAAAAAAAAACATGTTGAAAGGTAATTGCGGTTTCCATACAAGTGGCATCTAAAGATTAACCATATATTTCTACAAAGCCTAGGATGATGTTTCTAGCTTCTCTGGATCTTAAGTTATAGGTTACAGTTCCTGGTCTGTGCTGTCTGTCTGAGTCTCTGTGACAGTCACACGATGTGCTGTGTAAGAATTCCTACCCCCAAAGATGTATCTTTTCTGAAGCTAGTTGGACCTGCAGCCATTCTCATTTTCTCTACCCCCTGGGCAACTTAGGGAAAGAAAACCTTTTATTTTTAGGCTTGTGTCTAGCTTTAAAAATGATTTAGATATAACTGATAAAACTGTCCCAGCTCCAACCTTAAACTTGGAGGCAGACACCAAAATTCTGGTGATGTCACAGCTCACAGTACTAGCAAGAAAAACATCCTTTATACTGGTGTAACTTTGGATAGACTGAAGCTAGCATGGTCTTGGAGTCATTTTAAAGGTAGGAGTGTGCTCTTTTTTAACAAAGGCTACTTGTACGGAGACCCCAGTTCCTCTTTAAAGATACAAGACCAGATTCACACTACTACTGGCGGTGAAATGAGGCTCATAGCTCATTATTTAGTAGTGATTTCCCCATCCTAAGCTCAGTGTGCAGGATGCACATACTGTATATATTTATTGCATGTGAAAAATTAAATAACAATCTGAGCATTCGATGTGAAAAATACTTTTATGTAGTCAGTAGACATTGTGTGATCTAACATAAGCAGGGAGATTTACCCAGAGCCGTTATCGCCCTGGGTAAATCTCTTGTACGCGATTCAATAATCTGTGTGCGCCTTTTGGTGAATGTGGAAAGGTCATTGACACGTTTCCATCCACCTGGTATTAACAAACCAAGTAGAATATTGATATATTTGAATAGGGCCTTAACATGGATTATTTGTAAATATATATAAATCCCATAAAAGCAAGTATCTGTTTTGTTATATGCACTCACTGGAGTATAAATATGGTCCATATGCTATGCCCTGGACTCGTCACTATATATGTTCATCCACAGAATCTTAGGGGATACCTGTACACATATCTCACTTAAACATATATGTAGCATGATGTAGTGGAACGATCAACAGGTCACCACTCCCAAATAATGGTCCAGGTCCAGACCCATTGCTCCACATGGTACAGTATATCACATAGACTCTTTACAAAACAGAACACTGGTGCACACTGGAAGAAGACACACACCACCTATCAAACGATTAAGAAATACAGCCTAAAACGATTCCTTATTCATGGCCTAATACCATATTCTCTCTCTTACAGTGAAACACGTTGATGGATTTCAAACTCCAGCATTTTTTATCTATCATTTATTTTAACTTATAGTATATTCTTAAATTACTTTTTGTGTTCTGTATAATCCAGTTGATTTCAGCCACATTAGCTATTACTGTTGGGTTTGTAAGTACGAGTTTTTAAGGGGAGGGAGGGTGGAAACTCATTAGCATTCCTGCCTTGTGGGCTTAAAGCTTTCATAACTGCTCACCAAAGCAACTGCAAGCCAAGAAATATCTACTTTTATTGCGAGACATATCCCCTTAGTTTATCTGCTTTCAGCCGAATCAGCTCTTCCAAATGCTAATTGTCCGTTACACTTGTTTGAGTCAGTGGAATGCGTCTGTTTGCCTCTTCGATAGGTGTAAAACAGTTAATGAGAGGTGTAAGGAGATTTTGCTTCAGATGTTTCCATTTTATCCTCTCGAGCAATTACAGATGTGAATAGGTTCATGAATAACCTACCCAATATGAAATGTGATACAGGAGACAGTTAAATTTCTTGTTGAAATTTAAAGGGGGGGAAATCTATTATTCAGGGAGCCCTGTCATTTTCTAAATCTAAGGCCAAAATTCTCCCAGAATTTTAGTGGAACACACAGGAGACATTTTGTGTTATGTGGTTCTGTTTTAGCAGTGTGTGTGTGTAAAATGTATTTCAGTACGACATCTTGCTTTACCAATCATCCTATATGATAAGTGTTAAAAGAGTCTGAGACAGCCAGCACGGTGGCTCAGTGGGTAGCACTGATTCCTTGCAGCGCTGAAATCCACAGTCCAATTCCACCCTTGGACACATCGGCAAGGAATTTGTATGTTCTCCCCGTGCTTGCATGGGTATCCTCCGGGCACTCCGGTTTTCCCCACAATCATAAAGACATACTGATAGGTTGTATGTGTCAAATAAATGTGCTTAGATTGTAAGCTCTTTGGGACAGGGCCTGATGTGAATGATTGGATGTAATTGTAAAGTATAAAGACACACTAATAATAATATTTGATTTATGTTAGGAAAATATGGAGACTCTCAAATCAGTGGTCTGGAAAGTGTATTGACAATGCATGGCCTCACTTATATTTCATGTTCAGACTAAAATTTTACTGACTTATAACCAAGAAGCTGATGTATAATTTTGGAATTTCTAACAAGAGCTCTCCATTCACTTCATTTCTCATTTCAATACCTTTTCAAGTCTATCATACTAGGGCAAGATTGAAATGTGGCAATGGTGGAGATGTTATTAGCAATAAAGAAGCTTGAGAAGAAGAAAAGGGCCTACATTCCTAATCACATTAGTTGTTGGGTATGTTAAAGGTAAGCTGGTTAAAATGCATGTCCTTTTACCAGTCTATTGCTTTATCTGTTGTATTCAATTAGATCAACTGGACTTGAAATGTAGTTCTTGAAGACGTTTCGCTAGTCATCCGACTGGCTTTCTCAATTCAGAATGACTTGTACAAGAATCTGTGGCAATTATGTACCCTGGAAAATCCCAATTAGCATATCACAGCCAGGTGTTAAGGGTGTGATTAGATAGTGGCTAAGAGGTTTATAGGAACGCCCAGAGTAAGGTGTTAAAAACGCATTGTACATGCAGACAGTTGGTGTCGAACCCCCCCACCTCTATTTAGGCTTGGTTTCTTTATTTTAACATAAATGGCCTCCTTAACACCTCTCTGCCAGTCACGTTCCTTCGCCAGTATGTTAACATTACAATCTTCAAAGGTATGTCTCTTTATCCTTAAGATGCAGATACACGGCTGAGTCCTGACCCGAGGATGGCTCTTCTGTGCTGGGCCATACGTTGATGCAGTTGCTGTTTGGTCTCCCCCACATACAAATCAGAGCATTCTTCACTGCACTGCACTGCATATATGATGTCGCTTTTCTTGTGTTTTGGTATTGTTCAACACCAACTGTCTGCCATGTACAATGCTGTTTTAACACCTTACTCTGGGCGTTCCTATAACACCTCTTAGCCACTATCTAATCACACCCTTAACACCTGGCTGTGATATGCTAATTGGGATTTTCCAGGGTACATAATTGCCACCGATCTTGTACAAGTCATTCTGAATTGAGAAAGCCAGTCGGATGAAACGTCTTCAAGAACTACATTTCAAGTCCAGTTGATCTAATTGAATACAACAGATATACCATGACCTGGATGAATGAGAACCTTCACAAGTCTATAGCTTTGTAACCAGATATTTAATGATATGTTATCTTCTTTTCTGGCAAAGGTATCTGCCTCCTCCTTCTGCTTAATGAGCTTTTTATAAGCTTGAGCATGTGCAGTGGAGGCAGCAGGAGAAACAGTAGTCAGTCATTGGCTGTTGGCAGTCACAGCCCTGATTAAATGCATGGAGGGATGAGACAGCTTACTCTGCCAGAATAGGGGCAATAATTATCATGGTTATGGTTAGTAATTTATCTAATTAAGTGCTGAATATATCAGTTGCAGTTGGGATCAGGTAAATGACAAATGATCAGTTTCTTGTTTAAAGGTTAGGCATTCCCTTTAACGTCTTAACTATGGGGATCACCTGAAGCTATTATTAAAATGCAGTTCTCCTTTATGTCAAATCTGTTCCTATCATACCAAACAGACAAAATAACGTAGATGAATGTGACATATAATAGTTGAGCGTGGTTATAAATATGTATCAGGGTTTAATTGTTTTAAGCTTTTCCCAACAAAGGTTGCAGCCTCGAATCCAAACAAAATACGTTCCGTCATATTAATAAGTTCATGATTTACATTGCGGTCAAACATTACGATAAGGATCAACGCAAAACATCGGTTGGCAGCAGCAACTCCATGGCAAAAAGGCCCCAAAAATGAAAGAAGTGTCAGATATTATTCTCATTAGTCCTTTATTCCCGTTTCGTTTGTTTCGTAACTTAGAAACACTGAATGTTATGGTAACTAAAGTCTCTTTATCCCTGTGTTATTTTTATGACACAACACGGCGGGATTTATAAACTGGCAGCTAATAGACTTCTGTTAGTGTTGGTTGCGAATAAAGAACTACCCCCATTTAGCAAGCGATTTAATTTTCCTTGAATTGAAAGTGTTAAGTCTACGGCTTTGTTATACCAGGTACAGCTCAAAGGGCCAGTATAAATCTTAATAAAGCCTTTAACATTACATAGCAATGTAGATATTGCTTTATGCGTGCAATTAGCTTCAATTGAAATGTGTGTTTTATTGCAATTTCACTTCGCTTTCTTGGTGTTAATGGATACCTTCTGCCAAATGTTTGTAGTCCTGGTTCCTGGTGGTTTTGCAATGGACACTTTCAAGGGTAGGTCCTAAGAGGAGTCAAACTAGCAGAAGGATTTAAAGGACAACTATACTGTAAAAATGAGCTTTTTAAAAATGAAAAGTACCTGGGGCAAGGAGGTTGGATTGATTATTCCCACCTTCAATATTGTTTCTTTGAGGAGCTACTGTACAGTACATACAGTTTTCATCTGCCAGGTTATGTGCCTGGGCCTTCCTGTATAAATAATAGTGCTGAAGCATTCAGGGAGAATGGGAAAAGCAGCTTTCTTTGTGCTGCCACTCTTTATAGAAAGCATATTGGGAGGTAGAAATCACCAATCCTACCTCCCTGCCTCAGGTATTTTTTATTTTAATGTTTTTTGATACATACTATAATTCTCCTTTAAAGGGTATGTCCACCATGATTTTAACTTCCTTTTTACCAGTTTTTTTACCTTTTTACTGAAGAACACGGGGTAAACGGGATATGTCTTACCTCTTGTCCTTCAGTAAAACTTACAGGAAAGCAGGAGAAGCTTACCGTGTATAGCTCCAGCGCTGCTGACAGCCTCTGACTGCACTGACATTCCCCGACGGATCCACAGTCCTTTGCAATGTATCCACGTGCGCACACAGTGCAAAGGAGTGTGGAAATGGCAGTGTCATAGAAGCCGGCGCTGGAGCGAACCGCGGGTAAGTTTCTCCTGCTCTCCTGTAAGTTTTACTGAAGGACAGGAGGTAGAAACTAGTTTGTAGTTCGGATAGTTTGGGTCCATCACTAGGAACTTACTGTAAATTGCTCATGGTCTGGGGAACACAAATCAATGGCCAAAATCTTTGGGGAAAAAACAGTCGAGTAGCGGAAACTTCATGCGCTTCCTTTTTTGGCATTCCGCATAGTATTTTCGAGATTTCTAGAAAATGTAGAATTTCGTAAAGTACACTGTACAGCATCAATTAGTGGGCTGGCTAGGAGACCCATATTCTAGGCACCCCACAGGCAGGAAAGTATAAACTCTTTAACCAATAGAGAGGAAATACATTTCAACCGGTCAAACCGATTAAGTAATGCACTGAACTCAGGAATATAGGTCATAGCAGAGGGTCAGGTGCAGGAACTGAATGAGCAGGACTAATGGAGACTGTGGCAGGAAAAGCCACTACATAGCGCAGGAAAACTGAGCAGGAGTCCAAACTGGGCAATAGAGGATAAAGCAGAGATTATGCCCAGGTACAAACCAATGTCCTGAAATCAATAAGCTCAATCAGGCCAATTATTTGGACGTAAAAGGATAGTGGACAAGGTTTGAAACAAAAATAGGAAGGAAGCATGGAACGCATATACTATACAGGGCAAACAGATTGGAATCAGGCAAAACGCCTCACAACTGTAACATTAATAAACAGTCTAGAACTGAACTAGGAATCTGCAAAGAAAGCCTACCAGCAAGGATACAGCAGTAGTAAACAGTAAGCAGAAAGCCCATCATTCAAATCCAGGCAGATGTAACATTGTCAAGTTTACTGGTAGACTAGAAAACAGACTGGTTGTGGTCTTTCTGGCATGCTTATTGGTGAACAGACTGGAAGGCTCAAATGTGCTCCTGTGAAGAACTGACGAGGTGTGCATGCGTGCTCTGCATTCCTTTTAAAGCCGTAGTTACATAGGTACGAGGAGTAGAGATGTTTGAAACTGTCAAGTTCTATTTTCAAATGTCCAAAATTCCGATAGTCGATAGGTATAAATAGCAATGGTAAGTCAGTGTAAATGCCACCGGGACCTGGGAAATGGTCAGGGGAACATATATATATACATATAACCGAACCTCTTCACGCAAGCTAGATTTTCCATGTGTATATTCAAGGCTATATTCGGTAACCCTCAAAAGTTGCCTCGAATATTTGGTAACCTTCAAAAGTAGCTCCAAATGTATTACTTTCGAGGGTTATCGAACATTCAAGGCTACCTTCGAGAGTTGCGAAAAGTAGTCTTGTATATTCAGAAGTAGATCCTTATTTTGGAGGTTTCCCGAAAATGCGGAAAGTTCTACAGTCCACAAGTCCAAAACGGATCTGAATAGATCAGAATCATGATGTTCCAAATCGGAACCGGGTCTGAATCAGACCTGGATTCCATCACTTTTTAAGCTTCCTGCTAACATTTTGTTTTTAACAAACTAAAGGTTCTCCTCTTGCAAACCTCTATGGAAACGTCAAATAATCCATAATAAATACTTTGGGCTGCATTAATGCAGTGTTTGTAAAATACTGTAGATACATAAATGTCTGGTTATATAATATATTGCACTTTACCTTATCTTGTCAATAGCAGATAGATTGGAGATTAGAAAACAGCATGTATTCCATATTATAGGGCAGGTAGATAGCATTGCGTTCTATCCATAATCAGCTTTTACAATGACATGGCCAGATTGACTTGTTACAAGAGCGCAAGCCACAGCACATGGATAAAGTCAAAATTAAATCAAAGAAAATGATTGTAGGTTAAATTAGATCATTTTAACATTTTTCTTTAAGCTTCTGTAAAATCCTTTTGCAGCAAATCCTGCATAATTTTTTCCTAGACATACTCGACGGAGGAAATATCTTACTGTTTATTGCTCTACACAATTTAAGGGCAAACTAGTATCATGCCAAATATATATTCTTTTAACTAGGTCAACCCAATATAATTTGTAGCAATAAGAGAGCTGTATGTGCTTTAATCAAGATTGTATACACTGTATACTGTATATATATTGATCATTTTCTATTGTACATTATTTATTTTACTTTTTTATCTGACAATCTTTGTTGAGCATTTTTCTTTCTGGAGCCACCAATTATAATCCTATCCTAAATTCTATTGGCTGACATGCTGTTTGCTTACATGCTATTTGGTAAACTCAAACAATAGGGAAGCAAAGCTAGGTTCATGACAAAGGAAAGATAAAACTAATTTTGTTTTGACTAAAGCTGGGTACACACAGTAACGATAAAGCCCCGATACCATCGGATCCGATGGTATCGGGGCTTTATCGTTAATGTGTGTACGCTGGTTTCGCGAACGAGCGCGCGGCCGCCAAATGATCGGGTCGGCTGAACGCTCGTTCGGGAAAGGCCGAAAATTCCCATAGGCCGCGCTAGACTCCCTATAGAGGAGTCTAGCGCGGCCAATGGAAACACACAGTCCTGTGCGTTCTCCCTATGATATTCATAGGGAGAACGCTCGGGACTGTGTGTATGCAGATCTTTGAAAGATGGCAGACAGGATCTTGCAGATCCTGTCTGTCATCTTTCAGAAATCTGGACTGTGTGTACCTAGTTTTAGCCTGGGTACACACAAGCAGATTTTTAGCCTAACCGACTGATATTTCTTGTATTGGTCAGTCTGGATAAAAAAATCTGAGGTGATTTCACCAGTGGTGGTGACCGATGACAGATTGCGTGAATGGGCAATTGGACATGTTAGAAAATCACCACCATTCATCCACTCTTGGACGATCGCTAGTGGCGAACTTTTGGGCAGGCCGACATTCCCCGAGACTGACAGTGATTTGTCCCTGCCAACAGCCCACTAGTGGTGAATGGTCGGTCGGGATAAAAATTCAGCCATGTGTACCCAGCCTTATACCTCCGGATCAACTGATTATTTCAATATACATCTTGCCATTCTAGGTGCTCTGCTGTATTTAAAATATTTTTAAAAACCTCTTGGCTAAATAGTGTAACTTTCCTTCTGTCAAGTTTGGAAATCCTTGTTATCAACAAAAGTACAGAAATGTTTTTTATATAGTCAAGTTTCTAAACATTACAGTTGACATGCTTTCATGTGTGTCAAATAATGTCCTTTTGGCTAAGCTTTCTCACCCCCAAATCCCAAGACACAATACATTCTTACTAATACAATGTTCCTGAAGATTTTCATCCTGATACATTCTATAAAGGCGCACACTTCCTTGCACACTTCTTTGGAAGAAGCGGCTTATGGAGCAGCAGTCAGTCGCACTCATGACTAAGACTGGGTGCACACAGGACGAGATATAGCATGGTGTGTGCCCAGCCTACAGAACACAAGAAGAAGGGGCCAGTGAACACCAGGATGCATTTGGCTTTAGAAACATGCTGTTGGTTGGTAAGAATTGAGTTCTTGGGGGTTTGAGGGTGAAGAAGCTAAGTCAAGATTTTAAATTGAGGATAAACATGAACTTTTAGCACCATTTTTAACAATGGGAACTTTAACTGAATAACCCTGATTTTTGCCTGTTACCTGGTGACATGGACTAGGCTCCATGAACAATATGTAGATGTAAAACTCTATGGAAATAAATATGGAATTCTCTGTTTCCATGGGTATGTGTGTGTACAGTGTGTGTGTGTGTGTGTGTGTGTGTGTGTGTTTATGTGTGTGAACTCTTTATTAAAATCTGGCATCTTGCATCAAAGTAAAGTGACACACATACAGGGAGATTCAATAAAAGATTTTATCATTAAAAATGGTGCTAATTTTGCCCCAACCAATCAGATGTTTTTTAACATTTAAAAGCTAACATCTGATTGGTTGAGGCTAAATTAGCAACATTTGTAACGATAAGAACTTTTATTGAATAATCCTGATAGTCTACAAACAGATGCACTCAACACAATAGAAAACAGGAAAGGGAGGTGGATCTCCTAGACAAGCTGAAGGCACAAGAGATAACAGTGTAGAAAGTCAGTTAAAGCCAGTGGGCTAACTGGTTACACGGGTGTGCTTATTTTACTTTTTGTTTTAAAGGAAGATATTCTATTCTATCTATTATTCAAGCAGCTTCCCGCGTTCATGGGTGTCAGATGGGGAACTGATGAGTGTGTTCTGTTAAAGACAGTAAGCGGATGTTAACGTCCCACTGTGAGAATTTCTCCAGGTTGAATAAAAAAACATTCTACTAATCATCTACCCCATGAAAGTGCCAGCTGCCGCCCGTAGTAGGATTATCATTCTCATAGACCTCTCACCGAGCTTTTAGCTAAATGAAAAATCTGGTATAGCCCCGGGAGAAGGCATTCAGCAGATAAGAAAGAGCAGTGTTTACGGAGAAGCTGTGCTGTTGCAAATAGAACAGGTTTTTGTGTGATGCAAAAATCATAAGGAAATCATTAGGTTAAAAAAAAGAGAGAAAAGATCAATGTATTTACACGTTTCATTTGCAGACGATTTTATGGGCTCATTAATTTAACATTTCTTTCCACCTTCTGTCCTGAGGGTTGTCTTGTGATTTGTTATTCCGACTTCCCCCCCCCCCCTTCTTTCTTACACTTGGTTACATACTGTAAATTGTCATCATTGGAAATAACTCAACATTTTCATTATCTTTTCAAACTAAATATTCATCAAAAGGAAAAAAAACCAAAAAAACTAGACAACTTGATTTAAACGTACAAGGCCTGGAGAAGAATTTTTTTTTCATCTTCTCTTCTTTAAAATAAATAACTTTAGTGATAGAAAATGTAAAATGCGTCTCTTGGGATTTCCAGTAAAGGTGGAACAGGTAACTTCCCGGTAAGTTTAGGGGTGGTGCTATGCGTGCCAGGCTTTTTGGGCCTACAGGCTCCTGAGGTGTAAGTGCGCTCCTGCCCCTACCCAACTCTAGCCTGAACTGTAGACCCTTTTCAGGAAATGCTATGCATGCTCCTTGCAGTTCTCAATGCAGTTCTTTGCTTTAAAACCAATACTGGGCCTTTGCTGGTAAATCCACCAGGAAAAAAATAGGAATATAGTATAGTATTCTTAAAAGCATGGCCAAGTCAAGTTAGATTGGTTAGATTGTCACCTTCAGCATGAACAAGTACCCATAATCCTGCTAATGCCGATGTGCATGTTTGTGCTTCCAGCTGAACTTTTCTCCAGAGCAGAACTATTTTGAGTAAATATGTATAATGAGTGAATTGTTCCATTTGTGTTATAAGGACTTGTAATTGATTTTCTGTATGTTCAGTTCCAGTCACTACTAATGTAATTAATTTAATAAAATAATAAAAAAAATAATAAATGAAAATAAAATAAAATTTGGTCTCTCCTAAATCAGGAATTCATAATTTGCTGGTAGGTAGCAAATTATACTCTCAATGGTTTGTATGACCTGATATGTGACACATGCCTAGGAGGTTTTATGGATAAATAGCCTGCAGATAGGGGCCATTTGCTAATTTGCCCACATCATTTTATATTTAACCACTAAACCATGTTAGACAAAGAAAACAGTTAAGTACCAGGTGTGATTCAGGGCTCTAAAAAATAAAATATTCTTTAATAAGTATTGGAAACTGGAAGATGAGGCAAGAATTGTTCCTAGAGATGGGCGAACTTTCGAAAATTCGGTCCGTTTCAAACTTTCGAACTATATAGAAAGTTCAAAAGTTCGAAAACGGACCCATTAAAGTCAATGGGAGTCAAATAGTTCGAAAAGTTCTAATGAAATATAATTAAAATATCAATGGTAACTTAATGAAAATGGCTGTGGGACCTGGGAAATGGTCTGGGTAACATGTTCGAATATCCAGGACATTCGAAAAATCAATTTTACTCTCATTCGTGCTATTTTAAAGCTCTTGCGTTCGAACATTTGATATTCGCGCCTAGGTATCATGTACATTTTACTTGCGGATTCGATGCTCACGTATGGGCTTTAATGGACACTTTACTCGCGGATTCGATGGTCGTGCCTAGATACCATGGACATTTTGCTTGCGTATAGGTATAATAGGCATTTTACTCGCATATTCGAACGGTCGAAACTTCAATATTTATCGAAAGTCCAAAAATATCGTGTCTGGGATAGTTCAAGAAGTCCAAATTTGTTCGAATTCTAATAGTTAAACTTGGGTTTGAGTTTGAGTACTAGTCCATCTCTAATTGTTACCAGGAATGGACCACTGAGGTCACACACAGAGATCAGACAACAATCAATAAAGAAGGGAGACACTTAATAACAATGCACATTTTATACATGTGCCAGTGCTACATGTTCTGGACCTACATGGGTCCTTTATCAAGCATCAAGTCAATATCACAGGCAATGGTGGCCCAGGCATAAAACTAGAAATGGTCAAAAATAATCCAAAACCACTACAAAAGCACATCACAATAGAGCAGTAAAGTTAAATTCTGTAACGGCAATGTAGAGCTGTACCTGAAAAACATTTAAAGGGAGCAAGAGTTCGGTAACCGATCCCCTACCCATAGTACAGGACAGGATGCTCGATCCATGGCTTACTTTCATTTTAATAGATTGTGGAAGTGTTGAAATAACAATATTCCAATGTGCATGTGTAGCTTTAGTTTAGATCATGAAAAACCCATTTACTGAGATTGTACATGAAGAAATTGTGGGGACTATTTAATATTTAATTTATTCACTTCACTATTATATTTGTATGTTTGATTAAAGGAAAATAATGGGAAGAAACCCTGAATCTGTGTACCACAAACAAATACAAATCCTCCAAACTAATGATCCATATGGATGTGTTTTTTATGTAAACTGGAGAATTCCATCCTGCAAAAGGTAAACACAATCACACACAGGATGTTGTAAATCTGTCAGGCTGTGCAAACATTCCCCCAAAAAAATACAAAAAACATGGCCGGTATTTATCTACCTCGTCGCAGAACTTTAGGGCTGCATTTAAGGATCACGTTCAACTGTAGATGAAGTTTTCCAGACATAATTTTAAAATGCTGAGACTAACTTGCATAACAGTGATCTTTATCAGAGTTTTCCATTTAAAGGAGAATTTAATCTAAAACAGAAATTAGCCTGAATGGATTTTATAAATCCTAACTAGGAGATAACTGTAGACACAATTCCCAGATTTCTGCAGTCGCTCCTTCCTTAAAAATCAAAATTAATCGAAAGATTCAATATTAGAAAATTGAAAATTCAATCGGAAAATGGAAACATTTCATCCAAAATTGCGATAGGAAATTCAGATAATTCCAATTCAACTGGGTTTGAATCGGATACGTTCCGCAGAATTGCTTTTTGGAAAAAACTCAACAGTTTCATTCTTCTCTACCGCTGATTAACATTTTTTTTCTCACTGTTTTAACTTAGATTAGATAGAGTAACTTAGATTAGATAGAGGTCATGGGAAGGTCACCCCACCCAGTAGTTACTTGACCACTCATGCAAGAGAAGATAGAGAAATCAATAAGTATGCTTTTTTCTGTTTTGTTTTCTATTTTTACCAATGTAATAGCTAGAATCCTGCAAAATTAAACAGATCATTTCTCCAAAATGTCCACTGATTTAAGATTTAATAAATACAGCTATTGGTTAGTTGGGAACCATAGAATTCATTTTGCGTCATTCAAATATTAATTTAAATTCTCCTTTAAGGTTTTGTCCTTTAAGGTTTCTCCTTTAAGGTTTAGTCGAGCATGAAGCTTCTGCCATATTTGAAATGATGTGTTTATTCCATATATAAAACAGGAGGTGTGGATTGTTTTTTTGTAGATTTCTCAAAGGATAATTGTGCTGTGATATCCATTTCCAAGCATGGGCACTTTATTGATCAGATGTGATGAGTTCAAAGCTGACATGGTAAGCGCATATTTCTTTAGGTTACGTGGGTCATGTTGTGTCTGGTTCAATGCAGTCGATCATTGTGACTGTAACATTGTAATGGGTGACTGAGTCTTTCTATGCAGAATCACATTTAGGACTTTTATGTATCACAATGTATGTAGTGCCATATTAAATAAATAGAGAAATTGCACATGTACAAAAACAAATAAATGTAGCAGAGCAGTAATGAATTGTGAGGATAATATATAGATTATTGAGTAACAAGAGGATTAATGCTTGCTGTATGTTGTGTGTGAAAAAAAAAACTATGTAATAATTGATAGATATCAGGATTGGACAATTTTCATAGTTTTGCAAGCAGCCAACCATAATGGAGTAGAAAATTCTTCAAAAGTATAAAGATTTTTAAATTGTATAACCCCCCCCCCCCCGGGCAATTGAAGGGCCTTTGTATGAACATATGTTTCAGGCTGACTATCGGTAAGTGAATGGGTGCTCCGTTGGGCATCATTGGTGATCTGACTCAGAGGATCATCAACACTGCCTCACCGAACTCCCGTTTCGGCCAACCAAGTGCATATACACTTAAAGATAGTTGTCCGACACAGCCTTTCATACACATTGTGCCCACAATCACATGTGTGTATGAACCTTTTCTCTTGGTTGAGCTGCAATGTTACCACTGCACCGTGTATTGCTTGTCTAGTTAAGTTGAAGGTTCGTGTAAAAATCCACCACTGTCAAGTGTAGCAATTCAACCCTAGATAAAGCAAATCCAGGAGGGTCTATTTATAAAAAGGAATATCTAACTGAAGATTCTCCATCTATTAATATCGTACATGATCCAGTCTTTTGGCTGTCAGGGGATGTTTGGGATTATCTATTACAGAAGCATCTGTAGGGTAGCAGTTGGTTATTCTCCAAATATTTATATCTTGGAGTGTGTAATCATAGCTAAAATATTATCTCTGGCTCACAGGTGGGAACTGTAGATGGTCTTTTTAAGCTAAAGGACCTTGTTAGTTTACATTCACATACACACACACTCATATACATGTTTTATTTAAATATATTAAGTCATCTATAGTTTAAAGTTATGGTGGAGTGACAGATGCCTACACACACACACACACACACACACACACATTCATTGCCTCCTTAGGTTCCAGGCCATACATGCACATCATAATCTGTTTAAAGGGGAAAAACCCAGGACCCCTGAGATCTATGCCAGACTTTCCAGTTGGTAATGCTTTACAGGGCACTGAACGATATAGAAGGGGGGTAAGTAGATGGGGGTAAGAATGAACATGGGGCATTTTTTGATTTTAACATTTAAGCTTTATTGAGCCATCATTGTTACAATGTAGGTCTCTGATTGTGTTTTATCTCAAGTGGGGCTTGACAACACAGACCAAAGGCTGAAGCTTTACAAATGATGGCTCAATGAAGCCAAAACCAGTCTGCAAAGACATCAAGGTCCTGAATTCAGTTAGTTTAATGCTGTCAAAACCTTATAGAAGGCAAATAATTTACATAAGGGCTACCATAGAAATATGGAAATATTTTTTCTTGCCCCAAAGGGTCCACTAACAAAATGCTCTCTATCCTCTTGATCACTTTAGCATAACTTTTGCATAGAAATGTCCATAATACTCAGGGCTTAAATATGAACTTCCTGAATAAAAAAATATGTTGAAGGTTGCAATGTCAAGTTCAGCCAAAATAAGGCTGTAGAGATTAATTTTACCTTTCAGGTCTACAGGCTACCGATCTTTAAATCCAGTCAGTGTCACATGTGGTCACACCTAATAGTTCAAACGATCAGCTGATTTAAACCGATTCAAACAAAAACTGTTAATTTCACACGCATTGCACAATGAGCAGAGAACTTTTCCAGTCTTCTGTGAGCAGAGCATATTTGAGAATCTGGCTTTTGAAAGGGTTAATAGTGTAATACATATTTGCATATAAATGTCCATAATACTCATGGGCTTATTTCCTGGGCTGCAAGGTTATACATTTTCTTTCCTAATCAGTTTGAAAAATATTTTCAAGGTTGCAAAGTAAATTACAGGCCAAGGCGAGGGGGGGAAACAAATCTTTCCATAGGTATGTCAATAATGAAACGTATCAGCAATTTTGTATTTTCACTTCAAACAGTAAATGTCAGAGAATTTACCTAATGCTGCAATAATCCTATTATATTTCTACACTGGCACAAATCATCATGAAAAATAAGTCAGCCTAGAAAAATGAGAGACAGGAGACAAGACTTTTTCAAAGAAACTGGCAAACTCAGCTCCACAGTCAATAAACGGTATAGAGGAATTGATGTAAGTACCTATATTCAATGAGGGTTTTTTTTGTAGGTGGACTTCCTTTTGGAGACTAACTTATTTTTTTCCTACAGAACCAAAATCAAAAATCAAATCAAATCAAAATACTCATAGAATATGTGTGGGCTGCATATTGTAACATTAATTTAACCATTGCTGTGTTTCTGTTAATGGTTCACATGTTTCCTGTTCTATGTAAAGTTTTGCTACAACATATTTTCCTGGTGCAGTTCCGTAGGGAGATCCAATAACACAAAGCGATGCATCTTACCTTGCAGAGATTTCACAATGCAATACACGATTATGTCCGTTATTGCATGATGGGATTTCGGCAAGGATAGACGCACCAACTTGTGCTCCTTTACTGGTCCCTTAAAGAATCCCTTTAAGTTTCACATCATGAGGTACCTTAAATTAATGGGTATTGTATCGGGGGTACTAAAAAATATTAAAAAAAAAAAAACATTGGAAAGGGGCAGTATAAAACCCACATTAACCTGATATAACATTGGGCTACATGTGTTTAATACATATTTTAGCACCATTTATTCTCCTTAAATGTACCCAACTTCCCACATCCTCATTGTTCAAGATCATTGTTTCCCAACCAGGGTTCTCATAGAGGTTCCTCCAGAGATAGAGACAGGACCTGTAGCCTCCTTTGCACTTTTGAGTGCATTTCTTAATATAGAGATTTTATAAATATATTTATTGATCTATCTGTTTTATAAATTAATTGTTATGATGATTAGATGACTGAGGAAAAAAAGAGACAAATACAATAATGTATATAATTACTTTTTTATGAAAGTTTTCTCCAAGAGATTAAAATTGTATCAATAGATCAATTAGAATATGAAGTGGAGGAGCTCTCCAGAACCCACAACTGTCTGATTCAATATATAATGC
Organism: Hymenochirus boettgeri; assembly: GCA_019447015.1. NCBI lineage: Eukaryota > Metazoa > Chordata > Amphibia > Anura > Pipidae > Hymenochirus > Hymenochirus boettgeri. Next base: position 143,798,802 of record CM033477.1, on the reverse strand, counting down.
TAGCAGCAGAAATGGAGTTTGATGGAGACATACTAGAAACTAAAACGGTTCTGCGCAGAATTAATTCTATTATGGTCTATGAACGTATGTTCCATTTCATACATGACACTATGGGGGTTATTCAATAAAAGTTCTTATCGTTTAAAATGGTGCTAATTTTGCCCCAACCAATCAGATGTTAGCTTTCAAATGCTACATAAGTTCTGATTGGTTGGGGCAAAATTAGCACCATTTTAAACGATAAGAACTTTTATTGAATCTCCCTGTTAGTATCTGTTTGATAGAATTTAGACAGTAGGGTTGGCAAGCTTTTTTTGCAGTTGAAATATTAATATAACTTTCTTTTTCTGATCTTGGTGTTAATGTTCAATATCCTTTATAGGAATATGCACCCAAGAGTTATGACCTTTCTCTGATACCCAACAAATATTACAGTAAGATGTTAATAAATGCTGATCAAATGTCAGTTTTTAAAATTTTTATTTTTATTTTACTCATTATGGTTTCAATGCATAGCTGATGTGTATTCTCAATGTTTATTACCATGATGCTTATTGGAACTTAATAAAAGTCTATTGGACACTAAAATTGTGTCAAGGGTTCCACAAGGATAAAAAGGTCCAGACCCACCACTGGGGGGGAGTGAGGAGTCATGTGGTATCTCTGTTATGTTCCCAACCAAATTCTCACTTGGTAATTATAGCTTTAGAGGCCTGAGCAGGTCTAACTAAGCCTAACTGCAGGTCTAACAAGCCTAACTGCAGGTCTAACAAGCCTAACTGCAGTGGCTTTTTAAAAAGAAATCCAACTTTATAAGGTAACAGCAATACTTGATAACTTTGATTGTTGTATTTTGGGGTACATAATAATACAATAATAAAGATAATAAAAAATAATGAACATAATAAACCGATAAAAGCAAACAGCTGATTGGTTTATATCGCTTACAGATAAGAGATGTATTTCATTGTCTTCTTGTGTTGTCTCCGATGATGAATAAGACCATGTCATAATTAAAATCTATTTGTATAGACAATTGTATATAAAATGTGTATTGTTCCCTAACAAGGTACAGTCATTCTACATCTTTTAGCCTTCTTCAGGCTTAGAAAAATAAGAATTGTTGGGTAAAGGCTTCATGGATTTATGTTCAAGGCAGTTTAACAGACAATCCCAATTTTGTTTCAGATTACAAAGCATCCTGCTGATTTGGGTAGCACGATTAACATATCAAATCAGAATGTACTGCCTCTTGCTCTCAAGCTAATCTGCTTTAATTGCATAAATCTATAACTTTTTCACGAGAGCCAGTAAATTAGGCAGTTGCAAAAAGCCCCACGTTAAAACAATTACGGCTCACAGATACATAAGCAGATATGTGCAGAGCCTCCACAATTAAACAAAGAGATTCCATTTCAAGCCAAGGCTTATAGAGAATTATTTCCTGCTGCCATATAACTCTGTTATATAGAGACGTACGAGGTCGTAAAAAGGCTCTGTTATATGTAAAGAAGTACCGAAGCAAGCAAATATATTTGTATGATGGACTGTTTGGAAAACATTTAATTGAGTAGCAGTTTTGCACCAGGGGCAAGCGGCAGAAATATTATTTCATGGAAAACAATTGAGCTTATGCAAATTCACAAAATTGTATCAGGCATACAATTCATGTCATATCTTTAACATTGTCTGGGTTGGAATAAGCAGCACCGTTTTTATTGTTTAATTGTTTATTGTTTTAACTGAAATTCTCCAGTTAATTGCCTTTTTTTACACAGGAGCTTTCAAGACACAATTAAACTGGCTCTCAAGTTCCTATATAAAAAAAAAAACAGAAACAGAATAAAAAGAAACCAAAAAAAAGTTGTAATATAATGTCTGAAAAATGCTTTTTGCAAATTAAATGTGAAATGTTTTGTTTTACTGTAATTCTAAAGGAAAAAATAATGGATTACAATTCATTTCAATATCGGGCATTCTTTCCGATGTAATATCCGTAATATATATATATATATATTATATATATATATATATATATATATATATATATATATATATATATATGTAATTTTATAAGGTTTAAAGGAAAACTATAGTGCATATTCGTTAGCTTCAATCAGGGTGGTTTACCCAGAGGCGCTGGGCAAATATATATAGTTAAATCACGCTAACAAGTTTGCTACAGCTCAGGGCAACTTTAACTCAATGTACGTGCCAGATGTACTTGCCCTTTAAGATCACGCTGTGTGTAAATCCATTTTGGGATTTACCCAGAGCGATATGGGTATCTTCATAATGTAAAATCAGGTAAGTGTGGGTGTCACGAACGCCAGTTCGCTGGGCACGTGATCTGACTAATTAATCGGTATTCGCTGCCACCACTTTAAGTTACGGCCTTAAAGACGCCCCAAAAACCCACTCTTGACTCTCACTGACTATGCACACCCCTGTTCTGGCAGCTAAATGGTTAACACTACACCATTCACTCCAGCAACTAACTGGTTAATTAGCAACAGTCCTTCACAAGCAGTCACAGAGTTAATTAGCATTTACACTGCACACTCCATTCAAACACATATAAACTTATCAGAGGCTAACTGAGTTCTTTTAGAGCATCAAAGACAAAACTTATTAAATTTTAGATTTAATATTCCAAAAGGTGGACAGTGCATATAATACAAAAATAAAAGAAAATGGTGTTATAATAAAATGACATACAATAGGCACAACAGTTATATAAAATAAAAAGGATAAAAATATTCACAGACCCTACTCACTAGAAGAAGTCCTGTATCCCGGGGCGGGAAGAAACATTGGGTCCATACACACGTTTTAGCATGTCCCCTAAGTATGAACAAAGTTTATAGGGGCTACAATGTTTTTTAAACCATTTGATTAACCACTCCCATCTCCTGCTATGCATGAGGTGGGAGTGTCTAAGAATGTCTAGATTTACGACTAGCCAAAAGCATTCATTCCCCCTCAGTTAGGCAGATTCCATATAGATGTAGATATGTACATTGTACTGGGATATTGACCACATATTCCTCTCCAGTATTAATTATCAATTACTCCAATACCAAACATGACCTGTGTGTAATCCATATTTCCCAAGATATTAATAACTCGCCTTGGCAAGGGAATAAGGGCTCCATGTTGGGTATCATATTGAAGGGCCAACTGTTCCATTCATAAATATAATATTGGTTTCTATCTTGCACATTCCAATGCCAAAATACAATTATTTTACATGTATGACTGTCCTTAAAATGACCTCTTAGTACCCACCAGACCCCTAGCTGAAGAGAATTCCAGATGCACGGTTCGGCCCCACATTGTCTGGAAAAGGAGATCTTGTTCTATGCTTCACTAATCGTAATAAAAACAATAGGACTGTTCCAGGGTGGAATGGTATTTTTATTGGCCCTTTGCAAGAACTAATACCAATAGTTAACCCATTCTTACCAAGTCACTACACACTTTCCTGACATGGGCTTAACTAATTTTCTGGGATCTGGGCCGTTCTGTACAGGAAGTCGGTTCAGTACCCCTAGCATTACTTTTTGTGCTAGTTTGTAGTGCAGAAAGAAAAGCCTTTTAAATAGTGGTGTTACCTTGGCGCAGCTTACAATTGGGATGCCGCAGCGTAGTAAATCACGCTTAGTAAATATTGCAACCTTCAGTTGAGGGGTGAAAAGGCCTGAGAAGGGCTGGTGATTTCTGTAGACTTTGGAGCTCTAAATCTTCATGGAACTTGCAGGTAGAAGCCTCGGTGAGGGAATGTTTTAAAGGGACACTATACTGAAAAAATGACTTTGCCTCATCTTAATCTATAATTGAATACAAGTAGCACTTACTCTGAGGTGTGTGTGTTGCTGCATGCTCTCAATCCAGCACACATGTTGTTTATGAGCAGTTTCCCATTCGACCTGACTTTTTTCCCACAAACCAACTGCCAAGCCTGCACACAGCATACAGCATTACAACTGTTAAAACTCTGTCACCATTCTAGCTACATTAAAACTATTCACAGAAGAATAGTTTTTGAGAGCAAGAAACTTGATTGACTGCTGAAATATAAGAAGTTTTAGATTGGATATATAAAGAAATAGGGGGCAGACAACAAAATGTTACAGTGGTGGTTGGGAAGAATTATACAGGGTTATTCAATAAAAGTTCTTATCCTTTAAAATGGTGCTAATTTTGCCCCAACCAATCAGATCTTATTTAACATTTGAAAACTAACATCTGATTGGTTGGGGCAAAATTAGCACTATTTTAAACCATAAGAACTTTTATTGAATCTCCCTGATGGTTTCCAGTTATGGTCAATTTAAAACAACCTATTTTTCGGTATTGATGCCCTTTAAAGGTAATACAAAGGGCTCTCATTAGAAAACCATTGCTATTTTCACCACAGATACCCTTTGATGAGGTAGATAGCTATAAGACATATTGTTAGTGAGATGGTAATTGTGCCATCGCTTACAAAAAAGGTATAAAATGAAGTAGTTGGATTAAATATTTTTGCTTTCTGTAATTTGATTGGTGGGAAAATATGCCTTTCTGAATAAGAGTCATTTTAAACAAAAGCTGATGCAGAAGCAACTATCCTGACAACTTTTATGTGTGTGGGAGCAGAAAAAAGCAATATTAAAAGAATAAGTTGTGTCTACGAAGTATACTTATATATATATTCATACAGTTTATATAGTGAAAACAGGACAAGACAGCATCCTCAGTGTATCAGAAAACATTTGTTGACTTAGATGTGAGCCGTGGAAGAATCTCAACCTCCTGTACTGATAATTGTGTGCCATTTTATTTATACTTCAGTTTTGTCACTTTAATAGGACTTGATTCCTTATAATTTAAGCCTCTGTGTAGACTTAACAACAGCAACAAAAAAATAAACTGTAAAATACGCCCTGCAATAAATATAATGAACACAGCCGCCATTTAGAAGCAGAATTCCAAAGTCTTGTGGATCCAACTTAAGATGCCGCAGTAATAATCCATTGAATACATTATTTCCTGTCTATCTCTATTACTGGTGACATTTCTCCCTTAAATTACAACTTAGAGGGAAAGAAAAGCTTTACAGATTTCAAACATGCATTAGCCTTGGCGCTTTAACAGTTTATGATAACGTATCATTGTTATATATGTAAGTCCCAGCGAGCTGGCAAGGCTTTTGGATAAAATATTCAGGTATAAAATATTGTATCTGTATGTAATGCAAAGTATCTGTCAAAATATTGTAGCATAGGAAATTACTCACCACGAGATGTACTTGCTGTTACAGAATGACAGAGAACTACATATTCCATTATAATTATTAGAACCAAGCAATGTCATTGGGTTTTTTTTGTAATTTAAAGAGGTATCTCTCTGATGTGACATCTTCTCAGAGCTGAATTATGTATCCAGATTTTAAATAGTTTTTCTGGCATGAAGCAGCTAAGATGAACTTGTCCTACTAAAATAATTGCTCTGTCAAGCATCCATTATACCTGAAGGGAGGGAAAAAGTAAAATTTGACAAATTATATGCAGGGTTTTAATAGTTATTTTTGTCAGCCATTGTTTGTAAACCTTTTTTTTTTTTTTTAAACAATTTTATGACAAATGACTGAATAATATTCTTGATATTATAACACTGCAGGGTACGTTACACAAAAAGTTAAGTGGTTTATAATGTAAATAAACAGGTTTTGCCAAATTCAAGCTAATATTATGGGGACAAGAGATTGTAATTTTAAGGAGGGAATTGTTTATTTTATGTTTTAATTTAATTTAAAGGGCATGTCCACGCCCCAAACTAAAAATTATCCCACTGCTGGCTCAACTATGTAGTGTTAAAAAAAAATCCAGTTCCTATTCTAAGTCCAGGAAACTGAAGAGTAGGAGCCTTCCTGTGTGTAAAATGTATCTGCCCCTTCCCTGTCCTCCTTGAGGACTCTGGCATGTGCAGGGGATCCCTCCCCCTCCTCCCTTCTACCATTTGGTTCCATCGACTCCACAGTGTTTGCTTTAAAAATGCAATTATTTTCTGTAATCTAGAAACCCCCCCTCCAAACCTTAATCGCCGGGTGTAAATTGTAAAAAAAATGCAGAGAAACAGACTTACCAGGCCGCATTCCATCGGCTTTCTCAAATTAGCCGGCAGCCATGTCTGTGATTGGTCCGGCCCAAATGCTACTCCTTTCCCAGACGTAGCATTAGAGGTCAATGCCGGGGGAATGAAGGCTGGTAAGTAAGTTTCTTTGCACTTTTTTACAATTTAAACCTGGCGTATTCACCAAAAAAAAAAAAGTCAATCCTATTAATAGACCGTGAAGAGTTTAATTCAAGAAGAGAATTAAATCGTCGGTACTAATGCTCCTGTGAGTAATGGTTCCAAAAAGTAAAGTTACCTTTTTATTGCCGGAGTTTTATGCCCTTATTACAGAGGTTTTAGAAAACCTTTTGCCATCTTAAAGGAGAAACAATCACAGGAGCGCCACCTTGACTTCTATTATAAGAGGAGCAGCACCAGCAGCAATTGGAGTAAACACCTAGAGCTGCCACATCCTCCATGTAATTATGACTGAGTTGGTAGGAACCACTCGTTGCTGTAGAAATGGCAGGAAATGCCTGAAACCTACAGAATTACAGACAGTTTCACCACAGTGCGGACAATTTCAAAGTGAGGCTTCCAGCTCTCAGTTAGCTATTAGTTCTACAATCCATTCAGGCTTATTTAAACCGAAGATTTCGTTCTCTAAATTGTCTTTTGAATATTCTGGCAAACATTTTTTTTTTTTTTTTTTCTGATTTATTTGAAAAGTTATATGTGGATGTTCTTGCGTATTTCAGGGGCCTGGAGAAAAACAACAGATGTATCAGCAAAAAAAAAAAGTTGACTTTAAATATGTTTTGGTAATGGGAATCTGAACCACAATGGACATTTATACACTGAGGCTATCTGCAGGTCAGCAGGTTGCACTAATTGCCTGAAGAGTCTTCCTCCAAGGGTCCTATTAATGAATATTTAACCAGTCCAGTCACATTCCTTTAAAGGATATTTCTCCACACACCTTCTTTACCGCCTATGCAGAGTGAATTCTAAAACGTTGGTTTTGAACAGCATTGTACAATGGGTTTCTTATATATCCACGAGGCACAGAACTCACAAGCTGCAATGAAAACATCTCACATTGAGAATCCCTGGTTGTAGATCCAGATCACAAACCTTTAAAAATCATACTTTACTTATAATACTTTACCTCAAGCCAACAGATGCCAGTTTAAGGGAATAATTCCAACTATAGACCCATTGTTTACAGGAAATGTATTTATTTACATTATTTAAGCTAGGTACTGTACACATTGGCCAATATTTCCACCTGATGCAACATTTCGTTATCTGATTCAAACCCAATTGAAACTGGACTTTTTCCTCAAAAAAGCTGTTTAAACACAAAAGAACAAAATGGAGTCCTCCAGAAAATACTTAAAAAGAGAAGAAAAATAGACTCCACTATTACATGGAACACGTAGTTCCATGGCGCTCAACCACCAGTAGCCCACTAAAGTCATAACTCATATGGGGAAGGGAAACAAATTCCATAATACCCCACAGAGAGTGTAAAGTTCACACTACAAATCCAATGGTATGCATTACCTTTATTATCAAAAAAGTGCAAAAGACACACAGACAAGTCGAAATATAATGCCCATAACAAATTCAAAATAGCATATAAAAACCACTATAAAAGGTGGGTAGGACTAGGAGTAAAAAGCATTAAAGTAGCCCAATGCGTGGTGATGGAATCCCAAATGTACAAAAGGACACAGTCCAGAGCTAAATGGGCAAGTGCAGGTGCGCTATACTGGTTATAAAGGCATGTTATGGGGGTCATAAAAATATATATCAGGGTTAGGGATGGCCGGTTCGTGGATCCAAACCCAGATCCGCCACGGATTTATCCCGTTCGCGAACGGCGGATTTTTCCGGATTTTCCCCCTTTTAAAATTCTGAACCGCGGATTTTTTCTTATTTTCAAAAATTTTCTAAATTACGAGGATTTCTCGTATTTTCGAAAATTTTCTTAATTACGAGGATTTCTCGTATTTTCGAGGATTTTTTTCATTTTTATGGGTCCTCGAGCTGACCGGATTTTGCCAAGTTCGGACATCTCTAATCAGGGTGTGTCCACCCGTCCACCAGCAATGTAACACTGTACATGTACATATGTATGGGAACGATCTCACCCATTTAATGCAGCTCTCCTGCTCTGTTAAGGTTTTCAGTCCAAAGATAAATGCATGGTTAAGCGTCCAACCAAACACTGTTATCACATCCGCAGTCCTATTCTTCCATTCACGTAGTGCCTCGGTGGATCCATACACAGTCCAGGCTGATGATATCTCGATCGTCAAGTCACTATGCCATAGAGAACAAAGATACACACAGGGTTAGGTAGGGATACACGCGGCTACACTCCACAGCCTCGGAGCTACCACAACGACCGCCGTACGTTTCGCGATCCTACTCCCTTCTTCCGGGTGCTTTTTTAGTTCTGCTAACTCCTCCAAAAGGTAACACACAGACTAAAATCAAGTTTTATATTTAGAGAAATGTCACTTGGACATTAGTTTGAATTAAAGTTTGAAATGTGAAGTTTTTTCATTATTTCCATTTTATTATGTCTAATGAACATTCTAAATATTAGAAGATTTCCATTCAGAAAGATAAATCTCTTTTAAAGAAACACTTTCCACTAAGTTATAAAAGGAAACTAACTGTGAATAAATGAATACTTCTTGTAGCTTGTCAGATATATAAAATATGACTTTTCTTGGCAGATTGAGTTACAAGCATGGATCTCTGTAATAATCCCCATGGTTTGGGCATATGTTCCTTAATTGTCTAAGAAGGAACTTCCATAAATACCATGCTGTCATCTCCCATAGGCATTTGATCATCTATCACAGTTTGACCCAATGATTTGGTGAATGTCTCTAAGACATTTCCTCAACAGTAAATCAAAACATTTCATTTGTTCTTTAGCCTTCCAATTTAGCACATCTTGGTAAATAAAATGAAATGTTACCTTAAAGCTAATTATTCATAGGTGCCATGGTAAATTATGTTCTAAGTGCTTTTTATGATGTGTAAGTCCCATTGATAACAATTTTCATGGGGTAGAATGCTGCTTAATTGACTAAAAGAGCTTAGCAGGTGGACACTTCCACAGGATGTGACATATTTACAGTAGGTCTAGTCCCCTATCTAATGTATTTTCAGTAGGGTGGTGTTGTCCTTTCTGACCTTCAGAATCTAGATCCATCAAACTGTTCTGAATTGAGACAAAATTCTATTATTTTTCTTAATTTTAAAACATTCTTATTTTTAATTTTGGACATTAGAATCTTTCCAAATCTTGATCTGCAGTTATTTTAAAGGGACATTTCTGCCATGTCTGTTCACCTTCCAAGCAAAGTCAACATGCAATCTATTGATCAGAAAGGTGAACAATCAATAGCTTAAGACAGGCACAATTTTTCCTGAAGATCCGAAAAGGGAACACATTTTCAAAGATTTTCGAATGTACGAAGCTATTTTCAATAATTTTCGAAAATATCTTTGAATGTTCGCAAATCCTCGAAAATATGATCGTAGACCACTTTGGGGTTTCTGGTTGTATTTTCGAAGATTTTCAAATGTTCAAGGCTATTTTCGCTAATTATCAAAAATAACCTCGAAAGTTTTAGATTTTTGAAAATACGATCGGAATCTCGAAAGTGGTCTCCGATCGTATTTTTTTGAGGATTTTCGAACGTTCGAAGATATTTTCGAAAATGATTGAAATTAGCTCTGTACATTCGAAAATCTTCGAAAATTTTATCCGAAGTCCCGAAATACAGAGGATTTGTCCAAATTCGGACAGATTTTTTGGATTTCGGAACCGAGGGGTACTGTGTTGGATCTGGATCCCATCTCTACTGGATAGCTGTGGCTTTAAATCTAAAGTTTTTTTTGTTGTTGTTATAGCACCCTTTACATGCATGCTCTGCAAATGGCAAAAATGTATTGTCTGACAACGGGATTTGAAGACTCTCATGGGGCAGAGTTAAAAATATAATTATAGGGGAGGAAGACAGAAACTTTCAAGCAGAAAGGTAGGGTATGGAGGGGTTCTAGAACAACAACAAAAAAAACTTTAGATTTAAAGCTACAGCTATTCAGTAACATTAAGTTGTATTTACAGTGTTCATATCCTTTAAGAACCTGCAAGTCTATTCAACTTAAGTCAATGTTGGTGAATCAGTTTCCAGACTATTATCTGCTCAGGTTAGTCAACAACATTTATTAATAATTAAGTTACATAAATAACTATAAAATCATTACTTATTACTAAAACATGGGTTATGTGTAAGATACAAAGCACACGTTATCCTAACATGTTTGAGCCAGACACTTAATCGCTTCTTGGCAAAAATCTTTTCAAGTGTTGGAGCTTTAAGGGAGAACAATCTAATCTCCAATGTTCTAAAATAATGTATACTGTGATAATGCATTTTATTTTTTCATGTCAACCAGCCAGTCTATCCGTTTGAAGATTCAATGTATCCATCCCCAGCAGGGTTACAATGTTCTAGTCCAAATGGAAAAAACAAAGGAGAAGTTGACGGTTACATGATCATCATATTAGACTCTTTCGATTTTCCCACCCTAAGTCTATAATAGATGAGAAATGAGATTTGATCCATACTCATTCACTGTAATTGACCCTTCAGGGCCTGTACAACACGTGTATGTGTCAAACATAAATGCTCCTTCCTTTAGATTGGCATGTCTCCTCTCTATATTCTTGGTGTACTGTTACTGAGGGGTTAAATGACATTTTACTGTTTAGGCTGAAGGACAATGCGCATGTTGCCCCATATTTGAAAAGGGCAAAATAATTAACAAGAATATGTTTATACGTAGGTTATAGGAGCTCATGCTGGTTTTGTGTGTCGTGTTCCCTTTTCAGTTCCAACAGATCATTTGTCAGTTGGGGGTTGAGTGTATTAATTAACCCTTTCAGTGCTGTGTGGGGGGTTGGTACTGCAAAAGCAAAGCCTTAAGCTAATAACCATTTTACGATTAATGACAAGGTTGAGCAGCTAATTACATTGTATCACAGTTGGATGAAGAAGCAGAGCAATTAATTCAGGAATCAGCCGGCCACTTATTAATGTCATCGCTAAATAACTGGGAATGTCCTGGTTCACAAACCAAATAACTGTGTGAAATAAAAGCTTACTTTCTAATTAATCCTCACCTAGTTATTTAAAGAGCTTGATAGTTAATAAACCCCCATACATGCGAGATAGGCCGAGATCTATATTGCTCCCTCTGTTGGACATTCTTTGGTACTGTCCAATCATTTTCTAAGCGTTCTTGGCCTTCAGTAGTGGCAGTTGTGCAAGTAGAAATCTACATGTTGTCAGAAGTGATGAATCCCAGTTTCAAAACTAACTTGGTTTCTATTTGGAACGGACGGATTTTTTGAAATTTGCTAAACTCTGAACTTAACATTGAAATATCGAGCATCAAAAATTTCATTTTCAATTTCAAAAGTTTCTATTGAAAAATTGGAAATTTCTATTTAAAAAAAAATCAAAAATATCTAACGAAAATTCGAAAAATCCCGGTTCAATCAGATTTTCCGAACTTTGGGGCACAGCTTTCTGAACAAAACGGAGCAGTTTCGTTCAACTCTAGTTGGCTAAGTACCAGTTTATTAAATGGGTGTTTTATTACTTCTAATTAAAATGCAAACTAGCCTATCAATGTGCTGATTTTATTTACAGTATGTTAAGTTTTAAAGGGAAGGCATGTAGGCGAGGAAAGTAAAATAATTTCTTGCCGTGGTTTCTTTCACTATAAATATTAACTCTTGTTTCTTGAAACCCAGCCCTACATGTTAACTACAGTAGCTTATCATATTCCATTTGTTATACAAAATGGCAGGTCAATAATACATAAAGATATTAATATATTTCCTGTATCCTAGTTTTTTTTTAAGTTTGGGACAAAATTTACCTGGAGTTTAAGGGTAATTACACTTTATAAATTACAGACACGCTCCCTCTGGCTTTTTTATGATTAGCTGCTGTGCTCAGAGTTAGGTGGTAGGCAGCCACTAGGGAACTATTGAAATATTACAAACTGGATATACCTCTTAGTTATTGTGTCCAACAGATTGAGTATACACTTCCTCATCAGAAGAGTCATCATGTGATCAGTTTGACACAATAAATAAGGGTTATGTGCCAGTATTGCATTATGTTGTGTCTATCCTTTTTTTGGTTTGTTTAGAAAGTAGTAGGAGTAGGAGTAGTGCATCTGCTCTAAGAGGACATGTCCACCCTTAAACAAAAAAACTGGTGACTTGTCAGTTATCTGCTATTATTTTACCAGTTTATTACATGTATTTGTAATCAGATATTTAATGATAAGTTCTGTTTATTTCTGGGAAAGTATCTGCCTCTTTTATCTGCTCAATGAGCATTTTATAAGCTTGAGCATGTGCAGAGGAGGCAGCAGATGAAACAGCAGTCAATCATTGGTTGTGATGTCAGTAATCCCATCCTTGACTGACTGCATGGAGGGAGGGGCCAGTTTACTCTGCCAGAATGGGGACAATAATTATCCTTATATATCTGGTTAGTAATGCAGGTAATAAAGTGCAGAATATATCAGTTGGAATTGGGGGCAGGTAACTGACAATTGGCCTTTTTTTATTTTTAAGGGTGGATATACCCTTTAAAACTAAGCTAAAGATGTATAGATACACAAGGCTTATATGCTGTGTAACCCCTAATCATAAATATGGCTCAACTGTCCTTTAAATGCTTAGACACTGATTGATCATCCGACACAAAATACAATAAGAAGTACACGAATAATTATTGGATAGTATCATTATGTCAGTACCTTAGTACCAGTAATCATTACTGGTATTTATTGACTGTTTATTAGTATCTTTTTTTTTTTCCTACTGCCCTGACAAATATATGATTGATTATACCTTGTGTGCACTGCTATCCTCGAGTAAGCTTTGCTGATCCGATCACCGTTGCAGATATCAGTGTCTATTTGTGTTTCTGTCTGGCTTAGCATTTCAACATCTTTTGATATGAAGAGATTTTTTTTTTCTTTCTTGTTCTTTTCTTTCATTCGTCTCTTTTTCTTTCTGTTTTGAAATCTCTCGTGTTCCTATGAGTATATCCCCAGAATACATGACATCTACATAGAAAGGAAAATTACTGTTTCTAATGCTGCTGTTTGAAATACAAAACACAAATGCTACGGGAAAATTGGAACCAGAATAATCCAAGAAAATGTGTTTCCTTTTTTTTAGCAATTTCTCAATACTGCTACACTGGAACTTATATAGTTGCACTTGCTAGACCACACTAAGTGTAAATAAAAAAGGCAAAATGTGTATTTACGTAAATTTGTTTTCCTTAAGTTCCAAAGTCGTAAGTCTGCCCACTTGAAGGTAGGACTACCCCATCTGGTTTAAATACCCCTCCCTTGGACATTCTGAAATATTTCACTGTCTGTGGGCTATTGGGGTGTGTTTAAACTTACATCTCATATTTAATGCTGCCTTTGGAATGATAAATTCCAGTTTAGCAGGAGGCATTGAAAATAATTGTGCCCATAACTGTAATCAGGGTTTTGGGATAGAAGCTAGAAGTAGAACACAATCCTATTTGTTCTGTTATACCAAACATTCGACATGTACCATAATTGTTGGACTGTGCAATGTGTATTATATAATACAAATTTACTGAGCCATTGGAATGGCTCTGTAAAAGATTTACCCCCTGTGGACATGTACGAATTTATGTGGCAGCTTTGAATTCCTTTAGCCTATCTTGGTTATTTCTTGTTGTTTTCTTCCTCTGATTGGTCTCTCTTTCCTAATTAAGTTCTTTTAACCTGTTCTTCTTTGTTCATTATAGCTTTTGGTTCTCCTCTTGCTCATGGTGTGTAGGATCTGGATTTCTTGATGCTGACCTCCCCTTACCCCTGACCACCACCAAACGATTTACGCTAGGGGTAAGGAGACCAAAGCGGGTGGGAGAGGGAGGGGGGAGGGCTCTCCTGTGCATGCCTTAAACATTGTTGAGGTTGAGGCAGACGCAGGAGCAGGACAGATCCTACACTGCAGTTTCCTGGACTTTGGAGGGGCATAGCAGGAAAACCATTTGGAGCAGAAATGTAAGGTAAGGATTTTATTAAACTACAGAGTGGGGCCAGTTTTGGGGGTGGACATGCCCTTTAAATATAAGGGCGAGCATGAAAATGAATAAAGTTATTTATTATCTAAACAATATAGCATCTTGTTTTTTCTAGTTTTATACCCCGCCTCAGCACAGATACCTTGGGGACAACAGTGTCCGGTGAGACAAGCATCCCGACAAACAAGCTTGCCTATAGGAGAAGAGAACAGTGGAGGTTGGGGTATATGTGGTGATGGGATACTTGAAAATTTTGAAGCATTACAGTTTGTCTTACGACCTGCTTTAACAGTCCAAGCACCTTATTGGCCAGTTGGCAGCCAGTCAAGGTATTTTCCTCTGTATTGAAACCACTGCCTACACCCAGAGAATTGTCTAAGCTTGGAAATGTAAACCTTTGATTGAACCTCACCTTGGTCCTCTACATTGATCCTGTTACTGTATACCAACTCTGAACTTTGAGCTTTCTACTTCATTATTTTCTGGTGGTTACAACTTTGGTCTGTCAAACGAGGAATAAAATCTACCTTTAACTTCTCCAAAAAAAAGGTTTTCATAGTCAACTGGTCATGCAGGGATAATACAGTAGACAGACTCAGACATTAAGACATTTACCTATGATGAAAAATTTGTTGTTATAATTTCTTTTTATTCCCCAGGAAAGGGGACATTGTTCTACCGGACTACAGCTGGTCACTTTGGGCTTTGGTCATTTTTTTCTAGAGTTTTACCTCTGGTGTTTGGTCCTTTCCCCCCTTCTAGTTTAGAGAGTTTCCCTTTATCCCTTTTCAGTCTTATTGTAACATTGATGGAAAAAAGAGCATTAGAGAGCCCAAGGGAGCAATTGTCCAACATTTTTTAATGATGTAGGATGACACCGAAGACCCCAAATCCAACACAGAAACCAATTCTGCAAAGACGTTTCTCTTCAGAAACAGAGCTGTCAATGCGCATTCAACTCCTACTTCATTTTACTGTTTTCTAAAGAGTCTTCTTAACTGCTACATACTGAAAGTGCAAACAAAAGATCAGGATACCTGTCACAGCAAATTCCCAGCTAGGGTGTCAAGTACGCTGTACAAACCCAACTATTCTAAGGAGTTTTGTTTGTTCTTTTTTTTAATTGCCGGTGAGCACTAACTTACATTCTTTTACCGGAATTCATTTGAAACTTGTTATATGGGATCAACTTGTGTGTTTGGTTAAGGAAATATCATATTCTGATTTCTCGGGAAAAATACAGTACATAAGAAAAGGTTTATTCGAGTCAATAAGGTGAAAGTTACTGTTGGGAACATTGCGAAGTGATAAGCATCCTGGGAAAAAGGGCCATAGCAGAACCTAAAATGGCTACTGACTAGAGATGGACTAGAACTCGAACCCGAGTTCGTGCCAAACTATTCGAGTTCGAAAGGACTCGGACTTCTTAAACTATCCTGGACCCAGATTTCTCAGACTTTCAATATTTTGCGGACTTTCAATAATTGTCGAATATTCGAACATTCGAGGTGCGCAAATATGTGAGTAAAATGTCTATTATACCAATACGCGAGTGAATATGGACTTATCGAATCTGCGAGTAAAATGTCTATTATACCAATATGCGAGTAAATGTCAAATTATCGAATATGCAAGTAAAATGTCTATTATACCAATACGCAAGTAAATATCGAATTATCGAATCTGTGAGTCGTTCATGGGATAATTATCGAATGTTGAACACGAGAGCTCGAAAGTAGTGTGCGTGAGAGTAAAATCAATTTTTCGAAGGTCCTGGATATTGGAACATGTTCCCCAGACCATTTCCCAGGTCCCACAGCCATTTACATTATGTTACCATTGATATTTTAATTGTATTTCATTCAAACTTTTCAAACTATTTGACTCCCATTGACTTTAATGGGTCCGTTTTCGAACTTTCCATATAGTTCGAAAGTTCGAAAACGGACCGAACTTTCGAAAGTTCGTCCATCTCTACTGCTGACTACTGACCCAAGCAAAGCATAGCAAATGGTAGGAAATCAACAGTTTTTTCAAAAATAAAGAGAATATGTAGAATATGTAGGTGAGTGTAATAAAGATAAATCATTTAAGTAGGATTTTTTTTCCCCACTGAATTTCCCCTTTAACTGGTAGAGATGGCCGAAACTACATATTTTCGTTCCGTTTCCGGATTCCCAGATCTTGGAAAAATCCTGAAGATCCGAAAACGGAATGAATTTTCGAAGATTTTAGAATGTACAGAGCTATTTGCGCAAATTTTCGAAAATATCTTTGAATGTTTGAAAATCCCCAAAAATATGACCAGAGACCACTTTCGAGTTTCCGTTCGGATTTTCAAAGATTTTCGAATGTTCGAGGCTATTTTCGAAAATTATCGAAAATAGCTCCGTACATTCAATTTTCGAAAATACGAACTGAAACTTGAAAGTGGTCTCTGGTCGTATTTTCAAGGATTTTCAAACATTCAAAGATATTTTTGGAAATTAACAAAAATAGCTCCATATATTCGAAAATCTTCGAAAATTTGTTCTGAAGTCCCGAAAATTTCGGAACTGAAGTGTTCCATGTCGGATCTGGGTTTGTGTCGGACCCGGATCCCATCTCTAGTTATAAACAAGATAAAAATACATTTATAGCTCACCAGGTATATGTAGGATGAAACTATTTAAAAATATATATTTTGTGACGAAAGAGATGTTTTATTTTAAAAGGTAAAGTTTTGAACAAAAATTTTAGGAAAATCCTAACCATAATGAAGCACTTACTGTACATGAGAATTGTAATCTTGCTCCCAACCTGACTTTCTTTTCATCTCCACACCTGACAGAAACTTTTGATGTTAAGTGCAGCTTGTGATGACATGTGATGAAGATGGCAAAAATGGTGTTTATCTCAGTGTCTAGTGACATTGTCACAGTAGTTTGTGTAAAATGAGACCAAACTTGCAAGATTCAAAAAAAGAATAAAAAAAAAAATTGCCCAGTATCTATTTGTCTGATAAACATCATAAACCAATCAAGAAGTTTTTTTAGACAGTACAAATACATCAATGTTTCTCTACTGTACCTTGTTTTCAGGATTGAATTTGAAAAGGAAACCAAAGCTACAATTTAAATAAACTCTTTTTTTTTCTTTATTTTTTTTAGCTGAGGTTTTTGCCTTCTTCTGGGTCAAGTGTTAAGTTGGGTTAAAAAGGAGGGTGAAAAGGTTGGACCTGATGGACATATATGTCTTTATTCAACCTCAATTACTATGTACTATGTTACTATGTTACATGTTACATTTTTGACATTGCATTTGCATTTCCGACAACACATTTTTGACATCATTCTGCAATTGTAACACATTCCACAGAATGGAGAGTTAATTCAAACGTAAGTCAATGGGAGTGGAATTTTGGAATGTTCAACATCGAAATTCAACACAGAATTTCAACCTTTGGAACTGAATTTCAGCATTCCAATATCTTACATTTTTGACATTGCATTAAAATTTTCCGAATTCTGCAAAGTTCTTACATTTGAAATTCCAAAAGTTTGGCCAGATCAACAATTTATTTGTAGGTTACTTACAAAATTGATACGAACACTTGCAAAGTTACTACTGGCTGATTTTTTTCTAGCCTCCCTCTAAGCACAGCTGTTCCATGTAAATTCCATGTAATCTTAAAGAAGTGATTTCCCTTAAATTATGCTAATGCTGCAAGAGACAAAGCCCCCTGGGAATTAAAAAAATCATTTAATTTAAGCTTAATTTATCTTTCAAACAAATATGTTGTGTTTGTGATAATGTAAGATTTTTACTCTTAGATATAAGAGTTCTTAAAATAAAACCATTGCGATAAAGAATAGCTAAAAAGAAAGAAGGAAATATGCGGTTTTAGGTGGAATGAGCATCTGTAAATGTTTGGTGCACCAATAATAATGATATAATATAAGGTCCTTTTCCTTTTGATAACATTTTCAGAGGATGTTCTACATATATGTTATGGGCACTTCTGTAACTGTGCCGTACTGGAGGACATTGCAAAAGTAGAAAAACATTTGCCTGGGGACATGTTCTGTTTTTAAAGAGAAAACTAACTGAAGGATAAAATACAAGGTTGATTTTAATGGAATCCTATTTTATTAGGACAATGTAGCTTACCTCAAGGTTTTCTTCTAGGAAAGCTTCCTTTGCATTAATGTATTAGTGACCTCAGCAGAGAAAGGAGCGAGCATTTCACTATCAAACACAGAGAATTTGAGTTTAAAAGGATGCTGCCACCTGTTTAAAAAATACATATTTACTCTTGTAACTATAGTGGCAGTTGTATTATCGAATTTCAGTTATTGGAAGACCGTGTAACGTGCTCCTTCTTGTATCCAATAATCCCTAAGTATCCTTCCAGAACTCCCACATTCCTTAAGACTGTGTGCACAAAGGAAGACATTGGCTGGAAAGACCAATCAGATGTGAAGGATATTTGCAGCTTATCCCATGGTTTTAAATAGACCATGCGATCGGCTGCACCAAGATATCAACAGCGATGGATTCTTTCCCACGAGAGAGACTGCTAAGAGGGTTCGTTAGTCTGTCTGATAGTAAAACTAGCTGATGTGTTTACAGCTTAAGACTAGAGATGTCTGAACCTCGCAAAATCCGGTCTGCTCGAGGATCCACGAATTTTTGGAAAAATTCGAAAATCCGCGAGTGGACCCATTACCACCTATTAAAATGAAAAAATCCTCGAAAATACGAGGATTCTTCAAAAATACGAGGATTCTTCAAAAATATGAGGATTCTTTGAAAATACGAGGATTCTTCGAAAATACGGACCGAACGTATTTTCCTGCATTTTAGAAAATACGAGAAATCCTCGTAATTTAGAAAATTTTTGAAAACGCAGTTTGGAAAAGTTCGGAAGGCAGAAAACCGGAAAATCCGTGATATCCGCCATTCGCGAACGAGGTAAATCCGCCGTGGATCTGGGTTCAGATCCTCGAACTGGGCCGTCACTACTTAAGACTGTTAAGTGCATAAAATACAGAGTCTGTCGGGACTCGACGGGGGAGCGAGCAATCAGGTAAGTTCCTTACCTTCTCTCTTGGCTCCTGAACATTTAATTGAAGAATGGGAGGTAAAACACAGCTCCTTTACCTCCTGTTCTTCAATAAAACTAAATGTCCAAACTTTATATTTTCAGTGGAAATACTGGATTAGATAAATCCACAATCCAGTGTCCAGTTGGTGCCCTAAACTTTCAAAAGTTCATATTTCTAAACCAACTTGCCTTTGTTTCTGTGGTGCTGGAGCATGGACCAGTGATCTCAACGGAAGTTCTACTGAAGCTAAATAAAGGAGTTGACTTGTGCATGCCAAGAATAGATAGTGTACCCCAGGCCTTATGGTGTCTCTACCCTGTTTCTACCCTACCTCTTCAAAAATATTATTTTTTATCAAACTTAAGGCAGCAATGTGTTGGTTGCTGATTTATAACACCCCAAAGTTTATATTTTGCGTTTAGTTTCCCTTTATAAAAAAATTTTTTTCTTTCTTTTTTGCAACTTTAAATTTGTTTCTTCAGTTGGCTAAAAGGAACTCATCATTAAATTTGTCCACCAACAGATGTTTTCAAATGTCGTCAAGTTCAACATTTTAAGCCATGAACTCAGAATGTAAAACGACTTTCTTTTCCAGAAGTGTCAAATTAGGAAAATCGTCTCAATTCTGTAAATATTTAGCCATAAAACGAGACACGATGTTACACATATGGCAGGACAAAGATAGATTGAGTCTAGTTAATAAGCTCTGATAAATAATAGTAATACAGTAGCCTACAATCCATCTCTTAGTAATAACAGAAGAAAGCAAAATATGTAAATAATGGAAAATCTTTTTTAAAAGTTTCTGCTCGGAAAAGGAATAAATAACATTTTTTTACAAATATTGGATGTCATTTGTTTTGCATGATGAAAAGGAATTTGTTTGGGGGTTTTTGACTTATTTTGGCCATTAATACAGACTTAAAGTCTCCTTTTTATACAGAAATACTGACTGATACAGTACATTTCATCTTTTAACATTTCCCTTCAGGGCAAACAATACACAAACTGACCCTGGCTTTTCACAAACCCTGGTTGAACAAAATGTAACAAGCCTTGTATGTTTTGAGAAACGTATTTTTTTATTTTCATTCTGACAGGGACGAAACAGAGCTATTTGAAGTCTGCAAGCTGGACATAGATAATGGAGCATCTTGAGACTATTGTCATTCTTGTCAATAAAATGGCCTAAGGGAACATTCAACAAAGCTACCTTTTTCTGAATCACCATTTTTTTTTCTGTCTTGTGTAGACATCTGTAAACCTCTGCTCGGCTAGGTCACTTTATTTCATCCTGATGTGCCTCGATGATAGCATCGTGTTTACAAAAACAAATAATATATATATATATAGGGCAACAATGCACAAATATTCTTATCTTGTTTGCTGAACGTTCTCACAAACAAACCCATTTTTTTCTTCCCTCTAAAGAATAAAACATTTGGTTTTTAGAGGTTTGGGTTTATAACACATTTTATCTACTTTCTATTATAATAAGGCAGCACGTAGATATACAAAGGTTTCAAGGTTTTCTGAAACAGAATAACACAGTTTATTCAGCATCCAATTTCTTTGAGGTACACATATTTTAATCTGTATATAGATATATAAAAGAAGTGAAAAAAGAATACTTTTTCTTTAAAGTATATATATTTGAAGAGACAGATTCAATACTCATGGTGTTCGGGGTTTATCTTAAAGGGCATGTCCACCCCGAAATTTAACTTTTGATATGTGGTAGGGCATGCTCCCCCAGCCCCAACCGCATTAATATAATTGTTAGAAAGTCCCCCGATTCTTACTTACCTGCCCTCTCTCCTCCGCTGCAGTGTTCAGGCCCTCTGCTTGCATGGAATTGAAAGCAGGGGGCGGGACCGGCAGCCGCGTCCGTGATAGGCTGAGAGGCAGGGAGGGCTGCATTGAGCATGCCTCAACTTTGATAAGGTTGAGGAAGTCTCAGGCACAGCATGAGTCACACACTGCTCCTACACAGCAGTTTCCTGGACTTTGGAGGGGCACAGCAGGGGAACTATTTTGAGCAGGAATGTAAGGTAAGGATTGTTTTAAACTACTTGATGTGGCCAGTAAGGGGTTAAATTTTAGTTTTGGGGGTGGACATGCCCTTTAATTCTATATATCTTTCTATTATTTAAAGTAGAAATCTTGTATGTGTGTTTGTATGTATGTATGTATGTATGTATGTATATATGTACTCACCTCACATCCACACCCCTGAATCATCCACATAAATGCGATGCCCTCTGAAAGGGCCAACAAATAACCAATAAAAATCCTGCATATCACTTGCAGAGTGTGATTCCCCAATTCAGTAACTCAGGTGAAGGGTCTGGGCTCTGTGTGCTGCCCGACTTCAACAACACAGACACAGAGTCCACTTCAGTGACACAACAACAGAGTAATATACGGCTACACAAATCAGAGAGCTGCACACACAGAACAACAGCTTCTATAACAGAGGGAACCAGACATTTCCCTTAAGGTCTGTAACACATTACAATTTGCTCCTGGAAGTTTTCAAATATAAACCCTGGAAAAACTGTGTTATTATTGGTGATATGAACCACATTTATATACAGATATAAACCCTGGAAAGACTATGTTACTATTGGTGATATGAACAACATTTATATACAAATATAAACCCTGGAAAGACTATGTTACTATTGGTGACATGAATGACATTTATATACAAATATAAACCCTGGAAAGACTATGTTACTATTGGTGACATGAATCACATTTATATACAAATATAAACCCTGGAAAGACTATGTTACTATTGGTGACATGAATGACATTTATATACAAATATAAACCCTGGAAAGACAATGTTACTATTGGTGATATGAATGACATTTATATACAAATATAAACCCTGGAAAGACTATGTTACTATTAGTGATATGAATCACATTTATATACAAATATAAACCTTGGAAAAACTATGTTACTATTGGTGATATGAATGACATTTATATACAAATATAAACCCTGGAAAGACTATGTTACTATTGGTGATATGAATGACATTTATATATAAATATAAACCCTGGAAAGACTATGTTACTATTAGTGATATGAATCACATTTATATACAAATATAAACCTTGGAAAAACTATGTTACTATTGGTGATTTGAATGACATTTATATACAAATATAAACCCTGGAAAGACTATGTTACTATTGGTGATATGAATCACATTTATATACAAATATAAACCCTGGAAAGACTATGTTACTATTGGTGATATGAATGACATTTATATACAAATATAAACCCTGGAAAGACTGTGTTACTATTGGTGATATGAATGACATGTATATACAAATATAAACCCTGGAAAGACTATGTTACTATTGGTGATATGAATGACATTTATATACAGATATAAACCCTGGAAAGACTATGTTACTATTGGTGACATGAATGACATTTATATACAAATATAAACCCTGGAAAGACTATGTTACTATTGGTGATATGAATGACATTTATATACAAATATAAACCCTGGAAAGACTATGTTACTGATTGGTGAATTATGACATTTATATACAAATATAAACCCTGGAAAGACTATGTTACTATTGGTGATATGAATGATATGTCGTGTTTCTTCTGCTATTAAAGCACCTGTGCAACCTGCAATTTTGGTCCGGTCTCTACCTTCTTTTTTGTTTTCAGTATTTATGTGCTCCTGGACAGAAGCACTAAGAGGCTCTGGGCCCGCTGTTTGGTATAAGATGCCCCAGGAACTATATACATTTCCTGGAAAGACTATGTTACTATTGGTGACTGAATGACATTTATATACAAATATAAACCCTGGATAGACTATGTTACTATTGGTGATATGAATCACATTTGCGGTTATTGTCATGCTAAGAAATTTAAAGCAGAGCCTCCATGAATGTGACCTCGCCCCCAGATATTGCTATCACGGCCACACCCCCAAACATCACAGCCATAATCATACCCCAACCATCAAGGCCATGCTCCCAAAGATAACTGCCATGCCTCCAAACATCTCAACCATGCCCCCAAATGTTGTGAGCATGTCACCGGATATTGTGGTCACCCCCCAAAAAAAACATTACAGTCTGCCTCCATACATCACAACCCCAAACATCACAGGTACATCCCAGAATTATGGCCACATCCACAATCATCCTGTCCATGCCCCCAAACATCATACTCACACATAAAAGAACTAAGACATCATGGCACTTTCAATTCTGATCAGAAAGTAACTTTATTGATTGGGACCTGATAGTCAGTATAAAGTGGTCCTTGAGCAAGGATAAAGTGTTAAAATGCAAACAAAGTAACATACTGCTAACTAGAGATGTCTGAAACTCACCAGTTTGTTCCGGATTCCTGGATCTCATAAAGATTCCAAAGATCCAAAAATCCGAAAACGGAACGAATTTTCAATTATTATTGACTGTTTGAGGCTATTTTTGATAATTTTCGAAAATAGCCTTGAACATTCGATAACCCTCGAAAAAAGATCGGAGACTATTTTCGGATTCGATTCAGACAGATCATTCTGATTTCAGAACCGAGGGGTTGTGTGCCGGATCTGGCTTCGAGTCAGACCCAGATCCCATCTCTACTGACTACTAACGTGCAAAAAATAGAGAACGCTTAATAAAATTACACAGAGCTCAGACAGTGCAACAGAATGAAGCCCGGCTTTAACAACACAGACAAAGAGCCTGCACTTTGTTTCAGAGAACAGCGTAACGCCCGTCAATCACTCAAGTGCTGCGGTATTCGGTTGCGATCAACATGTTTTCCCTACGGAAAATCCCATATAGCATGTTCACCACAACATTTGTATATTTATGCTCCAAGTGGAAAATCTGATAACGTCGTATATAAAGTTTTGCTATAAACATACGTGCTATACGTCTCGTACATTACCAACTGGGCACTTCTTTTCCCCCCTGTCTCTTCCATCTAAGGCAAATACTGCACGTAACAAATACTATACCCACGTGTGTACACGGGCAATGCCGGTTACAACCGCTAGCATAAAATAAAAAAAATAAGTAGCCCCTGAAAAACCCTGGGATTTTAGTGTTGCAGCATGTATAATAACACTAATAAAAAGATCTGTTTGTTACAGGAACGGATGGGGACCTGTTCTAGTCTGTGGGTAAATAGTTCTAAATATATACAGTAAAAGGAATTGTGTTTCAATAGAAACCACAAGTATTTTATATATTGCACTTAAATGAAAGAGAAACTCTACACGAGATACATATCAATGATTGAATTAGACACATGGTCCTTCCCAAACCACAATGAAATTCAAAGGGTAGAGAATATATAATTAAAGGGCAAGTCCACCCCAAAAACTATAATTTGATATGTTATTGGCCACGACTGTAGCTTTAAAATAAGCCACCCCCATTAAAACCCATTCAGCCAAACTGAAGATACTTACATTTTTGCAGCTTGCTTTTTGCAGACCAGGAACATCTCATCTGTAATCCAAGCTGGCTGACGTCACCTCAACCCATGCCTTTTCCATGCCTGCAGCCTGCCTTGGCGCCTCCCCCCCTCCCACCATCTGGATCCATCCTCGGTTCCCCTGCATCCTATCGACAAATCCTTTCAGGGGATGTTAGATGACTCTTGCCCAGACTAAAACGCATTGTTATTTTATTTTAGAAATAATCCTATCTATACTTACAGCCCTTCATTCCAATTACAGACGCGGCTGACGTCAAGGAAAGCGCCGAGGGGTATAGTTTTTGGGGTGGACTTGCCCTTTAATTATTATGTTAATCACAATACCATCAACTGGATCATGGGAAAGATTGGGACACCTTGGTAAAACAAGAGGGTCTGAATTTGAAATATTCAGAATGTAAATAAATTCATTTGAAGACTCCACGAATAACAATAGGTGTTTAACTTTCTTCGATCCTACCCATGCAAACCCACCAACATATAAATAAATATATCAAATTCAACAAGCTCTTCAAAGTGGTACAAATGTTACATATTTGAAAGACTCCAAATAGCCCATTAAATGCAATCTTGGCTGAGTCTGAGTATCTTGGTTTTTCTTATTACTGGCTCTAAAAAACAGCAAAGAAGAGTGAATTAGTGAAGTGAATTCTAAATGGATGTAGTCAGTCTGTCTATATTTCTAGACAAACATAACAAAGAGGCAATGAAAGAGTCCAAATCCTTTTCCCCCCTTAGAATTACATGACATGTGATCTGCGATTATTATTATTAACATCTGAGTCAATCCACTTGAGTATCTCTTGAGGGAGCTTGTGAAATCAGAGGCCGAGGAATTGTCTCTTGACCAAAGTACCTCAAAATGATAACAGATATAACATTAATTTCTTCAGAAACATAAACCAGATATTCTGTGTACAACAGACCTGGCCTTTATGTTCAATGCAATCTTTGGCTTTTGTATTGGATTTTATTAAAAGAGAAAATCTGAGACAATTCAGATTTTTATAAAACCCACAGAGAGAGTGTTTTACATGGCATCTATACTGGGGGGAAAAATGCTTTTGTTGTTGTTTGAAACTATAATTCTTGTTTGTTGATATGTCCCCTATGTTTTCAGCTGGCATTCAAGTGCCCAAGTATTATCAATTATTCTGCTGTGTGCAGTTTTGCTGCAATTGGAATGGTGGCAGTTTTTTATGTGGAAATTGTATGATGGTAAATTTCCTCTCCCAGTGCTGGCTCATAGTGATTACTGAGCATGCTTGACTTTGCAGAAAGTCATGTCAAGTGGAAGAAGGTGTCAATAAACAGTGGGAGGGGGATACTTAGGCTGAGCAAAACAAGTGCATACACACCTGCTACATACATATATTTATTTATATATAAAGATTAGGCAAAAAATAATTCTGCGTTATATTTGTCCTTCACCAAAAAAAAAGTAGCTAAAAACAATTGACATGGGAAAAATGCTGGAGTCACTTTTGTGATAAAATGATATCTCCTAAAGGCCAAATACATACAATGAAACACAAAAAAACATCACCAGTGCTAAACTTCAGTGCTGGGTGCCAGGATTGATTTTAACATTCCTGGAGGTTAGGGCCACAGCTCCTTAATGCCAACCACTGGTCTCTCTACAGCATTTTTTTTGCCTTAATTTCAGATTTTATTTGATGTCAAGCAGTTGGACAGGATTGCACTGAATGGGATATTTATTGGGCCAGATTGGCCTTTAGCCAGAAACATCAACTATAAATAGTTGACAACTACACTGAAAAAATGGCATTTTCTTATATTAATCTATAATAGAATACATTTAAGTAGCACACTATGAGGGATGTGTTTTGGTGCATGCCTTCAACACAGTACTTGTTTTGCTCAGGGTAAATATCCCTTCACCTTTTTTAACCACTCCCCCTTTCATCTGACCTGACTTTCTGTGAAATCAAGCATAACAACTGTCAAACTGTCACCATTCCTGCAACAGCAAAACTGTTTAGAGCAGATATGTTTGATTAATTGATGATTGACAGTTGAAATGGAAGAGGATTTAGATTGGATATCTAAAGAAATAGGGGACAGATCAACAAAAAATGGTACAGCGGTGGTTGTAAAGAATTAAAGTTTCCAGTAAAGATCAATTTTCCAGTATAAATGTCCTTTAAGGCAGAAGGTGGTGAGAGATGCAAATAAGGAAAAATTAATTCTGGACTTCAACTGACACCAATCAGTTGTAATGCTGTTCAATCCAATGTCACCGGTCTGGTTATTTATATAGCTTATTGTAATTCATTTTACACAGATCTCAAAAATCTAGGCAGCTGTTTGATATCTTACACATAGACAGGCCTTGCCACAAACAGTTGGCTGAAACTTATTTACAGCACGATCCCCTTTGGAAAGGAACGTAGTAAACTTTCAGACTTTCATTTTTGGTCTGACATTGTTTATCCTCCAACATTAAGAGAAATAAACAGGGGGATCCTTTAAACACTAACAATAGAATTTGATTCTTGATATTTTTTGGCAGCTCGCATCTCTTTTTAAAGCCTCAAGCAAATGACCTGTACATGCTTGACATGAAAAATATAGATCTGTAAATCTTTTCATCTCCGTAATGAGGCCACATTTGGTTGTTTTATGCTGTACACGCATGGAAAAATTCCTACCACATTTGTGCTTCTATGTAAATAACAGACAGGGTCTTGGTAATTTATAGAAATGTATATTTTTAATTGTCTACTTGTGTTTTAATATGGGATAAATAGTGAACGCCGCATGTATCTAGAGTTTAGCAAATGTGGGGCTGGGGAAAAGAGGTGGAAAGTTTTCTGCAGCAATTAATCAGATGTCAGCTATTTACAGGTTTTTTTTACAGGGTTAATGCAATGGCAGGGAGTACCCAGGGACCAAGAGGGCCCATGATCAGCAGTTTTTAAACAGCATTAAAGGTATGCATGATCTGCTGTTTAAAACTGCTAACAGTTCAGTACCGGCCTTTTAAACAGCTGGTCCTGCATACCTGCACTGCATACATGTAATTGTGGTGCCGGTGGGTAGGGGAAGGGGTGGGTGGCAAGGGCTCAGTCACCAAACTTGCAGGGGGCTCCAGGCCCCTGCAGTTTCGCCACTGGCTGTTAGATAACATCTGACTGGTTGCTGCTGATCATTAGCAAAGGCAAGCTAAGCCTCTAAATATCTTCTATATTACCCTATAGCTTTATTTAAATCTAAAGAACTGTGACACATTCAGTGAGATTCACCCAGAGCCGCACGCACTCATTGCAAATCCCCCAGAGAAGATTTACCATAGGTTGCACTATCAGCTGGCACTAAATACTTATGTGTGTACAGCCGCAAAGCCACTGGTAAATAGGCTTGCAAAGGCTGCGAGAGTGTCTCTTCCAGTGCTCATGCAGCCGCCGCAAACCAAGGCTTAAGATCGTAAATCAGTTAGCTTGACTTTAAACTGTATCTCCACTCGTAAAAACAGACTTCGTTTTTTTGTTTAATTGAAGAACGGAAGGTTAAGCAGCTATGTCTTACCTCCCGTTCTTCAATTAAACAATCAGGTGCAGGCGGTGAAGTTACAGTACTTATTTGTGATCGCGCTCCAGCGCTGGCTTCTTTGACAGGTCCTGGCAGGCTTTCACTGTATGGGCAAATGTTATATGCATGCGCACACAGCGCAAGCTCCGTCGGGACCTGTAAGAGGAACAGTGGAGGAGCGTGGTCGCAAGTAAGTACTGTAATTTCATTGCATGCTCCTGATCATTTAATTGAAGAACAGGAGCTCTGTGTTGTGTCCCCGCCCTCCCCGCCACCACGTTAAAGATCCTGCAGGCGTTCCAACACTGGCTTTGGGGCAAAACTACTTGTTCAAACTACTTGGTTAAAATTAGGGATGGACTAGAACTCAAACTCGGGCCCAAGTTCGAACCGACTCGGACTTCTCAAAGTATCCGAGATTTCTCGGATTTTCGATGTTTCCGGACTTTCGATCGTTAATTCGATAATTATCAAATTTACGGGCCGTTCACTAACCCTAGAATGTACTGAATAGTGTACTGGTTAAAGGCACTGCCTTTGACATGGGAAACCAGGGTTCGAATCCTGATTAGGGGCAGCTATACAAATGTTTGGGTTATTATACTACCCAAGTAATACAATAACCTAGTAATATAATAACCATATAATAACCTACTAATATAATAGCCATATAATATCCTAGTTATATAATAACCATATAATAACCTAGTAATATAATAACCATATTGTCAGGAAAGTGTATAGTGACTATTGTATGTCATTTTATTATAACACCATTTTCTTTTATTTTTGCATTATGTGCACTGTCCACCTTTTGGAATATTAAATCTAAAATTTAATAAGTTTTGTCTTTGATGCTCTAAAAGAACTCAGTTAGCCTCTGATAAGTTTATATGTGGTTGAATGGAGTGTGCAGTGTAAATGCTAATTAACTCTGTGACTGCTTGTGAAGGACTGATGCTAATTAACCAGTTAGTTGCTGCAGTGAATGGTGTAGTGTTAACCATTTAGCTGCCAGGACAGGGGTGTGCATAGTCAGTGAGAGTCAAGAGTGTTTTTGGGGCGTCTTTAAGGCCGTAAATTAAAGTGGTGGCAGTGAGTACCAACTGATTGGTCAGATCACGTGCCCAGCAAACTGGTGTTCGTGACACATATAATATCATATTACTAGGGTATTATAATAATCCGAACATTTGTATAACTGCCCCTAGCCAGGATTCAAACCCTGGTCTCCCATGTCAAAGGCGGTGCCTTTAACTAGTACACTATCCAGCCACTACATTATATCGTTATTATATTACTAGGTTATCATATGGTTATTATATTATATGGTTATTATATTACTAGGGTATTATATGGTTATTATATTACTATTACTATCCAGCCACTACATTATCTTGTTATTATATTACTAGGTTATTATATGGTTATTATATAACTAGGGTATTATAATAATCCTGTCACGAACTTACCTGCCGCTCCGGTCCCGCGCCGAAATTTGAAAAGCCGGTGTCATCCTGGACCCGGTGCCCGATTGTAGCATTCTGCTACCTCCCTGGCTCCTGTACTTACCTGCCTTGGATCCTGCTCCTTATACTTACCTTGCCTGCATCCAATACTTACCTTGCCTGTATCCAGTACCTACCTTGCCTGTTTCCAGTGTCTCACCTTGCCTGCATCCAGTTACTTACCTTGCCAGCATACAGCCTTCAGTTCCCAGCAGCACCATTGTTCCAGCAGTCAGCCTACAGTTCCCAACAGCACCATTGTTCCAGCATACAGCCTTCAGTTCCCAGCAGCACCATTGTTCCAGCAAACAGCCTACAGTACCCAGCCGAACCTTGTTCCAGTATCCAGCCTACATTTCCCAGCAGCCTCTGTATCCTGCACCTTCCGGACTGTCAGCCTCCTCCTAAAAGCGTACTGTGAGTACCCGGCCGTCCGGCCATTTATTACAAATCCAAACATTTGTATAGCTACCCCTAGCCAGGTTTAAACCCTGGTCTCCCATGTCAAAGGCAGTGCCTTTAACCAGAACACTATCCAACCCTAGAATGTACCATTCACTAAGCCTAGAAGGACCATTCACTAACAGGAAGGATTGTTCATTCGTTCGATAATCCTCAAATGTATGGTTGAATGTAGCTTGCGCAAAACCCGACAATTGCTCGTCTGACTTCAGGAAGTGTTTTAACAAGTTTTGGTTCTCCAGACCATTTCCTAGGTGCCACAGCCATTTACAGTAAGTTACCATTGTTAGTTTAGCTGTAAATTACTTTGCGAACTATCACTCCCCCATAGACTTGAATGGGTCCGAATTCGAACTCTAGAACTTTCGAACTTTCTCTGAAGTTCCAAAGTTTGAAAATGGACCAAACTTTATACAGTTCGGCCATCTCTAGTCAAAACTACTGGTGAAATTTTGATGCAGAACTACAAACATTTTTACTGTTAAAACCTGGTTATGATGTTGAAATTCATTGTTTCAGTTAGCGAAAGGTCCCTACATTGACTTTTTTTATTTACTGTGATCCTATTAATATGGACCAAGGCCACCTGTGCACTGTTTTATATTGACTGCTGTTTGTATGGTCATAAAATATTTATCAATATAATTCCCAATGGGAAAAAGAGGATTTACTGAAATAAGTAGCAGAAAATCTATTTGGACATCATAATATAAGTTATTCTTGTGGTTGGTTAAATAAAAATCATTGGGAGGAAACCTTGTCCATTGCAATGGAAAGGAGAAGTGCTGCATGAATACCTTAAAGATATAATCATATACTCTGTGTTTGACTCAATGCCTTTGTGACAGCTTGGACATTATAGATTCTTTGCTTTTTTATTGGAATCTGTTTATGATTTACAAGACCGGGAATAATCAAGTGTAAAACTTGCCACTCGGTATATTTTTTTAATAGATGCCTGAACTATTTTCTTATATCATTTGTTTTTAGATTCTCAGAGATCGCAATGCAACGGTATGTTGATATGTTGTGGCAGGCTCTATAGCTTCTGTTTGCACATCAATTTTAATGAATGTTTTTGTAGAAAGTGAAGCCATTGTATAAACTAATGCAGCATGGTTACAACAAGCATTTACACTGGGATTTATTGAAGTGTAAGATATCACATTAAACCCACCAAAGAAAATGTCTGAAGAATATAGCATTCAAACAAAATAATACTATCATAAATGGCACATTAGGAGTATCTATAAATAACAATGCATCATTTTGCTTACAATGACATTTCCATTTTTTTCAAAGTCACAAGAAGAAGTTTAGTCTGAAAATATGGTTAATATACTAATGATATACTGAGATCATGGATATCAGCCTGTAGTGTACACCTAATGATATATTACAGGCCATCTTATACTGTAAAAAAAAATAGAATTTTCAAAAATAATACCTTTAGATAGAGCAAGATACAACTACTTCCAAAGCTATAGATTCTGAGAAATCATCATTTGAAATCACAGCATGTACAGGGAAAGACATGTCACTCCAGAAGCAGAAATTATAATATGTGTCCCACCCCTGACCTTGTACCAGGATATTTAGCCAGTACACTTTCTACAACAATTAAGATAATCAGCAGAGAAAACAAGGGTGAGGGGGAGCTGTTTAAGCAGAGCAGAGTGCATGATGAGGCTGAGCAGAACATAGAAGTGTCGCAGACACTACAAGGAGGCAGTGAGTGAGGGAGAGTGGGGGCAAATAGGAGCACTCACTAAACATTCATAATTTAATTACCAAGCAAGCACAGATAGATATGTGAGTACCACCATTTTACTTCTCTCAAATTGTAGTTTCAGATAAAGTAAAGTTGTTTGAGTGAGTATAGTGACCCTTTAAGATCATGCATGTCAGTCTGTATTGTAGACCTGAAATTCTTAATTTATATTTTAAAGGGCATGTCCACCCCCAAAACTGAAATTTAACCCCATACTGGCCCCACTGTGTACTGTACAAAAATCCTTACCTTAAATCTCTACTCTGCCCCTCCAAAGCCAGGAAAACTGCAGTGCAGAAGCTTCCAGTGGCTCATCCTGCGCAAGAGAGTCCTCCCCCCCTCCCTCTCCCTCCCTCTCCCTCCCGTTTTTATCTCCCTCCCCCTAGCTCTAAACCCCTTGTATATAATGTAGGTATAGGTCCCCCAGCCCCAACCGCTATAAAAGAATTTAGAGAAAGTCCCCCAATAGTTACTTACCTTACCTCTCTCCTCCGGCGTTCTGAGCAGCCGGCAGCCGCGTCCCTGATTGGCTGCCTCTCAGCCAATCAGGGACGCAGCTGCCGGTCCCGTGCCCTGCTTGCAGTTCCGTGGTAAGTTAAGATCGGGGGACTTTCTCAAATTTCTATTATGGCGGTTCGAGCTGGGGGACCAATACCTACATTATATAAAAGTTGTAAAAAGGGTGGACATGCCCTTTAACAATACTACTAAATATCTTTAAATGATTTGGTTATTGATGATTTTTCTATTTTTCTTTAATGATGATAATCGTGGTCTGTGGGGTTTGTGCCAAACGAAAAACTGGTCAATCTGAAGATGTTCCTAACCCCAGAGCATGGCTGATAGAGATATATCATTAGAGATGAACTAAACAGTTCTGCTAAACGTATTGATACTTAGAAACCCAACCTAACCCAATTAAAGCAAAAATTTTCAACTGCGTTTTGTGATTTTCTTTCCCCACGCTGGATCTGTGGATTTGTTTCTGATCCAG
The DNA here is from genome assembly GCA_019447015.1 of Hymenochirus boettgeri. NCBI lineage: Eukaryota > Metazoa > Chordata > Amphibia > Anura > Pipidae > Hymenochirus > Hymenochirus boettgeri. The sequence continues at coordinate 143,765,635 of CM033477.1, read as the reverse complement.
AATCCCTAACCTGGTTTTGGACCAAATGTACTTGTTTCATTAATGATGTTTCAACTGACTTAAAGGGACAGTTCAGTGGAAATGTTCAGTATTTGTTAAATTGTTAGTTTGTGTAATGCCTTCTTAGTTATTATACATATTCTCTCCCATTTTGAAAAATCAGTTGATTTCATACACTTTGCTGTTCCCTGCTGTTGACATTAGTGAGCTGACATTTCAGGTTCTAACGGTCCTTCTTCTTCCCAGGATGCACCACATCCTTGGAATGTTCCTAACAGTAATTTTTACTGATTGGCTGTTGGATGGGTCAAACATGCTCAGATCTCTACTGAGCAACTGAATCAACCCAGGCGCTGGGTCAAGGGCAATACCATAACAGACTCTAATAGGGGTCCTGCAAACAGGAAGTCAGTATTTCAGTTGCATTTATTTATACACAGACAAAATGCTGATTAAGTTCATTGGGATGAAAAAATACTGTTCTTTTTTCTGAAAAGCATATGTATTTGCACTGAGTTTCCCCTTTAACCAAAGTTCTGTAACCAAATTTTGATTTTCCGATGTCAAAACTTTCCATTATTCTGTAAACCAACTTGTGAAATGAAACTTCTGGTATAGATTCTGCCGTATCTATTAGCAATTTAAAGTTAAAAAATGTATAATTTGCAGTCCCCTTTAAACTGTGAATCCACCTAATTTTATGGTAGTTGGTTTTAAACATGCTGGTCCATGTCTTCAAAACCTGGAACGTAAGTCTTCCTATCTCAACATATTGAGAATATAATACAGTTACATGGGATTGAATACTGCAAATGGCTCTATGTTATGTAAAATTTCATAATTATAACCAAATAATTATGAGTATAAGATCTGAGGACCATAGAGAGAAGAACACCATCACTCAAAAGCACATCACAGTTAGTAGAAGCAATAGTTGAGGTTTGTATCGTGTTAGCCATAAGTAAGAGAAGAGAAGAAGAGCTGTGATACCTTTTATTGGCTAACTAAAATAAAAAAAAATAAGCAAGCTTTCGGGAGTCTTAATCCCCTTTCATCAGGCTGGTAACATCCAGCCTGATGAAGGGGGCTTAGGACTCCTGAAAGCTTGCTTAATTTTTTTATTTAGTTAGCCAATAAAAGGTATCACAGCTCTTCTTCTCTTCTCACAGTTAGTAGGAAATCCCCTAAACTATATTTATTATTAGACATAGCATCCACTAAGGGACACATAATAAAACATAACTTACCCTTCTTATCTTCAAAAATAAATTCTAACTAAGAACTATGGAAAATTGTAGTCCACTAATAATCAGCCTTAAAAGCACAACACCACAAATGCTCCTCAAACTGTTTTGAACTATTTGTCTATATAACTATTTTCCATGACAAATTGTTCAACCTTGACATATTTAATTCAGTGTAATGATTATTTTAATGTTAAGGATCCTTCTAATATCTCAGACAATGTTCCTTAAGGCTAAACATATTATTAAACTTGTTATGTACTGTTACTAAAGAGGAAATACCAATTATCAGATCATTTAGTGGAGACAAAATATTATCCTCCTTTTATGAGTAACTACATCCTTGAAGTTTATTCAAGTGTTTATAACCATTTAATGTAATATTGCTACTCAGAGGTATCCATTACACTGATATATCCAGGCAGGAAATTAGTTATGTCTCCATTATGTCTTGCTAGAAAATCCTTTTTCTCTCTCTACTTTATTTTATATAATTTAAATGACTAGGATGGGTTTCCGATAATATTTAAAGAAGGGCTTGATATATATATATATATATATATATATACACTGTGTATTTTTTTCTTTTTAAATATATTTACAATTTGTTTAAAAATATATACATTTTATTGATTTTATCCACATTCCTTATAGGTAGAGGTAGGAATTGCTATAGTAATAATAATTCTTCTGTTTTATAGTTTACAGTTATTCTATTGTAACTTACAGTTAATCTATTCATATCAGACCCTGCTCCAAAGAACCGACAATCTGACCTCTGTATGAGTACATATCACCTACCAGTAAAGATGTCCGAACTTTGCAAAATCCGGTCCGCTCGAGGATCCGCGAAATTTTCGAGAAAATTCGAAAATCCGCGAGCGGACCCGTTAAAATGAAAAGTACTCTCAAAATTACGAAATTTCTCGTATTTTCGGAAATTTTCGAAATTACGCGTTTTCGGAATTTTCGAAAATGCGAGTAATCCTCGTAATTTCGAAAATTTTCGAAAATTCATATTTACGAAAATAAGAGACATCCTCGTAATTTCGAAATTTTTCGAAAATACGAGAAATCCACGGTTCGGAAGTTCAGAAGGCGGAAAATCCGGAAAAATCCACCGTTCACGAACGGGAAAAATCCACGGCGGATCCGGGTTCGGATCTGCGAACCGGCCATCCCTACCTACCAGTGTGTCCCGATGATAATTGGATGAAACACATATAAGCACACAGAGAACATACATCCAGAGGTGAATCAGGAGCTGTAAGTAAAGACGGATGGAACCTTGTGGGTTATTTTTGTTACTAGGCTTGTAAAATGTGCATAAATTTAGAGACTACCAGAGAGTCTACTAGACAATTTGATTGGTAGACCAGGTCACTAGCGAATCTGCAGAACGTTAATGTGCCCTACCCAGAAAATGCTCATTGGTGATTCAGGTGGTCCCATACATCTGAGCAGTTTGATTGGTGATAAGAGTGGTTTAGTGCGTATCACCTGAACCAAAAATCTTTCAGTGGATCCCAACCACAACTCTCCAAAGAACATAGGCCTATATCTAAATACATGCCAATGTAAGGAATGGCAGCAACTTTATAAGTATAACCTGCCTCCTTAAAATGATTCTGCATACAATTTGCAAATTAGCCAAGGGTGAATTTAAACTCTGTTCATCAGTTCATCGGTGCTAACCAATAAGCCAACTTCTTGACTGTAAAGAAATCCTTAGATGTGAATATTCTTTCCAACTTAAACAAATGTTTTGGTAAATCAGATATTCAATTAATTTAAACTAATGAAGGAAATGAATGTTTTAATAATCTTTTTTTTTTAAGAGTATTAAATCTGCTTTAGACCTGCTTTATTGACATAATTAATCACTTTAAAAATATAAGTCCAAGATTATATAAATGCCTTTATCACTTTTAAGCTTGGCTATGAAATCTATAAATGCTTTATCACAGCGGCATTAAACAGGCTTTGTCTGAATATTATTCATTAATCAAAGTCTGTGTTCTTTGAAATACTTATCACAACAATGATAATACAAAATAGATGCAAAAAGTATTCTAACGCACTAGGGCAATAAACTAGTTTCCCTGTAAACCAGGCTCTTCTGGGCCATTATCTTCTTTAAACTACAAATAACCACACATAAATGACACATCTCATTGACTTGGGTGAATCTTACTGTAATTCTGCAGAGAACATTTCAATATCAGAGTGACAAAGATAAGTTGATTTCGCTTATACAGACGCTGCAAATAATTCTCTGCTGCTTTAGTCTAAGATCAGCAAATCAAATTGTGTTTCAACCTTACATGTAACTTAGTTACTGTACTTTAATTTATTTCTTAAGAAAGTTAGAAGTCGGAAAAAAATCATGTTTATACACAATAAAGCCAGTTATGTTTTTTTCTGTAATGTAATATATTGTAGCGTTAAGACATGGGTTAGAAACTATTTTTAGCAAGGGAATCAGTAGTAAAGAAGTTGTTTTTCTTTTGGATTTGACAGCTACTGGATATTCAGATGTATTTGTATTGGAAGATTTTATTGTGTTCTGACTGAGGTTATGACTTTTTTATAGTTAAAGGACAATTCCACCTTCATAAGAACATCTTTTAGAAAGAATGGCCTCTTTAAAATATGTTGATATATCATAGTTTGTCCTATGAATTCATTACTGCATGCCTGCTATGGTTCTGGATGCCTCATGGAAACTGAGCAATTTAGAAACCTGTACTGAACCTGTACTGAGCCTGTGCATGCTCAGAAGGGGCAGATGGGATTAGCATTCAGTCATTGGCTGTGATGTCAACTGTCAAATTCATAACTGACAGCTGCTAACTGGAAGAACCAGGAAGCAGAAACAGGGGAAACAGGACATTGTGAAGGATTTCAGGTTAGACTTAAACTGTATATTTCAGATTTCAAACTATTACTTTTTAGGTAACACAAAGACCCACCCACAGTGTCCAACTAGTGTCCACCAGTAAAAAAAGAGTCCAATCCAAATGTGAAAAAATCCAAAGTCCAGGTAAACATAGTTCATGAACACCAAGTCCAAAATCATTTGGAACTTCCAATCAGGCCTACCAGGAAAATAAACAAGTCCATGCTCGAAGAAAAAGCAAGGTAATGCAATACAAGGCAAAGGTAGCAAGCCAACGCTAAACGATATAATTATATGTCTGCCAGTAACAATACAATTAACATATATAGTGGGGCTTACCCATCACAGGCTATAAGATCAAGGCAGACAGTCCATATCTGTGGATAAAGAAAAAGATATTGTCAAAATCATTAGACAAAGCACCCAATATTAATGTTCTCGTTCATACCACTCGGGGTGAGGCAGTTACATTTTTTAATCCAAACGTTCTCTCTTTGTAAGAGGGAACGTACAATATCACCACTTTTTTAGGTAGTTTAGTGACCTTTAGTACTGACCATCTTAGTTCGTTCAGGTTATAGCCTATTGTATGAAAATGTCTAGACACGGCCATGTCCATGTTGGAATTGGTCACACAATTCTTAATGTTGTCCCTTTGTTCCTGTATCCATTTCTTAACTGGTCTAACTTCAGCATATAAATGATGTTAGATGTCTCACATGTGGCATAACCAGTCAATTTAATAGGGATACCTTTACTAGGATGGTATATGGTATCTCCTTTCAATACAAGGAAACAGCAATTACAGCTAAGGCAAGGGAAGGTTCCCACTTTCTCCTTTCCTAGGAATCTTTTTTAAGGGGTAAGTATGTCCCTCAGTGTATGGCCCCTAGAGTAGCTGAATAGTGGGGGAGTTTGAAACAAGGACCCATATTTGTGATCATGCACAAGGATGGGACAATATTTTTTGATATTTAGAGACAAAGATAGGTCTCCTCTGGTTAGTCTTAGTGTTTTTGTAAGTAAGTAGGTCAGTGCGGGGTATATGGCTTATTTCTTGTGCATGTTTGTGGATATCACTCATCTTGTAACCCCTATTCTTAAACCGTGTACACAGCATTTGGGCTGCAATTTTGTACTTACTGTAGACTGGTCTGATGAGATTATTTTAGCCTTGAGGAATTGTTCTCTATGGTTTGGTCTTATTACATTGGGACAATGAAAACTAGAGGCATGAACTAAGTTATTCTGATCCATAGGTTTACGGTAGAGTTTTGTCTATACTGTCTGCTCGTATAGAGAGGGTAATGTCCAGAACGTTAACCTATTTTGATGGCGGATTAAAAGTAAAAGTATGTCATCTATATACCTCCAGTACTTGAAAAAAGGTGATGACTTAGCAGAAAGGGGGAAGATTTTTTGTTCTAGCAAATGAACAAAGATGTTTGCAAAGACTGGGCCTACTACAGCACCCATGCTAGTCCCCTGTGTCTGCCAGTAGACTAGTGTAGCTAGTCATACACTATACAATATGTCTTTATATAAGTGTAGCAAGTCATACACTATATTATATGTCTTTGTACAATTAAAGCTAGCACTACACTATACAATATGTCTTTATACTAGTGTAGCTAGTCATACACTATATTATATGTTTTGTACATTAAAGCTAGCACTACACTATACAATATGTCTTTATACTAGTGTAGCTAGTCATACACTATATTATATGTCTTTGTACAATTAAAGCTAGCACTACACTATACAATATGTCTTTATACAAGTGTAGCTAGTCATACACTATATTATATGTCTTTGTACAATTAAAGCTAGCACTACACTATACAATATGTCTTTATAATAGTGTAGCTAGTCATACAATATTATATGTCTTTGTACAATTAAAGCTAGCCCTACACTATACAATATGTCTTTATACAGTGTAGCTAGTCATACACTATATTTATGTCTTTGTACAATTAAAGTAGCCCTACACTATACATATGTCTTTATACTAGTGTAGCTAGTCATACACTATATATATGTCTTTGTACAATTAAAGCTAGCACTACACTATACAATATGTCTTTATACAAGTTAGCAGTCATACATATATATATGTCTTTGTACAATTAAAGCTAGCACTAACTATACAATATGTCTTTATACAAGTTTAGCTAGTCATACACTATATTATATGTCTTTGTACAATTAAAGCTAGCACTACACTATACAATATGTCTTTATACAAGTGTAGCAAGTCATACACTATATTATATGTCTTTGTACAATTAAAGCTAGCCCTACACTATACAATATGTCTTTATACTAGTGTAGCTAGTCATACACTATATATATGTCTTTGTACAATTAAAGCTAGCCCTACACTATAAATATGTCTTTATATAGTGTAGCTAGTATCAACACTATATTATATGTCTTTGTACAATTAAGCTAGCACTACACTATACAATATGTCTTATACAAGTTTAGCAAGTCATACACTATATTATATGTCTTTGTACAATTAAAGCTAGCACTACACTATACAATATGTCTTTATACTAGTGTAGCTAGTCATACACTATATTATATGTCTTTGTACAATTAAAGCTAGCACTACACTATACAATATGTCTTTATATAGTGTAGCAAGTCATACACTATATATAGTCTTTGTACAATTAAAGCTAGCCCTACACTATACAATATGTCTTTATCTAGTGTAGCTAGTCATACACTATATTATATGTCTTTGTACAATAAAGCTAGCCTACACTATACAAATGTCTTTATACTAGTGTAGCTAGTCATACACATATTATATGTCTTTGTACAATTAAAGCTAGCACTACACTATACAATATGTCTTTATACACGTTTAGCAGTCATACACTATATTTATGTCTTTGTACAATTAAAGCTAGCACTACACTATACAAATAGTCTTTTATACAAGTTTAGCTAGTCATACACTATATTATATGTCTTTGTACAATTAAAGCTAGCACTACACTATACATATGTCTTTATACAGTGTAGCTAGTCATACACTATATTATATGTCTTTGTACAATTAAGGCTCGCACTACACTATACAATATGTCTTTATACAAGTGTAGCAAGTCATACACTATATTCTATGTCTTTGTACAATTAAAGCTAGCCCTACACTATAATATTCTTTTATTTATATATACTAGTGTAGCTGTCATACACTATATTATATGTCTTTGTACAATTAAAGCTAGCACTACACTATACAATATGTCTTTTATAAAGTTTAGCAGTCATACACTATATATATGTCTTTGTACAATTAAAGCTAGCACTACACTATACAATATGTCTTTATACATTTTAGCTAGTCATACACTAATTATATGTCTTTGTACAATTAAAGCTAGCACTACACTATACAATATGTCTTTATACAGTGTAGCAAGTCATACACTATATTATATGTCTTTGTACAATTAAAGCTAGCCCTACACTATACAATATGTCTTTATACTAGTGTAGCTATCTACACTATATTATATGTCTTTGTACAATTAAAGCTAGCCCTACACTATACAATATGTCTTTATACTAGTGTAGCTAGTCATACACTATATTATATGTCTTTGTACAATTAAAGCTAGCATACAACACTATACAATATGTCTTTAATACGTGTGCAAGTCATACACTATATTATATGTCTTTGTACAATTAAAGCTAGCACTACACTATACAATATGTCTTTATACAGTGTAGCTAGTCATACACTATATTAATGTCTTTGTACAATTAAAGCTAGCACTACACTATACAATATGTCTTTATACTAAGTTTAGCAAGTCAACACTATATTATATGTCTTTGTACAATTAAAGCTAGCCCTACACTATACAATATGTCTTTATACTAGTGTAGCTAGTCATACACTATATTATATGTCTTTGTACAATTAAAGCTAGCCCCTACACTATACAATATGTCTTTATACAGTGTACTAGTCATACACTAATTATATGTCTTTGTACAATTAAAGCTAGCACTACACTATACAATATGTCTTTATACAAGTTTAGCAAGTCATACACTATATTATATGTCTTTGTACAATTAAAGCTAGCACTACACTATACAATATGTCTTTATACAAGTTTAGCTAGTCATACACTATATTATATGTCTTTGTACAATTAAAGCTAGCACTACACTATACAATATGTCTTTATACTAGTGTAGCTAGTCATACACTATATTATATGTCTTTGTACAATTAAAGCTAGCACTACACTATACATATTTCTTTATACAAGTTTGCAAGTCAACACTATTTATATGTCTTTGTACAATTAAAGCTAGCCTACACTATACAATATGTCTTTATACAGTTTAGACTAGTCATACACTATATTATATGTCTTTGTACAATTAAAGCTAGCCCTACACTATACAATATGTCTTTATACTAGTGTAGCTAGTCATACACTATATTATATGTCTTTGTACAATTAAAGCTAGCACTACACTATACAATATGTCTTTATACAAGTGTAGCAAGTCATACACTATATTATATGTCTTTGTACAATTAAAGCTAGCACTACACTATACAATATGTCTTTATACAAGTTTAGCTAGTCATACACTATATTATATGTCTTTGTACAATTAAAGCTAGCCCTCACTATACAATATGTCTTTATACAAGTGTAGCAAGTCATACACTATATTTATGTCTTTGTACAATTAAAGCTGCCACTACACTATACATATGTCTTTATACTAGTGTAGCTAGTCATACACTATATTATATGTCTTTGTACAATTAAAGCTAAGCACTACACTATACAATATGTCTTTTATACAAGTTTAGCTAGTCATACACTATATATATGTCTTTTGTACAATTAAAGCTAGCACTACACTATACAATATGTCTTTATACATTTTAGCTAGTCATACACTAAATTATATGTCTTTGTACAATTAAAGCTAGCACTACACTATACAATATGTCTTTATACAGTGTAGCAAGTCATACACTATATTATATGTCTTTGTACAATTAAAGCTAGCCCTACACTATACAATATGTCTTTATACTAGTGTAGCTATCCTACACTATATTATATGTCTTTGTACAATTAAAGCTAGCCCTACACTATACAATATGTCTTTATACTAGTAGTAGCAGTCTACACTATATTATATGTCTTTGTACAATTAAAGCTAGCTCACATATACAATATGTCTTTATAGTTTGCAAGTCATACACTATATTATATGTCTTTGTACAATTAAAGCTACACTACACTATACAATATGTCTTTATACAGTGTAGCAGTCATACACTATATTAATGTCTTTGTACAATTAAAGCTAGCACTACACTATACAATATGTCTTTATACAAGTTTAGCAAGTCAACACTATATTATATGTCTTTGTACAATTAAAGCTAGCCCTACACTATACAATATGTCTTTATACTAGTGTAGCTAGTCATACACTATATTATATGTCTTTGTACAATTAAAGCTAGCCCCTACACTATACAATATGTCTTTATACAGTGTACTAGTCATACACTATATTATATGTCTTTGTACAATTAAGCTAGCACTACACTATACAATATGTGTCTTTATACAAGTTTAGCAGTCATACACTATATTATATGTCTTTGTACATTAAAGCTAGCACTACACTATACAATATGTCTTTATACAAGTTTAGCTAGTCATACACTATATTATATGTCTTTGTACAATTAAGCTAGCACTACACTATACAATATGTCTTTATACTAGTGTAGCTAGTCATACACTATATTATATGTCTTTGTACAATTAAAGCTAGCACTACACTATACATATGTTCTTTATACAAGTATTGCAAGTCAACACTATTTATATGTCTTTGTACAATTAAAGCTAGCACTACACTATACAATATGTCTTTATACAGTTTAGCTAGTCATACACTATATTATATGTCTTTGTACAATTAAAGCTAGCCACTACACTATAACAATATGTCTTTATACTCAGTGTAGCTAGTCATACACTATATTATATGTCTTTGTACAATTAAAGCTAGCACTACACTATACAATATGTCTTTATATAAGTGTAGCAAGTCATACACTATATTCTATGGTCTTTGTACAATTAAAGCTGCCCTACACTATACATATTCTTTTATTACTAGTGTAGCTAGTCATACACTATATTATATGTCTTTGTACAATTAAAGCTAGCACACACTATACAATATGTCTTTATACAAGTTTAGCAGTCATACACTATATATATGTCTTTGTACAATTAAAGCTAGCACTACACTATACAATATGTCTTTATACATTTTAGCTAGTCATACACTATATTATATGTCTTTGTACAATTAAAGCTAGCACTACACTATACAATATGTCTTTATACAAGTGTAGCAAGTCATACACTATATTATATGTCTTTGTACAATTAAAGCTAGCCCTACACTATACAATATGTCTTTATACTAGTGTAGCTAGTCATACACTATATTATATGTCTTTGTACAATTAAAGCTAGCCCTACACTATACAATATGTCTTTATACTAGTGTAGCTAGTCATACACTATATTATATGTCTTTGTACAATTAAAGCTAGCACACACTATACAATAGTCTTTATACGTTTGCAAGTCATACACTATATTATATGTCTTTGTACAATTAAAGCTAGCACTACACTATACAATATGTCTTTATACTAGTGTAGCTAGTCATACACTATATTAATGTCTTTGTACAATTAAAGCTAGCACTACACTATACAATATGTCTTTATTAAGTGTAGCAAGTCAACACTATATTATATGTCTTTGTACAATTAAAGCTAGCCCTCACACTATACAATATGTCTTTATACTAGTGTAGCTAGTCATACCTATATTATATGTCTTTGTACAATTAAGCTAGCCCTACACTATACAATATGTCTTTATACTAGTGTAGCTAGTCATACACTATATTATATGTCTTTGTACAATTAAAGCTAGCACTACACTATACAATATGTCTTTATACAAGTTTAGCAGTCATACACTATATTATATGCTTTGTACATTAAAGCTAGCCTACACTATACAATATGTTCTTTATACAAGTTTAGCTAGTCATACACTATATTATATGTCTTTGTACAATTAAAGCTAGCACTACACTATACAATATGTCTTTATACTAGTGTAGCTAGTCATACACTATATTATATGTCTTGTACATTAAAGCTAGCACTACATATACATTTCTTTATACAAGTTTGCAAGTCAACACTATTTATATGTCTTTGTACAATTAAAGCTAGCACTACACTATACATATGTCTTTATACAGTTAGCTAGTCATACACTATATTATATGTCTTTGTACAATTAAAGCTAGCCCTACACTATACAATATGTCTTTATACAAGTGTAGCTAGTCATACACTATATTATATGTCTTTGTACAATTAAAGCTAGCACTACACTATACAATATGTCTTTATACAAGTGTAGCTAGTCATACACTATATTATATGTCTTTGTTACAATTAAAGCTAGCCTACACTATACATATGTCTTTATACAAGTGTAGCTAGTCATACACTATATTATATGTCTTTGTACAATTAAAGCTAGCACTACACTATACAATATGTCTTTATACAAGTGTAGCTAGTCATACACTATATTATATGTCTTTGTACAATTAAAAGCTAGCCCTACACTATACTATATGTCTTTATACAAGTGTAGCAAGTCATACACTATATTATATGTCTTTATACAATTAAAGCTAGCCCTACACAATATTATATGTATTGGTACTATTCAAGCTATCCCTACACTATATAAAGTGTCTTTGTACAAGTGAAGCTGGCCATACATTATATGCTGTTGGCACAAATTATTGATGTTTTCTAGATCGAAAATAATTTTAGGGAAACAAATCAATATTTCAAGGAGTGCCACCCAATCTCGATGAGCAAAAAAACAATAAAGAATCAATCAGTGATGCTTATTAACTATTGGTCTATACTGTACTGCAGTGTAAAACTCTTCAACATAGATCTCCTGCAGCTCCCCCATCAGACAAAAATGTACCACCTTGTCCAGTCCCTGTTACAATTGATAAACTGCTTGAAATTGATCAGGCGTCTTTAAGCCAGCAAGGTTGTAGGGAAAAGACATTTGGCAGGTTCAATAAAAGTGATTAAATCTGCAAAATTGAGGAGTGTATGGCAAGAATATACTGTATGTTACTGAATTATCTCTTGTTTGAAGAAAAAAGTCACAAAGTGAAACAATGGGGAAAAAAATTAACAAATGTTTATTTTTCATACCAACAAATAGAAGGAAATTATACATTTACTTACACCCTTAAAGGGCACTCTCACCGATTAAATTATGTAAATATTAATCAAGGGTAGGTAACCAGTAGATTTCCAATGGTTTGAAAATTACATCTCCCAGCATTCCCTAATTACAGAGTGCTGGTAGTTTTCAAACATCTGGAGATCTACCGATTGCTAAATGTTAAAATAATTCCCTCATGAATGTGCTTTGTAAAATATTGATTTTTGGGGGTGTTCTTATACAGAACATCATGTGACTAACACAGAGACTCAGACAGACCAGGAACTGTAACTTTACAATCCTGTAACGTAAGATCCTGATAAGCTAGAGACATCGTCCTCTTAAATTGAGAGCACTTGTATGGAGACCACAGTTACCTTTTAATTCATAAAATTTGCTGGGTCTTGTTGAAACCATACATCTTTGTCCAGCATGACACAAAATGCTAATTTTAAGTCTAGTCTAGATAATTTTAAAGAAAAAGGAGAGAACCGATTGAAATGTAAAAGAGGTGAGTCTGATGATGCCCAGATGCATTCCATCTCCATTTCAATTACAGATAAAGTCTAAAATAAAACAGTCATGGTTTCTACAGAAGCAGCAGACATTTGACTAAACTACAAGAAGAAGATACAAAACTATCCAAGGGACCAACTCTCACACTCTTTTGAACTCTAATTAGCAGAGGACAGTGTTTAAAGCCAGGAACTCGAGACGTTTATGTATTGCTTTAGCTACAGTAAATATGAAAATTTGCTCTCAGCTTGGAAAGTTTGGTCAGAGAAATGTTGTTGGTGCTGCGTGTTTACTTTAAAAATAGAAAGGAATCTAATCCACTGTTAACTAAAAACAAACAAACATATATTTATATAAAGACGAGGTGCCTAGCCAACATTAACAAATTATAGTACAGCAAATGAAGAATTCCAACATTAACAAATGGTAGTAGGGCAATTGTACAAGTCCAATATTAACAAATGGTAGTAAGGCAATTGTACAAGTCCAACATTAACAAATGGTAGTAGGGCAATTGTACAAGTCCAATATTAACCAAAGGTGAGTAAAAGGGTTAGTAGGGCAATTGTACAAGTCCAACATTAACAAATGGTAGTAGGGCAATTGTACATGTCCAATATTAACAAATGGTAGTAGGGCAATTGTACAAGTCCAACATTAACAAATGGTAGTAGGGTAATTGTACAAGTCCAACATTAACAAATGGTAGTAGGGCAATTGTACAAGTCCAATATTAACAAATGGTAGTAGGGCAATTGTACAAGTCCAACATTAACAAATGGTAGTAGGGCAATTGTACATGTCCAATATTAACAAAGCCCGGAGGGGGGAGGAGGAGGGGGCCGAAGGAGGGGAAGGGGTGGGTGAAGTACAAGTTAGCGTGGGGCGGAGAAGGGGGGATGATGGCCAAAAGGAGGAGGAAAGGGCGGCACGGGGGGGAGGGGAGAAGTACGGCTTAAGAGCGAAAGGGCAATGTAAGAGGCGGAGGGGAAGGGGGGGGTGAGGGGAGAAGGAGGGGGATGTGGAGAAGGGGGGGGGGAAGGGGGCGGAAGGGAAAGGGGGGCGGGGGGGAGGGAGAAGAGAAGAAAGGAGGGAAGGGCAGAAGGGAAAGGAGGGAGAGGACGGGGGGAGGGGAGGAAGGGGGGGCAGAGGCCGGGCACGAGAGGAGCGAGAAGTGCCGGTGAGAAGAAGGGGGGGGGGAAGGGGTGGAGGGGCGGAAACGGACAAGGCGGATAAAGAGGGGGGGGCGGGAGGGCGGGGAGGAGGGAGAAAACTGGGAGATATAGGGGCGGAGAAGGGGGGGAGGATGCAGGGGGGGAGGATGGGCCAGAAGGAGGCGCCCGGTTTACCCGCCGTAGGGGGGGGGGAGAGCGCGAGGGGGGGGCGTAGGGAGCAAAGGCAAGGGCCCGCCCCCATTGGAAGAAGCCGAAGGTTGGGGAAGCCGGTCGGGCGCCAGGGCGGCGCCCCGCCCGCAGTGGCTTGCGAGACAGGCGGCAGGAGCGGAAGGGCAAACAAAAGGAATGGCATGGTTCAGGGAGGCGACGCAAGGGGAATATACGTGGGAGTCGCGGAGGAGAGGGAAGAGCTCCCATGCTGAGAGTGGCTGCTTCCGGTAGGGGTCTTCCGCTCGGTCACGTTGCGTTTCCAGGGTCGTGGCCCGTGCTGCACTGTCATTGGACAGGGTCCAACCTTGCTGTTGCGCATTTGCCCCCCCCCCCCTCCTTCCCTTCCTCTCCTTTTTCTTTTTTTTTTTTTTCTTTTTTTTTTTTCTCCTTTTTTTTTTCTTTTTTCTTCATCCTATCTTTTTTTTTTTTCCAACATTAACAACAAATGGTAGTAGGGTAATTGTACAAGTCCAACATTAACAAATGGTAGTAGTAGGGCAATTTTACAAGTCCAACATACAACAATGGTAGTAGGCAATTGTACAAGTCCAACATTAACAATGGTGTAGGGTAATGTACAAGTCCAACATTAAAAAATGGATAGTAGTAGGGCAATTTTACAAGTCCAACATTAACAAATGGTAGTAGGGCAATTGTACAAGTTCAACATTAACAAATGGTAGTAGGGCAATTGTACAAGTCCAACATTAACAAATGGTAGTAGGGTAATTGTACAAGTCTAAAATTAACAAATGGTAGTAGGGTAATTGTACAAGTCCAACATTAACAAATGGTAGTAAGGCAATTGTACAAGTCAACCAAAATTAACAAATGTGTAGTAGGGCAATTGTACAAGTCCAACATTAACAAATGGTAGTAGGGTAATTGTACAAGTCCACATTAACAAATGGTAGTAGTAAGGCAATGTTACAGTCCAACATAAACAAATGGTAGTAGGGCAATGTACAAGTCCAACATTAACAAATGGTAGTAGGGCAATTGTACAAGTCCAACATTACAAATGGTAGTAGGGGTAATGTACAAATCCAACATTAACAAATGGTAGTAGGGCAATTGTACAAGTCCAAACATTAACAAATGGAGTAGGGCAATTGTACAAGTCCAACATTAACAAATGGTAGTAGAGGCAATTGTACAAGTCCACCATTAACAAATGGTAGGAGGGCAATTGTACAAGTCCAACATTAACAATGGTAGTAAGGCAATTGTACAAGTCCAAAATTAACAAATGGTAGTAGGGCAATTGTACAGTCCAAATAAACAAATGGTAGTAAGGCAATTGTACAAGTCAACATTAACAAATGGGAGTAGGGCAATTGTACAAGTCCAACATTAACAAATGTAGTGGGCAATTGTACAAGTCCAAAATTAAACAAATGGTAGTAAGGCAATTGTACAAGTCCAATATTAACAAATGGTATAGGGCAATTGTACAAGTCCAATATTAACAAATGGTAGTAGGGGCACATTGTACAAGTCCAACATTAACAAATGGTAGAAGGCAATTGTACAAGTCCAACCTTAACAAATGGTAGTAGGGCAATTGTACAAGTCCAAAATTAACAATGGTAGTAGGCAATTGTACAAGTCCAACATTTAACAAATATGTAGTAGGCAATTGTACAAGTCCAACATTAACAAATGGTAGTAGGGCAATTGTACAAGTCCAACATTAACAAATGGTAGTAGGGTAATTGTACAAGTCCAACATTAACAAATGGTAGTGGGCAATTGTACAAGTCCAACATAAACAAATGGTATTGTAAGGCCATATGTACAAGTCCACACTATTAACAAATGGTTAGTAGGGTAATTGTACAAGTCCATATTACAAATGGTATAGTAGGCAGTTGTACAAGCCAATATTTAAACAAAAATATGGTAGTAGGGCAATTGTACAAGGACAACATTAACAAATGGTAGTAGGGTAATTGTACAAGTCCACATTAACAAATGTAGTAGGGCAATTGTACAGTCCAATATTAACAAATGGTAGTAGGGCAATTGTACAAGTCCAACTTAACAAATGGTAGTAGGCAATTGTACATGTCCAATATTAACAAAAGGTAGTAGGGCAATTGTACAGTCCAACATTACAAATGGTAGTATGGGCAATTGTACATGTCCAATATTAACAAATGGTAGTAGGGCATTGTACAAGTCAACATTAACAAAGGTGTAGGGCAATTGTACATGTCCATATTAACAAATGGTAGTAGGGGTAATTGTACAAGTCTAAAATTAACAAATGGTAGTAGGGTAATTGTAAAAGTCTAAAATTAAAAATGTGTAGGGTAATGTACAAGCAAACATTAACAAATGGTAGTAAGGCAATTGTACATGTCCAATATTAACAAATGGTAGTAGGGAAATTGTACAAACGTCCAACATTACAAATGGTAGTAGGGCAATGTACAAGTCCAACATTAACAAATGGTGTAGTGGGCATGTACGTCCAAATTAACAAATGGTAGTAGGGCAATTGTACATGTCCAATATTAACAAATGGTAGTAAGGCAATTGTACAAGTCCAACATTAACAAATGGTGTAAGGCAATGTACAAGTCCCTATTAACAAAGGTAGTAAGGCAATGTAAAAGTCCAACATTAACAAATGGTAGTGGGCAATTGTACAAGTCCAATATTACAAATGGTAGTAGGGTAAGTACAAGTCCAAAATTAAGCAATGGTAGTAGGGCAATTGTACAAGTCCCATTAACAAATGGTGTAGGGTAATTGTACGTCCAACTTAAGACATGGTATTGGCACAGTCAGTCCCACCAACCATGGAGACGGCAATTGTACAAGGATCAACATTCACCACTGTTCGAGGGCGGCCATTGTCCAGTCAATATTAACCCTCCGTGTGTTCTGTTTTTCCCCCCTCCGCTACGGTACAACGTTACAATGTCCACATCTCTCACGATGATCGCGTCTCGTATGGGCAATTTGTAACCCGTTCGCTTATCCTCCACTACCCAACCCTCCATTTTTCTTTCTTTTTCTTTTCCTTTTCCTTTTTCCTTTCCCCCCCCCTATCGTTCCCCCCCTCTCACCCCTTTCCTTTCTTTTTCTTTGGTAGTAGGGCAATTGTACAAGTCCAATATTAACAAATGGTAGTAGGACAATTGTACAAGTCCAATATTAACAAATGGTAGTAGGGCAATTGTACAAGTCCAAAATTAACAAATGGTAGTAAGGCAATTGTACAAGTCCAATATTAACAAATGGTAGTAGGGCAATTGTACAAGTCCAATATTAACAAATGGTAGTAGGGCAATTGTACAAGTCCAATATTAACAATGGTAGTAGGCAATTGTACAGTCCACATTAACAAGTAGTAGGGCAATTTGTACATGTCCATATTAACAAATGGTAGTAGGGTAATTGTACAAGTCTAAAAATTAAACAAATGGTAGTAGGGTATTGTACAAGTCTAAAATTAATTGGTAGTAGGGTAATTGTACAAGTCCACATTACAAATGGTAGTAAGGAATTGTGTACATGTCCAATATTAACAAATGGTAGTAGGGCAATTGTACAATCCAACATTAACAAATGGTAGTAGGGGAATTGTACAATGTCCAACATTAACAAATGGTAGTAGGCAATTGTACATGTCCAATTTAACAAATGGTAGTAGGGCAATTGTACATGTCCAATATTAACAAATGGTAGTAGGCAATTGTACAAGTCCAACATTAACAAATGGTAGTAAGGCAATGTACAAGTCCAATATTAACAATGGTAGTAAGGCAATTGTCACTCCAACATTAACAAATGGTAGTAGGGCAATTGTACAAGTCAATATTAACAAATGGTAGTAGGGTAATTTTACAAGTCCAACATTAAACTGGTAGTAGGGCAATTGTACAAGTCCATATTAACAAATGGTAGTAGGGTAATTGTACAAGTCCAACTTAAACAATGGTAGTAGGGCAATGTACAAGTCCAACATTAACAAATGGTAGTAAGGCATTGTACAATTCCAACATTAACAAAGTGTAGTAGGGCAATTGTACAAGTCCAATTATTCCAAATGGTAGTAGGGTAATTGTACAAGTCCATTAAGACATGGTAGTAGGGCAATGTACAGTCCATATTAACAAATGGTAGTAGGGAATTGTACAATGTCCAAATTAACAAATGGTAGTAGGGTAATTGTACAAGTCCAACATTAACAATGGTAGTAGGGCATTGTACAAGTCCAACATTACAAATGGTAGTAGGGTAATTGTACAAGTCCAACATTAACAAATGGTAGTAGGGAATTGTACAAGTCCAACATTAACAAATGTAGTAGTAGGGCAATTTTACAAGTCCACATTAACAAATGTAGTAAGGCAATTGTACAAGTCCACATTAACAAATGGTAGTAGGGTAATTGTACAAGTCCCACATTAACAAATGGTAGTAGGGCAATTTTACAAGTCCAACATTAACAAATGGTAGTAGGGCAATTGTACAAGTCAACATTAACAAATGGTAGTAGGGCAATTGTACAAGTCCAACTTAACAAAGGTAGTAGGGTAATTGTACAATCTAAAATTAACAAATGGTAGTAGGGTAATTGTACAAGTCCAACATTAACAATGGTAGTAAGGCAATGTACAAGTCCAAATTAACAAATGGTAGTAGGGCAATTGTACAAGTCCAACATTACAAATGGTAGTAGGGTTAATTGTACAAGTCCAACATTAACAAATGGTAGTAAGGCAATTGTACAAGTCCACATTAACAAATGGTAGTATGGCAATTGTACAAGTCCAACATTAACAAATGGTAGTAGGGCAATTGTACAAGTCCAACATTAGCAAATGGTAGTAGGGTAACTGTACAAATCCACATAACAAATGGTAGGAGGGCAATTGTACAAGTCCAACATTAACAAATGGAAGTAGGCAATTGTACAATCCAACATAACAAATGGTAGAAGGACAATTGTACAAGTCCAGCATTACAATGGTAGTAGGGCAATTGTACAAGTCCAACATTAACAATGGTAGTAAGGCAATTGTACAAGTCCAACATTAACAAATGGTAGTAGGGCAATTGTACATCCAATATTAACAAATGGTAGTAGGGCAATTGTACAAGTCCAACATTAACAAATGGTAGTAGGGCATTGTACAAGTCCAACATTAACAAATAGTAGTAGGGCAATTGACAAGTCCAACATTAACAAATGGTAGTAAGGCAATTGTACAAGTCCAAATTAACAAATGGTATTAGGGCAATTGTACAAGTCCAATATTAACAAATGGTAGTAGGGCAATTGTACAAGTCCAACATTAACAATGGTAGAAGGGCATTGTTACAAGTCCAACATTAACAAATGGTGAGTAGGCAATTGTACAAGTCCAAATTAACAAATGGTAGTAAGGCATTGTACAAGTCCAACATTAACAAATAGTAGTAGGGCAATTGTACAAGTCCAACATTAACAAATGGTAGTAGGGCAATTGTAATACAAGTCCACATTAACAATGGTAGTAGGGTAATTGTCAAGTCCAACATTAACAAATGGTAGTAGGCAATTGTACAAGTCCAACATTACAAATGGTAGTAAGCAATTGTACAAGTCCAATATTAACAAATGGTAGTAGGGTAATTGTACAAGTCCATTATTAACAAATGGTAGTAGGGCAAGTTTACAAGTCCAATATTAACAAATGGTAGTCAAGAAGAAAAAGTTAGTTCAAGGACAATTGTACAGTCCAATATTAACAAATGGTAGTAGGACATTGTACAAGTCCAATATTAACATGGTAGTGGGCAATTGTACAGTCCAAAATTACCAAATGTAGTAGGCAATTGTACAATTCAATATTAACAAATGGTAGTAGGGCCAATATTAACAAATGGTAGTAGGGTAATTGTACAAGTCCAACATTAACAAATGGTAGTAGGGTAATTGTACAAGTCCAACATTAACAAATGGTGGTAGGGCAATTGAAGAAGTCCAACATTAACAAATGGTAGTAGGGCAATTTTACAAGTCCAACATTAACAAATGGTAGTAGGGTAATTGTACAAGTCCATCATTAACAAATGGTAGTAGGGTAATTGTACAAGTCCAACATTAACGAATGGTAGTAGGGCAATTGAAGAAGTCCAACATTAACAAATGGTAGTAGGGCAATTGAAGAAGTCCAACATTAACAAATGGTAGTAGGGCAATTGTACAAGTCCAACATTAACAAATGGTAGTAGGGTAATTGTACAAGTCCAACATTAACAAATGGTAGTAAGGCAATTGTACAAGTCCAACATTAACAAATGGTAGTAAGTGCACGGAACTCACAGGCATTACTGTTTGAGGCTCAAGCAGGAGAGTACATGGAACTCACAGGCATTACTGTTTGAGGCTCAAGCAGGAGAGTGCACGGAACTCACAGGCATTACTGTTTGAGGCTCAAGCAGGAGAGTGCATGGAACTCACAGGCATTACTGTTTGAGGCTCAAGCAGGAGAGTGCACAGAATTCACAGGCATTACTGTTTGAGGCTCAAGCAAGAGAGTGCACAGAACTCACAGGCATTACTGTTTGAGGCTTAAGCAGGAGAGTGCACGGAACTCACAGGCATTACTGTTTGAGGCTCAAACAGGAGAGTGCACGGAACTCACAGGCATTACTGTTTGAGGCTCAAGCGTGGGTGGCAAGGGCTCAGCACCAAACTGCAGGGGGCACTCCAGGACCATTTGCAGTTTCGCCACTGGCTGCTTAGATACACTCTGACTGGTCTGCATGATCATTAGCAAAGGCAATCTAAGCCTCCTAAATATCTTCTATCTTACCCTATAGCTTATATTTAAATCTCTCTCAGAATGTGACACATTCAGTAGATTCACCCCGAGTCCGCACGCACTCATTGCAAATCCCCCCAGAGAAGATTTACCCTAGGTTTTTTGCACTATAGCTGGCACTAAATACTTATGTGTGATACAGCGCAAAGCCACTGGTCAAGAGGCTTGCAAAGCTGCGAGAGGGTCCTCTCAGTGCTCTGGCAGCCGCCGCAAACCAGGCTTAGATCGAAAATCAGTTAGCTTGACTTTAAACTGTATCTGCCACTCGTAAAAACAGACTTCGTTTTTTTTTTTTTAATTGAAGAACGAAGGTTAAGCAAGCTATGTCTTACCTCCCTTCTTCAATTAAACAATCGGTGCAGGCGGTGGAAGTTACAGAATCTATTTGTGATCCGCGCTCCCCACGCTGGCTTCTTTGACGTCCTGGCGAGCTTCACTGTATGGCAAATGTTATATGCATGCGGCACACAGCGCAGCTCCGTCGGGACAACTGTAAAGAGGAACGTGTAGGAGCGTCGTTCGCAAGTAAGTACGGTATTTCATTGCATTGCTCTGATCATTTAATTGGAAAGAACAGAGATCTACTGGTTGTTGTCCACGCCCTCCCCGCCTACCGCCACCCGTTAGATCCTGCAGGCGTTCCACATGCTTTGGGCAAAACTACTTGTTCACAAACTACTTGGTTAAAAAATTAGGGATGGCTAGAACTCAAACTCGGGTCCCAAGTTTCGAACCGACCCGGACTTCTCAAGTATCCGAGAGTCTCGGATTTTTCGATGTTTTCCCCGGACTTCGATCGTTCATTCCGATATTATCAATTTTACGGGCCGTTACACAACCCTGAGATGTCTGAATAGTGGTACTGGTAAAGGCAATGCCTTTGACATTGGACAACCAGGGTTCGAATCCTTATTAGGGCAGCTTACAAATGTTTGGGTTATTTAATACCCAAGTAATACATAACCTTAGTAATATAAAACCAGATAATACCTACTAATAAATAGCCATATAATCCTAGTTAATATAACCATATATACCCTAGTATATAATACCTATTGTCAGGAAAGGTATCGTGACTATTGTAGGTCTTTGTATTTAACACATTTCTTTATTTTTGCATTATTTCACGGCCACCTTTGGAATATAAATCTAAATTTAATAGTTTTGGTCTTTGATGCGTCTAAAGACTCAGTTAGCCTCTGATAGTTTATATGTGTTGAATGGAGTGTGCATGTGTAAATGCTAATTCTCTGTGACTGCTTGTGAAGGAGCGATGCACTATAACCAGTTAGTTGCTCGGGAAATGGGTGTAGTGTTAAACCATTTAGGCTGGCCAGGACGGGGTGGTGCATACTCAGTGAGGATTCAAGAGTGTTGCTGTGTGGGGCGGCGTTATGATGAGGCCGTAAGATAAAGGTGGTGGCAGTGAGTACCAACGGATGGTAGATAACGTGCCCAGCAACTGGGTTCGTGACCACAATATATAATCATATTACTAGGTATTATAATAGCTCGAACATTTGTCTATAACTGCCCTAGCCGGATTCAAACCACTGGTCCCCATGGTCAACAAGGCGGTTGACCCCTTTAACTAGTACAACTATCCCAGCCAACTACAGTTATATACGTTATTATATTACACGGGATTTCAATGGTTTAATTATTTTATATGGTGAATTTATATTACAGGGATGATATGGTTATTATATGTTACTATTACTATCCGCCACTACATTATCTGTTATTATATACTAGGTTATTTAATGTGTATTATAGAACTAGGGTACTTATAATAATCCTTCACGACTTCCTGCCGCTACGTCCCGCGCCGAAATTTGAAAGCCGTGTCATCCTGGACCCGGTTGCCCGCTGTAGCATTCTGCTACCTCCATGGCTCTCTGTACTTACACTGCCTTGGATCACTGCTCCCTTATACTTACTTGCTGCATCCATACTTACCTTGCCTGTATCCAGTACCTACCTGCCTGTTTCCGTTGTCTCACCTTCCTGCATCCAGGTACTTACCTTGCCACATACAGACCTTCATTCCGCAGCAGAACCATTGTTCCAGCAGTCAGCTACAGGCCCAACAAGCACGCATTTTCCAGCATAAGCCTTCGTCACAGCAGCACCATTGTTTTCCACACAGCCTACAGTACCAGCCGAACCTTGTTCCAGTATCCAGCCTACATTTCCCGCAGCCTCTGTCATCCTGCACCTTCCGGACTGTAGCCCCTCCTTAAAAGCGTACTGTGAGCTCCCGCCGTCCGTGACACCTTTTTTACCAAATCCAAAATTTGTAAGCTAACCCTAGTCCAGGTTTAAACCTGTCTCCCATGTCAAAGCGTGCCTTAGACAGAAACACTATCCAATCCACTAATGTACCATTCACGATCAGCCTAGAGAGGACCTCACTAACAGGAAGGATGTTCATTCGTTCGATATCTCAAAGTGTTGGTTTGATGTAGCTTGCCAAAACCGACAATTGCTCGTCGTGACTTCAGGAAGTGGTTTTAACAAGTTTTGGTATCTCAGCCATTCCTAGGGTGCAACAGCCATTTACAGTCAGTTCCATTGTATGTTTTTAGCTGTAAAATACTTTGCGAACGTCATGCCCCCATAGACTTGAAATGGGTCCGAATTCGAACTATAGAAACTTTCGAACTTTCTCTGTCCGACGTTCCAAGTTTGAAAATGGACAAACTTATACAAGTTTCGGCCATCTCTAGTCAAAACTACTTGGAATGAAATTTTGATGCAGAACTACAAAACATTTTTTACTGTTATAAAACCTGGTTATGAATGTTAATTCATTGTTCATCAGTTAGCGAAAGCGTCCCTACATTGACTTTTTTTATTTACTGTGATCCTATAATATGGACCAAGGCCACCTGTGCACGTTTTATATTGACTGCTGTTTGTATGGTCATAAAATATTTATTCAATATAAGTTCCCAATGGGAAAAAGAGGATTTACTGAAATAAGTAGGACAGAAAATCTATTTGGATCATAATATATAGTTCTTCTTGTGGTTGTTAAATAAAAATCATTGGGATAAACCTTGTCCATTGCAATGGAAAGAGAAGTGCTGCTGAATACTCTTAAATATATAATCATATACTCTGTGTTGACTCAATGCCTTTGTGCACAGCTTGGACATTATGATCCTTTGCTTTGTTATTGGCATCGTTTATGATTTACAAGTACCGGGCTAATCAATTATAACTTGCCACTCGGTAATTTTTTAAAGATGCTGACTATTTTCTTATATCATTTGTTTTTTAGATTTCTCAGGATCGCAGCAACGGTAAGTTGATGATGTTGTGCAGGCTCTAAGCTTCTGTTTGCCACATCAATTTCTAATGAATGTTTTGTAGAAAGTGAAGCCATTGTATAAACTAATGAGCATGGTTACAACAAGCATTTACGAATGGGATTTATTGAAGTGTAAGATATCACATTAAACCCACCAAAAAAATGTTCCTGAAGAATATAGCATAAACAAAATGAATACTATCATAAATGGCAATAGGAGTATCTATAAATAACAAGCATCAATTTTCTTTTACAATGACATTTCCATTTTTTTCAAAGTCACAAGAAGAAGTTTAGTCTGAAAATATGGTTAATATCACTATGATTAACTGAGATCATGGATATCAGCCTGTATGTGCTACACAATGATATATACAGGCCATCTTATACTAGTAAAAAAAAAATGAATTTCAAAAAATACCTTTAGTAGAGCAGAACTATCACCAACTACTTCCAAGCTAAGCTTCTGAGAAATCATCATTTGAATCACCATGTACATGGAAAGACATGTCACTCCAGAATCAGAATTATAATATGTGTCCACCCCTGACCTTGTATCCAGGATATTTAGCCAGTACCCTTTTCCTAAACACCTAAGATAATCAGCAGAGAAAACAAGGGAGGGAGGAGCTGTTTACAGCAAGCAGAGTGCATGATGAGGCTAGAGCAAAAATACGAAGTGCGTCCAGCACTACAAGTGAGGCAGTGAGGAGGGAGGAGTGGGGGCAAATAGGAGGCACTCAACTACACATTCATAATTTAATTACCAACAAGCAACAGATAGATATGTGAGTACCACCATTTATTCTCTCAATTGTGTAGTTTCAGATAAAGTAGTTGTTTGAGTGAGTATAGGACCCTTTAGATCATGCATGTCAGTCTGTATTGTAGACCTGAATTCTTAATTTATTTTTAAAGGGCATGTCCACCCCCAAAACTGAAATTAACCCCATACCTGGCCCCACTGTGACTGTACAAAAATCCTTACCTTAAATCTCTACTCTGCCCCTCCAAAGCAGGAAAACTGCAGTGCGAAGCTTCCGTGGCTCATCCTGCGCAAGAGAGTCCTCCCCCCTCCCTCTCCCTCCTCTGCCCTCCCGTTTTTATCTTCCTCCCCCTAGCTCTAAACCCCTTGTATATAATGTAGGTATAGGTCCCCAGCCCCAACCGCTATAAAAGAATTTAGAGAACTCCCCCAATAGTTACTTACCTTACCTCTCTCCTCCGGCGTTCTGAGCACCGGCAGCCGCGTCCCTGATGGCTGCCTCTCAGCCAATCAGGGACGCAGCTGCCGGTCCCGTGCCCTGCTTGCAGTTCCGTGGTAAGTTAAGATCGGGGACTTTCTCAAATTTCTATTATGGCGGTTCGAGCTGGGGGACCATACCTACATTTATAAAAGTTGTGTAAAAAGGTGGACATTCCCTTAACAATACTACTAAATATCTTAAATGATTTGGTTATTGATGATTTTTCTATTTTCTTTAATGATGAATGTGGTCTGTGGGGTTTGTGCCAAACGAAAAACTGGTCCAATCTGAAGATGTTCCAACCCCAGAGCATATGCTGATAGAGATATATCATTAGAGATGAACTAAACGTTCTGTAAAGTATTGATACTTAGAAACCCAACCTAAACCAATTAAAGCAAAAATTTCAACTGCGTTTTGTGATTTTCTTTCCCACGCGGATCTGTGGATTTGTTTCTGATCCAGATCCCTAACCTGGTTTTGGACCAAAGTACTGTTTCATTAATGATGTTTCAACTGACTTAAAGGACAGTTTCAGTGGAAATGTTCAGTATTTGTTAAATGTTAGTTTGTGTAATGCCTTCTTAGTTTATACATATTCTCTCCCATTGAAAAATCGTTGATTTATACACTTTGCTGTTCCCTGCTGTTGACATATTGAGCTGACATTTAGGTTCTAACGGTCCTTCTTCTTCCAGGATCACCACATCCTTGAGTTCCTAACAGTAATTGTTACTGATTGGCTGTTGGAGGGTCAAACATGCTCAGATCTCTACTGAGCAACTGAATCAACCCAGGCGCTGGGTCAAGGGCAATACCATAACAGACTCTAATAGGGGTTCCTGCAAACAGGAAGTCAGTATTCAGTTGCATTATTTATACACAGACAAAATGCTGATAGGTTCATTGGGATGAAAAAATACTGTTCTTTTTTCTGAAAGCATATGTATTTGCACTGAGTTTCCCCTTTAACCAAAGTTCTGTAACCCAAATTTTGATTTTCCGATGTCAAAACTTCCATTATTCTGTAAACCAACTTGTGAAATGAAACTTCTGGTATAGATTTGCCGTATCTATTGAGCAATTTAAGTTAAAAACTGTATAATTTGCAGTCCCCTTTAAACTGTGAATCAACCTAAGTTTATGGTAGTTGGTTTTAAACATGCTGGTCCATGTTCTTCAAAACCTGGAACGTAAGTCTTCCTATCTCAAACATATTGAGGATATATACAGTTCATGGGATTGAATACTGCAATGGCTCTATGTTTGTAAATTTTCATAATTATAACCAAATAATTATGAGTATAAATCTGAGGACCATAAGAGTTAACACCATCACTCAAAAGCACATCACAGTTAGTAGAAGCAATAGTTGAGTTTGTATCGTGTTAGCCATAAGTAAGAGAAGAGAAGAAGAGCTGTGATACCTTTTATTGGCTAACTAAAAAAAAAAAATAAGCAAGCTTTCGGGAGTCTTAATCCCCTTTCATCAGCTGGTAACATCCAGCCTGATGAAGGGGGCTTAGGACTCCTGAAAGCGCTGCTTAATTTTTTTATTAGTTAGCCAATAAAGGTATCACAGCTCTTCTTTCTCTTCTCACAGTTAGTAGGAAAATCCCCTAAACTATATATTTATTAGAACATAGCATCCACTAAGGGACACATATAAAACATAACTTACCCTTCTTATCTTCAAAAATAAATTCTAACTAAGAACTATGGAAAATTGTAGTCCACTAATATCAGCCTAAAAGCACAACACCACAAATGCTCCTCTCAAACTGTTTTGAACTATTGTCTCTATAACTATTTTCATGACAAATTGTTCACAACCTTGACATATTTTAATTCAGTGAATGATTTTTAATGTTAGGATCCTTCTAATATCTCAGACAATGTTCCTTAAGGCAACATTTATTAAACTTGTTATGTACTGTACTAAAGAGGAAATACCAATTATCAGATCATTTAGTGGAGACAAAATATTATCCCTCCTTTTATGAGTAACTACAATCCTTGAAGTTTATTCAAGTGTTTATAACCATTTAATGTAATATGCTACTCAGAGGTATCCATTACACTGATATATCCAGGCAGGAAAATTAGTTATGTCTCCATTATGTCTTGCTAGAAAATCCTTTTTCTCTCTCAACTTTATTTATATAATTTAAATGACTAGGATGGGTTCCGATAATATTTAAAGAAGGGCTTGATATATATATAATATATATATATACACTGTGTATTTTTTTCTTTTTAAATATTTTACAATTTGTTTAAAATAATATATACATTTTATTGATTTTATCCACCATTCCTTATAGGTAGAGGTAGGAATTGCTATAGTAATAATAATGTCTTCTGTTTTATAGTTACAGTTATTCTATTGTACCTTACAGTTAATCTTTCATATCAGACCCTGTCCAAGAACCGACAATCTGACCTCTGTATGAGTACATATCACCTACCATAAGATGTCCGAACTTTGCAAAATCCGGTCCGCTCGAGGATCCGTCGAAATTTTCGAGAAAATTCGAAAACCGCGAGCGGACCCGTTAAAAGAAAAGTACTCTCAAAATTACGAAATTTCTTCGTATTTTCGGAAATTTCGAAATTACGCGTTTTCGGAATTTCGAAAATGCGAGTAATCCTCGTAATTTCGAAAATTTCGAAAATTCATATTTACGAAATAAGAGACATCCTCGTAATTTCGAAATTTTTCGAAAATACGAGAATCCACGTTCGGAGTTCAGAAGGCGAAAATCCGGAAAAATCACGTTCACGAACGGGAAAAAAATCCACGGCGGATCCGGGTTCGGATCTGCGAACCGGCCATCCCTACCTACAGTGTGTCCCGATGATAATTGGATGAAACACATATAAGCACAGAGAACAAATCCAGAGGTGAATCAGGAGCTGTAAGTAAAGACGGATGGAACCTTGTGGGTATTTTTGTTACTAGGCTTGTAAAATGGCATAAATTTAGAGACTACCAGAGATTCTACTAGACATTTGATTGTAGACCAGGTCACTAGCGAATCTTGCAAACGTTATGTGTCCCTACCAGAAAATGCTATTGGTGATTCAGGTGGTCCCATACTCTGAGCGTTTTGATTGGTGATAGAAGTGGTTTAGTGCGTATCACCTGACCAAAAATCTTTCGTGGATCCCAACCACAACTCTCCAAAGAAATAGCCTATATTAAATACACTGCCATGTAAGGAATGCAGCAACTTTAAGTATAACCTGCTCCTTAAAATGATTCTGCATACAATTTGGCAAATTAGCCAAGGTGAATTTAAACTCTGTTATCAGTTCATCGTGCTAACCAATAAGCCAACTTCTTGACTGTAAAGAATCCTTAGATGTGAATATTCTTTCCCAACTTAAACACATGTTTTGGTAAATCAGATATTCATTAATTTAAACTATGAGGAAATGAATGTTTAATAATCTTTTTTTTTAAGAGTATTAAATCTGCTTTAGACCTGCTTTATTGACATAATAATCACTTTAAAAATATAAGTCCAAGATTATATAATGCCTTTATCACTTTTAAAGCTTGGCTATAAAATCTATAAATGCTTATCACAGCGGCATTAACAGGCTTTGTCCTGAATATTATTCATTATCAAAGTCTGTGTTCTTTGAAATACTTATACACAACATGAAATACAAAATAGATGCAAAAAGTAATTCTACGCACTAGGGCAATAAACTCATGTTTCCTGTAAACCAGCTCTTCTGGGCCATTCTTCTTAAACTTACAAATACCACAATAAATGACACATCTCATTGATTGGGTGAATCTTAACGTAATTCTGCAGAGAACATTCATATCAGAGTGACAAAGATAAGTTGATTTCGCTTATACAGACGCTGCAAATAATTTCTCTGCTGCTTTAGCTAGATCAGCAAATCAAATTGTGTTTCAACCTTACATGTACTTAGTTACTGTACTTTAATTTTATTTCTTAAGAAAGTTAGAAGTTCGGAAAAAATCATGTTATACACATAAAGCCAGTTATGTTTTTTTCTGTAATGTAATATATTGTAGCGTTAAGACATGGTTAGAAACTATTTTAGCAGGGAAGCAGTAGTAAAGAATTGTTTTTTCTTTTGGATTTTGACAGCTACTGGATATTCAGATGTATTTGTATTGGAAGATTTTATTGTGTTTGACTGAGGTTATGACTTTTTTATAGTTAAAGGACAATTCCACCTTCATAAAACATCTTTTAGAAAGAATGGCCTCTTAAAATATGTTGATATATCATAGTTTGTCCTATGAATTCATTACTGCATGCCTGCTATGGTTCTGGATGCCTCATGGAAACTGTAGCAATTTAGAAACCTGTATGAACCTGTACTGAGCGCTGTGCATGCTCAGAAGGGCAGATGGGATTAGCATTCAGTCATTGGCTGTGATGTCAACTGTCAAATTCTAACTGACAGCTGCTAACTGAAGAACCAGGAAGCGAAACAGGGAACAATGACATTGTGAAGGATTTCAGGTTAGACTTAAACTGTATATTTCAGATTTCAAACTATTACTTTTAGGTAACACAAAGACCACCCACAGTGGGTCCAACTAGTGTCCACCAGTAAAAAAGAGTCCAATCCAAATGTGAAAAAATCCAAAGTCCGGTAACATAGTCATGACACCAAGTCCAAAATCATTTGGAACTTCCAATCAGGCTACCAGGAAAATAAACAAGTCCATGCTCGAAGAAAAGCAAGGTAATGCAATACAAGCAAAGTAGCAGCAACGCTAACGATATAAATTATTGTCTGCCAGTAACAATACAATTAAACATATATATGGGGCTTACCCATCACATGCTATAAGATCAAGGCAGACAGTCCATATCTGGTGGATAAAGAAAAGATATGTCAAATCATTAGACAAAGCACCCAATATTAATGTTCTCGTTCATACCACTCGGGGTGAGGCAGTTACATTTTTAATCCAAACGTTCTCTCTTTGTAAGAGGGAACGTACAATATCACCACTTTTTTAGGTAGTTTAGTGACCTTTAGTACTGACCATCTAGTTCGTTCAGGTTATAGCCTATTGTATGAAATGTCTAGACACGGCCATGTCCATGTTGGAATTGGTCCACAATTCTTAATGTTGTCCCTTTGTTTCCTGTATCCATTTCTTACTGGTCAACTTCAGCATATAAATGATGTTAGATGTCTCACATGTGGCATAACCAGTCATTTAATAGGGATAACCTTTACTAGGATGGTATATGGTATCTCCTTTCAATACAAGGAACAGCAATTACAGCTAAGGCAAGGGAAGGTTCCCACTTTCTCCTTTCCTAGGAATGTTTTTAAGGGGTAAGTATGTCCCTCAGTGTTATGGCCCCTAGAGTAGCTGAATAGTGGGGAGTTTGAAACAAGGACCCATATTTGTGATCTGCACAAGGATGGGACAATATTTTTTATATTTAGAGACAAGATAGGTCTCCTCTGGTTAGTCTTAGTGTTTTTGTAGTAAGTAGGTCAGTGCGGGGTATATGGCTTATTTCTTGTGCATGTTGGTGGATATCACTGCTCTTGTACCCCTATTCTTAAACCGTGTACACAGCATTTGGGCTGCAATTTTGTACTTACTGTAGACTGGTCTGATGAGATTATTTTAGCCTTGAGGAATTGTTCTCTATGGTTTGGTCTTATTACATGGGACAATGGAAAACTAGAGGCATGAACTAAGTTATTCTGATCCATAGGTTTACGGTATAGTTTTGTCTATACTGTCTGCTCGGTATAGAGAGGGATGTCCAGAACGTTAACCTATTTTGATGGCGGATTAAAAGTAAAGTATGTCATCTATATTACCTCCAGTACCTTGAAAAAGGTGATGACTTAGCAGAAAGGGGAAGATTTTTTGTTCTAGCAAATTGAACAAAGATGTTTGCAAAGACTGGGCCTACTCACAGCACCCATGCTAGTCCCCTGTGTCTGCCATAGACTAGTGTAGCTAGTCATACACTATACAATATGTCTTTATATAAGTGTAGCAAGTCATACACTATATTATATGTCTTGTGACAATTAAAGCTAGCAATACACTATACAACTATGTCTTTATACTAGTGTGCTAGTCATACACTATATTATATGTTTGTACATTAAAGCTAGCACTACACTATATCATATGTCTCTTATACTAGGTGTAGCTAGTCTACACTATATTACTATGTCTTTGTACAATTAAAGCTGAGCACTACACATACAAAGTTTTTCAATGTAGCTAGTCATACACTATATTTATGTCTTGTTACAATTAAAGCTACACTACCACTATACAATATTGTCTTTATACTAGATGTAGCTAGTCATACAAGATATTATATGTCTTTGTACAATTAAAGCTAAGCCCTACACTATACAATATGTTTTATACAGTGAGCAGTCATCACACTATATTCTATGTCTTTGTACAATCAAGCTAGCCTACACTATATACATATGCCTTTACTAGGTTTGTAGCTAGTCATTAACACTATATATATGTCTTTGTACAATTAAGCTAGCACTACACTATCATATGTCTTTATCAAGTTTAGCAAGTCATACCAGTATATATATGTCTTTGTAAATAAAGCTAGCATAACTATAAATATGTCTTTATACAAGTTTAGCTAGTCATACACTATATTTTATATGTCTTGTACAATTAAAGCTAAGCACTACACTATACAATATGTCTTTATACAAGTGTAGCAGTCATTTTTACAAACCTATATTATATGTTTCGTGTACCAATTAAAGCTAGCCTACACTATACAATATGTCTTTATTACTAGTGTAGCTAGTCATACACTATATATATGTCTTTGTACAATTAAAGCTAGCCTACATCTATACAATATGTCTCTATAAATGTGCTAGTCAAACTTATTATATGTCTTTGTACAATTAAAGCTAGCACTACATATACAATATGTCTTATACAAGTTTAGCATAGTCATACGAACATATATATGTCTTTGTACAATAAAGCTAGCACTACACTAACAATAGTCTTTATACTAGTGAGCAAGTCCTACACTATATATATGTCTTTGTTACAAAAATTAAAGCTAGCACTACACTATACAATATGTCTTTATAAAGTGTAGCAAGTCATAACACCTATATTATAGTCTTTGTACAATTAAAGCTAGCCCTACACTAGACAATATGTCTTTTCTAGTGTAGCTAGTCATACACTATATTATATTCTTTGTACATAAAGCTAGCCTACACTATACAAAGTGTCTGTTATACAGTTAGAGTCATACACATATTATATGTCTTTGTACAATTAAAGCTAGCACTACACTATACAATGTCTTTATACACGTTTAGCAAGTATACACTATATTATGTCTTTGTACACATTAAAGCTAGCACTCACTATACAATAGTCTTTTATACAAGTGTAGCTAGTCATACACTATATTATATTCTTTGTACAATAAGCTAGCACTACACTATACAATATGTCTTATACTAGTGTAAGCTAGTCATACACTTATTATATGTCTTTGTACAATTAAGCTCGCACTACACTATACAATATGTCTTTAACAAGTTTAGCAGTCATACACTATATATATGTCTTTGTACAATTAAAGCTAGCACTACACCTATACAATATGTCTTTATACAGTTTAGCTATCATACACTATATTATATGTCCTTTGTACAATTAAAGCTAGCCCTACACTATACAATATGTCTTTATACAAGTGTAGCTAGTCATACACTATATTATATGTCTTTGTACAATTAAAGCTAGCACTACACTATACAATATGTTCTTTATACAATTGTAGCTAGTCATACACTATATTATATGTCTTTGTACAATTACAGCTAGCCCTACACTATACATATGTCTTTATACAAGGTATATCATACACTATATTATATGTCTTTGTACAATTAAAGCAGCACTACTGACAAGTCTTTCTATACAGTGTAGCTAGTCTACACTATATTATATGTCTTGTACAATTAAAGCTAGCCATTACACTATACTATATGTCTTTTATACAAGTGTAGCAAGTCATACACTATATTATATGTCTTTTACAATTAAAGCTAGCCCTACACAATATTATATGTATTGGTTATTCAAGCTATCCCTAACTATATAAGTGTCTTTGTACAAGTGAAGCTGGCCAGTACATTATATGCTGTTGGCACAAATTATTGATGTTTTTCTAGATCGAAATAATTTTAGGGAAACAAATCAATATTCAAGGAGTGCCACCCATCTCGATGAGCAAAAAAACAATAAGAATCAATCATTCATGATGCTTATTAACTATTGTCTATACTGTACTGCAGCTGTAAAAACTTCAACATAGATCTCCTGCGCTCCCCCATCAGACAAAAATGTACCACCTTGTCCATGTCCCTGTTACAATTGATAAACTGTTTGAAATGATCAGGGCTTTAAGCCAGCAAGGTGTTTTTAGGAAAAGACATTTGGCAGGTTTCACAAAGTGATAAACTCTGCAAACATTGGAGGAGTGTATGGCAAGAATATACTTATGTTACTGAATTATCTCTTTGTTGAAGAAAAAAGTCACAAAGTGAAACAATGGGAAAAAAATTAAACAAATGTTTATTTTTCATACCAACAAATAGAAGGAAATTATACATTTACTTACACCTAAAGGCACTCTCACCGATAAATTATGTAAATATTAATCAGTGTAGGTAACCAGTAGATTTCAATGGTTTGAAAAATTACATCTCCCAGCATTCCCTATTACAGAGTGCTGGTAGTTTTCAAAACATCTGGAGATCTACGATTGCTAAATGTTTAAAATAATTACCTCATGAATGTGCTTTGTAAAATATTGATTTTTGGGGGTGGTGTTCTTATGACAAACATCATGTGACTAACACGAGGACTCAGGACAGACCAGGAACTGTAACTTCTACAATCCTGGTGTAACGTAAGATCTGATAAGCTAGGAGACATCTCGTCCTCTTAAATTGAGAGCAAATTGTATGGAGACCACAGTTACCTTTTAATTCATAAAATTTGCTGGGCTCTGTGAACAATACATCTTTGTCCAGCATGCACAAATTGCTAATTTTAAGTCTAGTCTAGATAATTTTTAAAGCAAAAGGAGAGAACCGATTGAAATGTAAAAGAGGTGAGTCTGATGATTGGCCCAGATGCTTCCATCTCCATTTCAATTACAGATAAGTCTAAAATAAAACAGTCATGGTTTCTACAGAAGCAGCAGACATTTGACTAAATACAAGAAGAAGATACAAAACTATCCAAGGGACCAACTCTCACACTCTTTTGAACTCTAATTAGCAGAGGACGTGTTTAAAGCCAGGAACTCGAGACGTTTATGTATTGCTTTAGCACAGTAAATATGAAAATTTGCTCTCAGCTTGGAAAGTTTGGTAGAGAAATGTTGTTGGTGCTGCGTGTTTACTTTAAAAATAGAAAGGAATCTAATCCACTGTTAACTAAAACAAACAAAACATATATTATATAAAGACGAGGTGCCTAGCCAACATTAACAAATTATAGTACAGCAAATGAAGAATTCCAACATTAACAAATGGTAGTAGGGCAATTGTACAAGTACCTATTACAAATGGTAGTAATGGCATGTACAAGTCCAACATTAACAAATGGTAGTAGGGCAATTGTACGTCCAATATTAACAAATGGGTAGTAGGGCAATTGTACATGTCCAATATTAACAAATGGTATAGGGCAATTGTACATGTCCAATATAACAAATGGTAGTAGGGCAATTGTACATGTCCAATATTAACAAATGGTAGTAGGGCAATTGTACATG
Organism: Hymenochirus boettgeri; assembly: GCA_019447015.1. Taxonomy (NCBI): domain Eukaryota; kingdom Metazoa; phylum Chordata; class Amphibia; order Anura; family Pipidae; genus Hymenochirus; species Hymenochirus boettgeri. The sequence continues at coordinate 143,729,978 of CM033477.1, read as the reverse complement.
TCCAATATTAACAAATGAGTAGTAGGGCAATTGTACATGTCCAATATTAACAAATGGTAGTAGGGCAATTGTACAAGTCCAACATTAACAATGGTAGTAGGGCAATTGTACATGTCCAATATTAACAAATGGTAGTAGGGCAATTGTACATGTCCAACATTAACAAATGGTTAGTAGGGCAATGTTACATGTCCAATATTAACAAATGGTAGTAGGGCAATTGTACAAGTCCAACATTAAAAATGGTGTAGTAGGGTAATTGTACAAGTCCAACATTAACAAAGGTAGTAGGGCAATTGTACAAGTCCATATTAACACATGGTAGTAGGAATTGTACAAGTCCAACTTAAACAAATGTAGTAGGGCAATTGTACATGTCCAATATAACAATGGTAGTAGGGCAATTGTACATGTCCAACATTAACAAATGGTAGTAGGGCAATTGTACATGTCAATATTACAAATGGTAGTAGGGACAATTGTACAAGTCACATTAAACATGGTAGTAGGGCAATTGGTACAGTCAAATTAACAAATGGTAGTAGGGTAATTGTACAAGTCTAAAATTAACACATGGTTGTAGTAGGGTAATTGTACAAGTCAACATTAAAAATGGGTAGGGTAATTGTACAAGTCCAACATTAACAAATGGTAGTAAGGCAATGTACAGTCCATATTAACAAGGTAGTAGGGCAATTGTACAAGTCCAACATTAACAAATGGTAGTAGGGCAATTGTACAAGTCCAACATTAACAAATGGTAGTAGGGCAATTGTACATGTCCAATATTAACAAATGGTAGTAGGGCAATTGTACATGTCCAATATTAACAAATGGTAGAGGCAATTGTACAAGTCCAACATAACAAATGGTAGTAAGGCAATTGTACAAGTCCAATATTAACAAATGGTAGTAAGGCAATTGTACAAGTCCAACATTAACAAATGGTAGTAGGGCAATTGTACAAGTCCAATATTAACAAATGGTAGTAGGGTAATTGTACAAGTCCAACATTAAGACATGGTAGTAGGGCAATTGTACAAGTCCATATTAACAAATGGTAGTAGGGTAATTGTACAAGTCCAACATTAAAGACATGGTATAGTAGGGCAATTGTACAGTCCAACATTAACAAATGGTAGTAAGGCAATTGTACAAGCCAACATTAACAAATGTGTAGTAGGGCAATTGTACAAGTCCAATATTAACAAATGGTAGTAGGGTAATTGTACAAGTCCAACATTAAGAATGGTAGTAGGGCCAATTGTACAAGTCCATATAACAAATGGTAGTAGGGTAATTGTACAAGTCCAATTAACAAATGGTAGTAGGGTAATTGTACAAGTCCAACATTAACGAATGGTAGTAGGGCAATTGTACAAGTCCAACATAACAAATGGTAGTAGGGTCATTGTACAAGTCCAACATTACAAATGGTAGTAGGGTAGGGTAATTGTACAAGTCCAACATTAACAAATGGTAAGTAGGGCAATTTTACAAGTCCAACATTAAACACAATGGTAGTAAGGCAATTGTACAAGTCAACAATTAACAAAGGTAGTGGGTAATTGTACAAGTCAACATTAACAAATGGTAGTAGGGCAATGTTACAAGTCCAAACATAACAAATGGTAGTAGGGCAATTGTACAAGTTCAACATTAACAAATGGTAGTAGTAGGGCAATTGTACAAGTCCAACATTAACAAATGGTAGTAGGGTAATTGTACAAGTAAAATTAACAAATGGTAGTAGGGATTGTACAAGTCCAACATTACAAATGGTAGTAAGGCAATTGTACAAGTCCAAAATTAACAAATGGTAGTAGGGCAATTGTACAAGTCCAACATTAACAAATGGTAGTAGGGTAATTGTACAAGTCCAACATTAACAAAGGTAGTAAGGAATTGTACAGTCCAACATTAACAATGGTAGTATGGCAATTGTACAGTCCAACATTAACAAATGGTAGTAGGGCAATTGTACAAGTCCAACATAGCAAATGGTAGTAGGGTAACTGTACAAATCCAACATTAACAAATGGTAAGGGCATTGTACAAGTCCAACATAACAAATGGAAGTAGGGCAATTGTACAAGTCCAACATTAACAAATGGTAGAAGGACAATTGTACAAGTCCAGCCATAAACAATGGTAGTAGGGCAATTGTACAAGTCCAACATTAACAAATGGTGTAAGGCAATTGGTACAAGTCCAACATTAACAAATGGTAGTAGGGCATTGTACATGTCCAATATTAACAAATGGTGTAAGGCAATGTACAAGTCAACATTAACAAATGGTAGTAGGGCAATTGTACAAGTCCAACATTAACAAATAGTAGTAGGGCAATTGTACAAGTCAAACATTAACAAATGGTAGTAAGGGCAATTGTACAAGTCCAATATTAACAAATGGTTTTAGGGCAATTGTACAAGTCCAATATTAACAAATGGTAGTAGGGCAATTGTACAAGTCCAACATTAACAATGGTAGAAGGGCAATTGTATACAGTCCAACATTAACAAATGTGGTAGTAGGCAATTGTACAAGTCCAAATTAACAAATGGTAGTAAGGCAATTGTACAAGTCCAACATTAACAAATAGTAGTAGGGCAATGTACAAGTCCAACATTAACAAATGGTAGTAGGGCAATTGTACAAGTCCAACATTAACAAATGGTAGTGGGTAATTGTGACAAGTCCAACATTAAAAATGGTAGTAGGGCAATTGTACAAGTCCCAACATTACAAATGGTAGTAGGCAATTGTACACAGTCCAATATTAACAAATGGTAGTAGGGTAATTGTACAAGTCCATTATTAACAAAGGTAGTAGGGCAGTTGTACAAGTCAATATTAACAAATGGTAGTAGGGCAATTGTACAAAGTCCAATATTAACAAATGGTAGTAGGACAATTGTACAAGTCCCAATATTACAAATGGTAGTAGGGCAATTGTACAAGTCCAAAAATTAACCAAATGGTAGTAGGCAATTGTACAAGTCCAATATTAACAAATGGTAGTAGGGCAATTGTACAAGTCCAATATTAACAAATGGTAGTAGGGTAATTGTACAAGTCCAACATTAACAAATGGTAGTAGGGTAATGTACAAGTCACATTACAAATGGTGGTAGGGCAATTGAAGAAGTCACACATTAACAAATGGTAGTAGGGCAATTTTCAAGCACACATTAACAAATGGTAGTAGGGTAATTGTACAAGCCATCATTAAAAATGGTAGTAGGGTAATTGTACAAGTCCAACATTAACGAATGGTAGTAGGGCAATGAAGAAGTCCCAACATTACACAATGGTAGTAGGCAATTGAAGAAGTCCAACATTAACAATGGTAGTAGGGAATTGTACACAAAGTCCAACATTAACAAATGGTAGTAGGGTAATTGTACAAGTCCAACATTAACAAATGGTAGTAAGGAATTGTACCAAGTCCAAACGTTGAGCTAAGCATGGAGAGTTAAGTCAGGAACTCACAGGCATACTGTTTGAGTCTCAAGAAGGAGAGTACAT